>JAZKJV010011627.1:0-393260 GCA_037367405.1 Ottelia alismoides
TGACCCTATCTAGATGGGCATGTAATTAGGAATGTTTGTTTTGTATAAAATTTGAAACACATATCCAACTCAATAAACTAAGTAAATCCCCATAGGTTTCCTTCAAAAAAATAAAAAATCAATGAGAAAATTGCCCGGGTGTAGCTAGTTGGCTGCACCACCTGGTGTAGCTTCCCTTTTCCCCATATATATATATTATATATATATATATGGTTAAAGGAGGCTACTCCATGGGTGTAGCCAATTGGCTACTCCTACATCTATTTTTCCCTATTTTTTTATTTTTTTGAAAAATAAAAATATGTAAATTCATAACTATATCCCCCGAACATGTCATTCCAATTTCGTCAGAAATAGAGACTCATATGCCCTCCATCTGAAGGGGGTCAATTTCAGCAATTCTAAGACCGTTAAATTTTGACAGTCTTGATGGAGGGGATAGAAGTCTTGAATTAAGTTAAATTTCGAATGACACCATGGTGACATATTGTGATCTAAATTCCAATAGGTTTCATTTCAGAAAAATAAAAAAATACAGGAAAAAGGGGTGGGAGCATGTAAGTTGGCTACAACCAGGGAGCATACTCCCTTTTCCCATATACATACATACATACATACATACATACATACATACATACATACATACATACATACATACATACATACATACATACATACATACATACATACATACATATAGGAAAAAATGGGGTTGCCCCCTAGGGGCAGCCAACATGGCTGCCCCCGCCCCCATTTTTTCACATTTTTTAGGGGGAAAATATCACAATGTATATTCATCCCTATATCCCTTCTATATGTCATTCGAACTTCGTTAGAAACAGAGACTCCTACGGCCTCCATCCAGATGTCATTTTTTAACGATTGTAGGATTTTTTAAATCGATCCTGTCTAGATGGAGGCCGTAGGAGTCTCTATTTCTGACGAAATTCGAATGACATATAGGAGGGATATATGAGTGAATATACATGGCGATATTTTTCAAAAAAATAAAAAAATTACCCAAAAATAGAGCAGGGCAGCCATGTTGGCTGCCCCTAGGGGGCGTTCCCATTAACCCAATATATGTATATGGGTTAAATGGGGTTGTCCCCTCGGGGGAGCTAACTTGGCTCCCCCCGCCCCATTTCGTCTGGATTTTTTTTTTGAAAATTTCTTCCGTGGAATTTCATCACTATATCCCTATATTATGTCATTAAAATTTCATGCGAAACAGAGACTCCTACGGCCTTCATCCAGTCAGTTATTTTTTAGCGGTAACAGAATTGCTAAAAACGACCCCGTATGGATGGAGGCCGTAGGAGTCTCTATTTCGCACGAAATTTTAATGACATAATATAATGATATATTAATGAAAATCCACGTATGAAAATTTCAAAAAAAATAAAAAATCAGGCCGAATGGGATGGGGGGAGCTAAGTTAGCTCCCCCCATGGGGGCAACCCCATTTTACCCTGTATATATAGGGAAAAGGGATCCTACACCGGCGGGTGCAGGAAATTACCTACACCCGGCCATATTTTTCATTATTTTTTTGATTTTTTTGAAATGGAACCTTGGGGGATTTAGATCACAATGTATCACCATGTTGTCATTCCAATTTCAACTTAATTCGAGGCTTCTATCATCTCCATCAAGAGTATCAAATTTTAACGGTTTCAGAATTGCTGAAATTGACCCCTTTTAGATGAACATGTTAGGAGTGTTTGTTTTGTATGAAACTTGAATCACATATTCCACTAACTATATTAAGTATATTCCCCAAAGATTTCTTTTAAAAAAAACTAAAAATAATGGGGAAAATGGCCGGGTGCAGGAACTTACCTACACCCCCCGGTGCAGGCTCCCCAACCCCATATATATATATATATATATATATGAGGAAAGGGAAGCTGCTCCATGGAGCAGCTAAGCTGGCTGCTCCACGAGGCAGTTTCCCCTCCTTTTTTATTTTTTTGAGATTTTTTTTATGTATATTCATCTATATATCCCTCCTAAATGCCATTCAAATTTCGTGAGAAACGGAGACTCCTATGCCCTCCATCTAAAACAGGTAATTTTTAATGGTATGAAATTTGATGTAAAGTACCTGTTCTAGATGAAGGGCATAGGAGTCTCCATTTTCACGAAATTTGAATGACATATAAGAGTGATACATAGATGAATATACATGAAAAAAAATCAAAAAAATGAAAAAAGGAGGGGAAACTGCCCCGTGGAGCAGCCAGCTTAGTTGCTCGATGGAGCAGCTTCCCTTCCCCCGCTCCTCTCTCTCTATATATAGGGGTTGATGGGGCTGCCCCCTGGGGGCAGCCAACATGGCTGACCCATCCTATTTTTGAGCATTTTTTTTATTTTTTTGAAAAATATCACCATGTATATTCACCCCTATATCCCTCCTATATGCCATTCGAATTTCGTCAGAAACAGAGACTCCTACGGCCTCTATCTAGATAAGATTGATTTAAAAATCCTGCGACCGTTAAAAAACTGACGTCTGGATGGAGGCCGTAGGAGTCTTTGTTTCTGACGAAATTCGAATGACATATAGGACGGATATATGAATGAATATACATGGTGATATTTTTTCAAAAAAAATAAAAAAAATTGCCCAAAAATGAGAAAGGGGCAGCTATGTTGGCTGCCCCTAGGGGACAGCCTCATTTTTCCCATATATATATATATATATATAGGACCGATCCTATGAGATGGGATTTTGGTGAGTTGGTGAGATGGGAGATTCTGGACCACTAGTTTCAGCCGGAGAGAGAAAGTCAAGAGAGAGAAGGCAGAAAGTAGTGGTCCAGAATCTCTCATCTCACCATCTCACAAAATCTCATATCATAGGATCACCCCTTTATATATATGTGTGTGTGGGGGGGGGGGGGGAATGGGGCTACCCCCTACGGGCAGCCAACATGGCTGCCCCCACCACATTTTTCGTAAAATTTTTTTATTTTTTTGGAAAAATATCACCATGTATATTCATCTCTATATCCTTCCTATATGCCATTCAAATTTCGTCAGAAACAGAGACTCCTACGACCTCCATCCAGACGTCATTTTTTTAACGGTCGCATGATTTTTTAAACCGACCCTGTCTGGATGGAGGCCGTATGAGTCTCTGTTTCTGACGAAATTCGAATTACATATAGGAGGGATATAGGGATGAATATACATGGTGATATTTTTCAAAAAAAATAAAAAATTTTGATGAAAAATGGGGGCGGGGCAGCCATGTTGGCTACCCCCAGGGGGCAACCTCATGAACCCCTATATATATATGGGTAAAATGTGTATGCCCCTTAGGGGGAGCTAACTTAGCTCCCCCACCCCATTTTTCGCGTGTTTTTTTATTTTTTTAAATAAAAATTATTTAACATTATATCCCTATATTATGTTATTTAAATTTCATTCAAAACAGAGATTCCTACGACCTCCATACAGACGGGGTCGATTTAAAAAATCTTGAGACCGTTAAAAAAATGACTGTCTGGATGGAGGCTGTAGGAGTCTCTGTTTCACACGAAATTATTATGACATAATATAGGATATAGTGATGAACATTTACGGAAAAAATTCGAAAAAAAATAAAAAATTTGAAGAAAATAAGGTGTGGGGAGCTAAGTTAGCTCCCCCTAGGGGCATCCCCATTTCCTCTCTATATATAGGATAAAATGGGGCTTGGGGATCTAACTTGGCTCCCCCGCACCATTTCGTACGTATTTTTTTTGAAAATTTCTTCCGTGGATTTTCATCAATATATACCTATATTATGTCATGCAAATTTCACGTGAAATAGAGATTCCTACGACCTCCATCCAGAAGGGTTATTTTTAGCAATTCTTTTACCGTTAAAAAATGATTGTCTGGATGGAAGCTGTACGAGTTTCTATTTCGCACGAAATTCGAATAGCATAATATAGGGATATAGTGATGAATATTCATGGAAGAAATTTTCAAAAAAAATAAAAAAATGCGGGTGAAATGGCACGGGGGGGGGGCAAGTTAGTTCCCCCAGGACAGCCCCATTTAACCCATATATATATATATATATATATATATATATAGAGAGAGAGAGAGAGAGAGAGAGAGAGAGAGAGGGGGGGGGGGGAGAGGGGGGGAAGGGAGCTTACTTTGTAAAGTAGGTAACCTTATCTACTTCACATACCATTTTTTCAATTTCTTTATATTTTTCTGAAAAATATCACCGAGGATTTTCATAATATATCCCTCTAATATGTCATTCAAATTTCATCAGAAACAGAGACTCCTACGGCCTCCATCTAGAACAGGTAAAATACAACAAATCTGTGACCGTTAAAAAATGACTGTCTGGACGGAGGCCTAGGAGTCTCTATTTCTGACGAAATTTGAGTGACATATTAGAGGAATATAATTATGAAAATCCATGATGATATTTTAAAAAAAACAAAAAAATGCAAAAAAATGAAATGTGAAGTAGGTAAGTTACCTACTTCACAAAGTAGGCTCCCTTTCCTCATATATATAGGGGTTGATGGGGTTACCCCCAACATGGCTGTCCCACCCTATTTTCGAAATTTTATTTTTTTTGAAAAATATCGCCATGTATATTCATCCCTATATCCCTCCTATATGCCATTCGAATTTCGTCAGAAACAGATACTCCTACGGCCTCCATCTAGATAGAGTCGATTTAAAAAATCCAGCGACCGTTAAAAAAATGACTGTCTGGATGGAGGCTGTATGAGTCTTTGTTTCTGACGAAATTCGAATGACATATAGGAGAGATATAGGGATGAATATATATGGTGATATTTTTTCCAAAAATTTAAAAAATTTTGCGAAAAATGGGGTGGGGGCAGTCCCATTTTTTCCATATATAGGGAGGAGCTAACTTAGCTCCCCCATCCCATTTTCTCCTTTTTTTTATTTTTTTTGAAAAATACTTCCGTAGATTTTCATCATTATATCCGGACATTATGTCATTGAAATTTCGTGCGAAATAAAGACTCTTACGGCTTCCATCCAGATGGAGTCGATTTCAACAATTATGTGACCGTTAAAATTGATTAAGTAGATGGATGTCGTAGGAGTTTATGTTTCTCACGAAACTTGAATGAACATAGGGATATAATGCTGAATTTCCATGGATTCATTTAAAAATAAAAAAATGAGAAAAATGGGACAACGGGGGGCCAAATTAGCTCCCCATAGGGGCGACCTCATTTCTCCTATATGTGTATGTATGTGTGTCTATGTGTAAAAGGGATTGCCCCTTGGAGGGAGCTAACTTGGCCCTTCCGCACCATTATCCCCATTTTTACTTTTATGTTTGGAAAAATGCTTCCATGTTTTCATCGCTAGATCTCTATATTATGACATTCAAGTTTCGTACGAAAGAAAGACTCCTACTGTCTCCATTCAGACGAGGTCGATTTCAATAATTCTGTGACCGTTAAAAAATGATTGTCTAGCTAGAGGTCTTATGAGTCTCTGTTTCTCATGAAACTTGAATGACATAATATAAGGATATAGTGATACTTTTTACGGATTTAAAAAAAAACAAAAAAATGGGAAAAATGGGGCGGGGGCAACCCAATCTTACCCTATATATATGAATAATTCAAATGATAGTGGGAATCATCATGTGTTGAGCCATCAATCTCATCCACCTATTTTAGATCACGCGACTGAAATTAATAGAGCATTAGTTTTATTATTTTAATGTTGGAAATCTATTTGGTCTTTTTGTCACATTCTAAAAATAGAATGTGATAATCCATAACCTAATTCAAATATGCTTTCTCTCTCTCTCATGTCGGCGGTGGCATCGCTCTCTCTCTCTCACGTTGATAGCGGTAGCGACGATCTTTCTATCTCAGGATGGTGACAACAACATACGAGTACAAAGGCCTAGGAGGAGGTTGTGCGGTTGCTCTCGACGACCTTGAAGAAGGTCGTGATTGCGGCGACCCGGGTGACGAAGGAGGGCGATAGAGCAACGACAACCACGAATCTCCCACGCATGTTTTAGCGATCGTGAGGTTGATCGTCCAATCAGATCCTCATGTTGGTTTGATCTCAAACTTGTTTTTTGGCGTAAACTTATTTTGATCTCGAGTGTACGCAACCAAGAAGATGGAGGAGCACGACAACGTGCGGTTTGGAGAATCACAAAGGTGGTACGACTGAGGCAAGGGCACAAAGGAGCGATGTGAGAGGAGATGTGTTATTTTACATTTTTGCATGCTATTTTCACATAATTGTTAATATAATTACATATTAATTCATTGATTTTACAAATATCAGATAATTGATAAATTGTTACATGATCTTTTTATTTTGCAGATCACCATACAAATTTTACAAAGGAGTGTGAGAAAATTATAAAGACCTATGCAATGTTACAAAAAGGAACACACCGATTTACCAAAAAATACACGTTGCGTTTACGTGCAAATACTTAAAAGGAGTGTGAATTTTAAAAAAACCAAACAAACTTTACAAAAGAATATACACATTTTACTGAAAATCAAAAAAAAATAAAAAATACACTAGCGAAATTACAAAGATGATTTTTTTTTACAAAAACATGTGTGATCTTACAAAGATATGGTAACCCAATTCATTCATAATAAAATTAGAAATTAATCAATAAATGTATTAATAAAAACTACCAAATCCAGAAAAGCTTAAAAATGGTATTCAAAGCTGTTATATGAAATTCTATTTTAATAAAATCATGATGATGGAAATATCCTTTTGAATGTTGGTTTGGAAGCACCTATTGGATAAAGATCCAATGAATCTCGTTCGACCAACATCGATTAATCACAATCTTCAAGGAAGAGCATGGTCAGTTTTTCTCGATAACGGACCAGGGACCTAAGCTCGGGACGTTACAATATATGGGGAAATGAGTATGCTCCCATCTTTTTTACCTATATTTTTCATTATTTAGAAATGAAATGTAATTGTATTTATATCATCATGTGTATTACCATAGTTTCATCCATTCAACTTAATTCGGGACTTCTATTCCCTCCATCAAAACTATCAAATTTTAACGGTCTTAAAATTACTGAAATTAACCTCATCCATATGGACATGTTAGGAGTATCTGTTTTATCTGAAATTTGAAACACATATTCTATTTATCATTTCAAGTAAATCCCCTAAGATTTCATTTCAAAAAAAATAAAAAAAGGTAGGAGCATGCTCTATATATGCTCCCATGGAGCATACTCATTTCACCCTAATATATATATATATATATATATATATATTTGTGTGTGTGTCATATATATAGGGTGCATTTCTAACGGGTTGGGTATGGGCTCAAATGGACCTGTGGCAACCACCCAAAATACTTAAGTCCAAGTTGTCAAGTAATAGTCTCCACCACTTATAATCCACTCTCACATTTTGTGAGTTTTAGAGTGGGACTATGTCTGGGGGTATGGGTGTTACAACCTCCCCCACTTATATTCGCAACGTCCTTGTTGCGACATGGTGCATCACTTACTCCCAGTGACAGTGGCGGATGCACGCTCCCAGCTTAGGTCCCTTCGGGTAGCCCTTTTTACTATCAGAGGGAACCCGCTCTGATACCATTTGTAATGGAATCGATCGTACTGACCGGCGGAAGCGTGCACTTAAAAATCATATGATTGAACCGTTATCGAAACATGCATGTCAATCATTGAGCAGAGATAAAAACAATTTCAAATAAAGTCCATTCAAACTAAGAGTTTCATTATTACAACTCTGATTGGGGTATTCTTATAGAAACTACTCTAAGAATCAAACTAGCATCTCAACAATGCCTGTAGGCATACCGATATCCACCATAAACCTTGTAATTATCTATACCACGCTGGATGTCTTGTTGAGTCTGTCGCACGAACTTGAGTGCGTGGTCAAACTTGTTCTTCACCTGAAATAAATAAAGATAATTTTGCATGAGCCTAATGCCCAGTATGTATTGGGGTCCATGCATGGAATTCTAATGGTCTTTTAACCCGTTACACTTCACGTACTTGAGTATTCATGGAAAATTTCATTGTGTGCCTAGATGTTCCACGCATGTCTAAGTTCGATTCCTAATGTATGTATGATTTGAATTCTTTCATAACCATGGGTATACATTTGTAAATTGCATAAGAAAATATGGCATACATTTCTTCCATCATGTGGGCATATTTATACGCTTCATAACAAGTACATGTTTCTTTTATCATATAAATCACTCTGCATTTTACTCCCATGACTTTAAGGGTATACATTTCTTGAATCAATTCTTGTACGACATGTAATCATTTATTCTTTATTAAATATTGTAATGGTTTATCTTTATAAACCAATTTTTTCATAATTTTCATGTATGTATCTTGTTATATGTTTTCAACCGCTGACACTTACGGTCCATGGCATGACAATGTAGCTACAACTATAGAGGACTTAGCTTTTGCCGTGGTTCCTTGCAACCATACGCTCCTTATGGCGTTGCCCCTTGCGGCATTAACATGACAATGTAGATACAACTGTAAATGACTTAGCTTTTGCCTCTGTGGTTCCTTGCAACCATACGCCTCCTACGGTGTTGTCCCTTGGGCAAACACGACCCTTTGCGTCCGTTCATGTGACTCTTTATGAGTATGTGCCTTAAATCTTGTTTAAGGCTATCAAACTCTCTCTTTTTATCAGAGACATGCTTCATGTTGTTAAGCATATATTTTAGTACAATAACATGGTAACAACAACATGAGTGATGTTTCGTACGAACAACTGTAGTCTATTGTATAATATGTTCAAATGCGCATGTTTTGTCGGGTTATTTATTATAATTACATCTATTCGACCTCGTTGCTGGAAAATTCATCGTATTTTATTTATTAATTCAATAACATCCTCCATGAATTTTGAGCACAAATTACATAGACGAATAATGTCCACATATGACATAGGTATATCATAATATGTTGCCAATGGCGAAAAAACTACCTTATTCGATCCAAGCAAAAAAACATGAATTATCATATTCTTAATTGCCTGCCACATATAACTCGTGCAGGAAAAATATCTGCTTGTCCACTAATTATAGAATAATTAATTAAGGTAATGCCTAGTTAGCATTTACTGCTGATTTATGTTTTTTTGGTCATTTCCGATCAAAGACTCAACATACACAAAATGTCAAAAAGGCAGATCTCAATATATTGCAAATTAATGGACAGTTAAATTATCCTTAAAAGGCACTGCTACATATGAAAACAAGTTATCAACTAAATTAAGATGGCAATCAGTAACGAATATATGTTTGATTCTTGCATTAAAAAAAGTATGCCTTAGATGATCAAAATGTATACACACGTCTATATGAGAGCTTTTTATTCTCATGCCGTAACGGTTATGAATAGTACATCACACCAAAGCATATTGACTTTGGGTAAAGAAAGTGCTTATCACAATTTTAAATCAGAAGGAACAAATTCTTAAGGGATTGACACAGAAATTATAGATCATATCTCGGTTTTGATGTTTATTCATACGCAATCATAAGTTAGTACATACATTCACACATCGCATTACGGGTTCGATCAAATTCTATAACCTAATCCTTTATATAAAATCAATGATCCATTCTAGATTGAATCGATGTATATATGCAATAACTTATAACCGATACATACATCAAGAGATATATTTTAAAAGTTATCTGTATTTACGAAAACCTAGACCGATACATACCTTAGGTCTAATGCGTAACTCTCTCTGACATGGTTGTCGCACCTCCTTCCGGTCATGAGTCCACACTCTACTTCTTCTCTGATCCGACGTCAATGTCTCCTTCGACGAAGATGAATCTCTATTGATTTCTCTTTCTCTCTCCCTCTCTTCCTCTCTCTCCTTGCACAAAATTTTGGAAGAGCAAGTGACATATAGATGGAATGATCATAGATTTTTATATCCATCAATGAGAGGGATTAGTGGGATAATAAAATACCTATTAATTGAAATCAATTCTTTAATTTCCTTAATAATAGTAAATAGAGAAAAAGGAAAGTCGGGTTGCCAAATTTTGCAGTCGTTACAATTGTTGTAACACCCATACCCCCAGACATAATCTCACATCTAAAACTCACAAAGTGTGAGAGTGGGTTATAAGTGGCGGGGACTACTACTTGACAACTTGGGCTTAAATATTTTGTGTGGTTGCCGAAGGGTTCATTTGGGCCCATACCCAACAAGTAGTCAGGGCCAGTTTTCCTCGATAACGGACTAGGGACCTAAGACCGGGACGTTACAAATGGTATAAGAGGTATAGTTCCTCTGAGCATAAGATATCCACAATCGATAGTGACCCTAGACTTAGATGAATAAGTTAAGACTTAGGCACTATAAACAGCTAGTGGACCCTTTGGTTTTCTAAATTAGATAGCCTTTCATTGTAGAATTAAGGCAAACAAAAACCACGAGTCATCACCAAGCAAGGAGACCGTCATGGAAACACGAGAAAAAATACTTAAGTTGATGAACATTGATGACTAAATGACAATAATGACATTGTAAGATCTTGATGGATTTGTTACGAAGACCTTTATTCACAACAACGACCCTTTATCTTGAAGTGTGAACATGAGATGGAGAAGATCAGGTATTATATACAAGAGATGGTTGAGAGATGGATACAAGAGGTTAGAATTCTTCAACCCTTAACATTATAAGAAGATGGTCAATGAGTATGCGATCAAGTTACAACGTTGGAGTAGTATGGAAAGAGGGTATATGCAAATTAGAAGCAAATGAACTATAAGTTAGATTTTACATAGCATATTTGGTTAGTGCTTGGTACACAATCATCTTGATTATATAATAAGAATTTAGATGCTGTGAGATTTTTCTAGGTACATTTTCAGAGTATTATTTGAGATTACCTTCTTGTTGACAAGTGAATTTATTTGCTGATGTTATTCCAAAAATTACATTGATTTCAGAAGCTCCTCATACATATCTTGGATTTAAAAGATTAAAGAATCAGCTACATTAGCGACTATATAAGGAAGTTTTTTTAGGACTCAATACTTCTTCATAAGGAGGCATTATACTCTTTGAGAAGAGAATGATATGTTACAATCATCGCATTCATTGTGAAAGGTGATAAGGTATGAATAGTTGCTACTTTGGATCAATGATTTACTGCTTTGGATCAATGATTTAGCTAATTGATTATGGGATGAAAGATCCTTTCTAAACTCATTATACATATAAGTTAAACCGAACTATGAATAAATGAGGACATTTCTGAAATAACCTTCATAATAAAGTCAGGCAGTTGCTAATTTTGATCATGGCATTTGATTTCACAAGGTCTCTTACAAGTTTTATGAAGCTTCTTAATAGTATTTTCTAGAGAATATCCAGATAAATCTATAATCATAGTTGTAGAGGATATGACTGTATACTTTGGTGATCTAAAGAAATACCTAGTACACCTCAATATCATATTCAAACCCTATTCCAACACCATCTTTATGCAATGTTCTCTATGGTAACTTCTTGTTGGATAAAATCATCTTTCTAGATATGTCACATTTACGGATGGAATTGAAGTTGACCTAATGAATCAAGATGAAAGTTCTATTGCCTTGGAGTTAGCTAAAAATTATTTGAGAGATTCATATATTTCTCGGATGACAAGGTATATTGATGATTCATGTAGAATTTTTCACATACTACAATGGTATTGAGAAACCTAATTAGAAATAAGGTGAAGTTTGTACATTCAGATTAGTATGAATGAAGTTTTCAAAAACTAAAGCCAGAGTTGACT
This sequence comes from Ottelia alismoides, assembly GCA_037367405.1. Taxonomy (NCBI): domain Eukaryota; kingdom Viridiplantae; phylum Streptophyta; class Magnoliopsida; order Alismatales; family Hydrocharitaceae; genus Ottelia; species Ottelia alismoides. The sequence continues at coordinate 11,837 of JAZKJV010011627.1, forward strand.
CTGACTCTGACCATGAGCTCACCATTAGGTATTAGAGGCTTTGTAGATAAGTTGGTACATCTGACAAAGAAAATAAGGGTATTAATTGTACATCACACACGCTAAGATCAATGAGAGTAACTGTCCAAATCATGACTTGGAGTATCCTATGCATGACTTGATGCTAGTAGTATATTTTTCTGAAAAGTTTGGCAACACTATCGATATAGGGAAGAGCGCCAAGGTAATTGGAAGGACTAGGATAACATAAAAATGTGTCGATCTTTTGAAAATGATTAAATATTCAAGAAGGAAGATCCTAATTTTTGTAAATGGAATCGATGAAAATGTGAGAAGTCAGGGTAGATATTGGTTTTTTATGACAATATGATACGATAGATGAATTCTATTATATACTACACACCCAAGCATAACAAAAATGATTGATCTATAAAAAAATAGCGACCAGAGGATGAATAAAACGTCGTTGAATCTGTTTCCAAGTATCTTGCAAATCGAAAGTGAAGAATAGAATCCTAACCACTATGTACAACTTTTGGAGATTGCATAATAGAATTGGAAGCATATCATGATGAATTTTATTATTACTGGTTGATCAAGACAACCCATGCCTTACCAATTCACTTGGATCATTCAACAAACAGTCTGATAGAACTTGGTGGAAATGAGATTTTCAGCCTATATGATATTCCAACATCAATTATGTAAGATTAAGAAATGAGATACGTAACTAGTTATGGAAAAGTATTCAAGAGGTTATAGGTACTTGATTTAAGTTAGTTTTCTTTTTTTGCCTGCAAACTTATGGTCAATCAGATAGGATCGTCCAGAGATTATAACATAAGGTGGGAGAATGTGTTTATGATTTTGTATGGAATATGGATAAACATCTTCCTATAGAAGAGTTTTCTTAGAATAAAGGGTTATGAGTTTCAAGATGTCTCCTTATGGATGTATAAGAGATCTTGTAGATCACTCTCTCGTTATATTGACGTGGATGAGAATATATTTGAGACCAAAGCTAGTAAATGCTAGTAAGAAGAATGTTGAAAAAAAGATGTGCAAAAGTAATCCCCGATCTTTAGTTTGTCTTTTTACCAAGAAATTCGAGGATGAAATTTTTTTGAGGGTGGTAGATTGTAACGGCCGCAGAATTTGGCAACCCGACTTTCCTTTTTCTCTATTTACTATTATTAAGGAAATTAAAGAATTGATTTCAATTAATGGATATTTTATTATCCCATTAATCCCTCTCATTGATGGGTATAAAAATCTATGATTATTCCATCCATACTTCACTTGCTCTTCCAAAATATTGTGCAAGGAGAGAGAGAGAGAGAGGAAGAGAGGGAGAAAGAAAGATATATCATTAGAGATTCATCTTCGTCGAAGGAGACATTGATGTCGGATCAGAGAAGAAGTAGAGTGTGGACTCGTGATCGGAAGGAGGTGCGACAACCATGTCAGAGAGAGTTACGCACTGGATCTAAGGTATGTATCGATCTAGGTTTTCGTAAATATTGATAACTTTTGAAATATATCTCTTAATGTATGTATCGACTCTAGGTTATTACGTATATACATCGATTCAATCAAGAATGGATCATTGATTTTATCTAAAGGATTAGGTTATAGACAATGATCGAACCCGTAATGGGATGTGTGAAAGTTTGTACTAACTTATGATTACGTATGAATAAACATCAAAATCGAGATATGATCTAAAATTGTATGTGTCAATCCCTTAAGAATGTGTTCCTTCTGATTCAAATTGTGATAAGCACTTTCTTTACCTGAAGTCAATATGCTTTGGTGTGATGTACTATTCATAACCGTTACGATATGAGAATAAAAAGTTATGATGAATACCCATTCATCACTCTTTATTCTTTTATTTTAGCTACAAAACCTATGCAAAACACATGTAGATAGGTGTAAATAGCAATAATTATCATATTGCATGCATTGTGTAAATATGCATTATTAGCATGTTTTTGTGCATAAATAAAAGAATAAAGAAATAAAAGAAAAAGATGGAGATATTTAGAATAAATATTGAGCGACCTAATCCCAAGGGAGGGCTCAGCATGGGCCTGACCGCAAAAGAACCCAAGTAGAGAGAGATAGGGAAGCTCATGTGTTTGTACATACACATGTAAATAAATAAAAAATATTTTCCTCTTAATAAAAATAAAAATAGGTGTGTATATTTGTACATTTTTGTAAATATTAAACTAAAATAAAATTGGGAAAAACAAAACAAAAATAAAATCAAACAAAAATTCCCTTCATCATTGTATATATGCCATGTACATAGAACCACTCATCTATTTATTTTCCTCTTGTAAATAAATAATTAAAATTTAATAAAAATATATTTACATTCTACATTTCATGGTGTAAAGAAATAAAATAAAAATCAAAAAAATAAAAATAAAATAAAAAGAAATAAAATAAAAAGAAATAAAATAAAAATAAAAATCAACACTGTATATATACCATGTAAATAAATGTATATACATATTTATTCCACCCTTGTAAATAAATAATAAAAATAAAATAAAAATACCCTATTATTCCAATTTTTATTCTATAAATAAAATATAAAATTGGAATAAATTGTATAAAAATAAATAATTAAAAATCAAATTTTAAAAATACTTATTGTTTATACCTATATATAATAAGGGATTGGGGAGCCTACACCCATGTGTAGGTAACTTACCTACACCCACCTCTTGTTTCTTAAGTTTTTGATTTTTTTGAAATGGATCTTTAGGGGATTTACTTAGAATATTAAATGGAATATGTGTTTCAAATTTCATGTAAAACAGACATTCCTAACAGCTCCATCGGAAGGAGCCGATTTCAGCAAATCTCAGACCGTTAAAATTTGACTGTCATGATGGATAAGTTAGAAGTCTCAAAATAAGTTGAAATTTGATTGACGATATGGTGATATATTGTGATCTAAATTCCCCAAGGAATTAATTCAAAAAAATAAAAAAATTTGATGGAAAAAGAGTTGGGTGTAGGTAAGTTACCTACACATGGGTGTAGGCTCCCTTTTCATATTTTTATTTCAAAAATAAATAAAATCACAAAAAAAATAATTTAAAATAAAGAAACATTTTTCATGTTGTTTTAACTTTTTTGAAATTCAGCCATTTATTATTATTTATTTAATTTCCAAATATTTAATAAAAGCTGAATTCCCATTGGTCCACGGGGGATTGTTGACCCCCGGTCAACTCTCCCCCGTGGACCCCCTTCCAGGCGGATCGGGTTTTTGACCCGAGTTCTCCTATTTTTCCCCATCTGATTCACCTTCCATTCGACTAAACCCCAGGCTCCATTTGCAGCCTGATGATCCGAGACCTCCGCCCAACCTCCATTCTAGGGGTCTGTGCATCGACGTGCGTGCCCGACTCCCTTCTTTTCGGTCCCCTCACACTATATAGCTCCAGCTCTGCCTCACAATTCACGCCATCTTTGGCGCTACTCCATCGTCCCAGGACCTCCATCCCCTTCCTCTGAGTGACAGCAGTGCGAGGGCGGTGTCGAAGAGAGGAGAGGAGCCCTCCGCCACTGATCCTGCGTCATCTAACCGCCGTGCGCCGCCGTGAGCAGCGCCCGAGCCTCGGGTTGTCGACGACCCTCGAGGCGACGACCAGAGCTTCCAGGGCTCACCCACAGTCGACCAGATTCACCAAGTGAACCTAATTCTTCCTAGCTTCGTCTAATTTTCGATTTCCCCCAATTCACTCCGCCGCCATCTCTCATCGATTCCGACCACGCCGCTCACCCATTTCATCGACCGACCCGTCCAACATCTTCACGAGACTTCTCTTCGCGTTCTTTGCCCATTCACCCACCTTGTTTCGACCCGGAATCAAGAACTCGACCTCCCTCGCCGTCGCCTCGCCGGAGGTCGCCCATCTCGACGCGCCAGCCATCCATTTCGCCTCTAACCGCGTCGAGGCAGTTTGCCCTCGACCCAGGAGTCCTCTCGTGCTATTTTGCAGATCGAAGGAGCCTCATCTGGGGGTCCACAGTTTGAGCACAGAGGCGTTGCTCCACCTTCGTCGCCGGAGCTCCTCGGAGCTTCCCGACGTCATCGAAGGAGCTCAGTAACTGCGGAGGACGTGGGCGATTCTTTTCCATATTCCAGCAGCAGCATCAGAGGACCCCAGCGCGAGTATCGAGCTGGCGAACTTCGTCGACAGCCTATTCATCCAGGACCTTCCTATGGCGTCCGATCATCCCCTTCAGCTCCAGATTAGATTAGATCCATCTATTTGAGGGAGGCACGCGACCGTCAGATCCTTTGGAGGCTTGATCAGGACCGCACGTTCAGACGAAGAGGAGCCCTTGATCCATCACCATCTGATCTCCACGTGGCTTCCTCCTCACCGTCCATCCAGACGAAGGGTTGCCACGTCTCCTGCGACCGTCAGATCATCCACGTGGCCAATCCTCATCCGTCCGTGTTAATAAAGGGTAAACTACCCTTAGGCCCTTCTTTCTTATGCTTTTATCAATTAGTCCTGTAAATATTTATTTCAGTTGTTTTTATTTTTGAAAAATTGCACTTAGGACCTGAACCTTTCTTGTATTTGCATTTTCATCCCTGTTTGTGTGAGACACGTGCTTCGTCACGTGATTTTTTTGGAGAAATTGCATTATATGGGTTGATGTTTTTATGAGTTATGGAATGAAATATATTTTCTGATATTTGCATACATGCCCCTGTGAATGTTTTTATTTAACATGTGCTGAATTCCTTGGGTATTTTGCAACTTATTCCCTGGACTTTTAGCATGTGTTGCTAATAAGCCCCTAGAAGTAAGTTTCCTTACATTTAGGTCCCTCTGTGCCCAGAACACGTGCAACGCGCGTGGGGACTTGGAATTTTTGCACGAGGGACCCCTAGCTTTCTAGATTTGATACTTTTCAGCCCCTGCAAGTATGTTTTATTGCTATAGGTCCCTGTACACTGTGAGACCTTGTGCCAATTAAATAAAATATCAATTCAAGTCCAAATTACGTGAAAATTGGATACGTAGCTCCTGTCACTGTTTAAATTTTTCACCAAAAATTTGGTATATTTTTGAGGATTTTTCTATTTTTAAAAATTCAAAAACCACCATTTTTGTTTCTGTCCAGCTTATAAAATAATTAAAAAAATATAAAAACTTTTTTAAAAATTCTAAAAAATTAAATTGTTTTTGTATGTTTGATTTTCTGTGCATTTTTTGCGATTTTTGGATACATAAAACCATAAAAATAAAAAAACACTTAAAAACTCATAAAAATTCTAAAAAATTCAAAAATTAATAAACTCTTCTTCTGAATTTTCTTTATTATTTCTAATTTTCATAAAAAAATACCTCCAGGCTTTTACAGGACCATTTGATATTTTAAATTGGTCTTTGAAGCCTGGCTGGACAGTACCCCACTATTTCTGCCTTCTTTTATTTTTATAAAATTCCTAATAATTATAAAAATCTAAGAAATTCACCAAAAACAGTAAAAAACCTAAAAAACATAAAAATACTTCTCTTTGAATTTTTGGAGCTTTTATAGTGTTTAAATAATTTGTTGAATGTGATTGTTTTTGCCTTTTTGTTATTTTCCTTCATTATTAAAAACCAAAAAAATATAAAAATATTTAAAACCACCAAAATATTTGTCTTTGTTTTATTTGCTTTTAGACTACTTCTTAGGCCGCGAGGCTAACTCATGCTCCCTAAGTTCGACCCTGGGTGCTACACCAGGCTAATCTCATAGCCAGGGCCACTATTTTGGTTTTTATTGTTTTATCGTGTTGATTGGTGGTCTGTTCTTTATTTTTTCTTGATTGACTGATTGATCTCTGAGATTCAGGTCGCAACGACCCTAGTTCTATTTTATTCACCCGAGTTTTGGTGATTTTTCCGTCATCAGAATGGCGCCGTTGCCGGGGAGCACAGCTTAGTAGTCGCATTTTTCTTTGATTTTATTTTCTTTTGATTTTCGCAGCTTTCCGCGGCTCTTTATTCATCCGCGGCTTTTTCGTGCCTTTTTGTTTTTCTTTCATTTTCATTTTCTTTTATTTTATTTTCTTTTGTTTTTGATTGTTCTGAGTGTTTATTTTTATTTCCCATTTTTGCACATATACCCTGTTTTGTTTAATTTACTTGGTCTGTGACACTTTTCTATTTACTTGCGAGGGCCCGAGGATCGAGGCAGCTCCTCTCGAGGAGCCGACACAACCTCGGGAATCTGAGGTGGCTTCCTTCTGCACGGAGCCGCAGGAGAGCGCGAGGAGGCAGCAGAGTGCGGGAGTAGTGTAGCAGTAGCTTAGTTTTATTTTCAGCAATTATTTGAGTTGTTGTAATAATACAGGGACAGGACACTCAGACTCAGACACTTAGACTCTCAGGGCCTGTTTCGCCGAGCACCGGTGTGCTCGGGGGACCCCTCGGTTTTTCGCAACTTTTTTACACGGTTTCTATCGTTTATTTACTGCCTTACTGATTCTCACGGTTTTTCAGCCCTAGCTTAGGACTTTCACTTGATTGTGCCGTAAATAGTAGGGTCCACACACCTTAATAAATCTGCATGTACCTATAGACTGATTAATTGGACCAAACTAAAAGATTAATAAAAAGACTATTTGGTCACCTGAGGGGCCACGCGCCGCTAGAGGTCGTATACAGCGCTGGCAGGACCCATTGTGGCGGGCACCGATCAGCATCTGAGACCGGACACCGACCCCTCTTGATTGACCACTTAGCCATTGTTCTTTCGAGTAGAACTGCTGGTTAGGGCTCGGATTTACGCTTGCATCATTTAGGTAGTTTTATTTCTGTCTTTCAATTCTGCGCGGATCATATTGCATGTAGACTGCTGGAGTCAGGTACGCATTTCTTACTCTGCATGCATCATTGATTTCTTGCGCATCGGCTTTTTCGACTTCTCCCCCCGTTTTTGGACTTAAATAACCAGGAGAACCGAAAAATTCGTTAGGCGATTGTTTGTTATTTGAAAAACACCTAAAAATTCAAATCATAAAATTGGGACTGTTAACTCTAGTTGACCCTAAAAGACACTCACCCGAAAAAATTGTCTTGGGGAGAGCAACCCCCTCCTTGTCTGGTTTGCATGTGCGAGAGAGTGACCCACACCCTAGGATAGAGCCACATCTGAACCTCCTTCAGACTACTGCTTCTGGGCTAGTCGTTCTCCAGTGAGGATCGCTCCGGTCTCCGGTAAAGCGGGCTGCGATATCCTTAACAGAGCGAGCCGATCGGGTAGCCAGTAAACGGTTCGCGGCTTGTACTGGCTGGGAAAGATCTAGTTCGGGATCGGGTCAGTCTCTTGGGAGAATCGGATTCCCAACAGGTCACGTAATCGCTCTGCTATCTTGACTTGATCACCTAATAAAAACTGAAAAGATAATTGACCGAACTCTTACGGTCTTTAGCTCACGTTGAGTAGGTGAATCCGGGGTATTGGTTGCTTATCATAGTTATTACCAGATCCCATCCGCCCGACTCGCCAGATAACGACGATGGGCAGGAGGTCCCTTAGGCAGCCTTTGGCTGCACCGCTTGACCGCACTCCCGCCCATTCATCTAGGTCGGTTCGCGAGAGCCGAGACTCGCTCTCCGAACCCGAGTTCGACTCCATCCTGTTCCCCCTCTACCATCATTCTACCATTCCTGAGATGCTAGTGCCAGAGGAGAGACCACAGTCAGATTTATCGGCACCTGAGTTTGGGTCTTTTGCCTTTGCAGAGACCATGGCCGGCAGCAGTGACGATCACACAGGAGGTCCCCGAGCTGATCAGACATTCATCTTGAACTAGGGTGCAATCAACTCCACCCTGATCGCCTCCCTTGAGACAGTTCAACATCAGTTGAGGGATCAGGGTGCCTTCATGATAGAGATGAGGCGAGAGATGGAGCAGTTGAGAGCCGACCAAGCACAATGCGTGCCAGGAGACTGACCGAGGATACCTGATGATGCGGCAGCAGCCGCAGCAGCCGCAGCAGTAGCCACAGCAACAACAGATCCGCCGAGACCGATGTAGGAGTTACAGAACCCCAGATCGACTTTGACGCATCATTGGGTCGTTCTACCAGCTATCGTGGGAGACTTCAAGTTCCCCCCGAACACCTTGCAGCTCCTCCCCTGGTTCCATGGGCTCGCCACTGAGGAGCCCCATCTCCACCTACAGGATTTTTTGATGATCTGCAGCACAGTCCACGACAGACAGGTGGACGAGGATACCATCCGTATGATTGCCTTCCCCTTCTCACTAGCAGACAGAGCAGCCACCTGGCTGAAGCATCTGGGGAAGTTCGTATACACCTGGGAGCAGCTCTGCACCGAGTACTTGAACAAGTACTATCCACTCGGGCAGACGAACGCAGTGAGGGCCCTGATCAGCAACTTCTCTATGCTCCCCAATGAGCAATTCCACGAGGCATGGGAGAGGTTCCGTGAGTTGACAGACAGATGCCCGCACCACGAGATTTCAAAGCCGAACCTAGTTCAGAGCTTCTTCTGCGGGCTGACACCAGAGATGCAGGGCCTGGTGAATGCTTCATGTGGCGGGTCCTACTTCGCCAAGGATCATGATCAGGTCTGGGCCATCTACGAGGAGATGGCCGAGAACTATATGGTGATGTCCTAGACCCGACTCTACACACAGGGACGCCCCCAGCCACAGACCGTGCAGTACTAGAGGATCGCACGGGTCGACGCTGGTCCATCCACTTCGTCAGCGGCATCATCACAGGCCGAGTCCACTGCCGCTGACATGGGCATCATCGGCGAGAAGCTGGACCGGATGGAGATCATAGAGAAGAAGCAGTGCCAGGGTATCACGCAGATGGAGCAGATGGCATAGACATTGAGCGACTTGAAGACACAGCTCATGTGTCTCTAGGAGGCACACACGGCTTCTCAGCCCCGTCTTCAGTCGCGAGGAGATCCGAGCAGCAACGGCAGTTCGTCCCAGCGCTCCAGCTCCCAGCAGCCTAGACAGGTCCATCTTGTATAGGCGGAGCCGTACCAGCAGCCGCAGACACACTACCAGTCGCCACCATCTCCAGACACACAGATGGCGGTCTACCAGCCGGATCAGCCTCTAGCAGTACTCCCACCAGCCACCTATGAGCCCGAGCCGTTGACGGACGTCAATGGGATTTGGTACGACCGTCCTCAGCCTGGTATCCGACGAGACCATCCCGGATTCCGTTGGTCAGCCGGAGGTGTCAGTTCCCAGCAGCAGTCTCCGGGTCAGGGCGACCAGTATGACCATCAGCGAGATCACCACCAGCAGCAGCCCCCAGTATACCAGCATCAGCAGCAACAGTCTTCACAGTATGGTCCTCGTCCCTATCAGCAAGGACATTCTTGGAGGCGTGATCAGCCTCAGCATCAGTTTCATCCACAACAGTACCCCTCTCACCCGCAGCACTAGCCACAGCAGCAGCCTCACTACCAGCGAGGTTACCCGTCAGGTTCTCATGGGCCATCCTATGAGAACTCTGCCTTAGATGACATAGTCCGCCTCCTGACCGGTCAGCAGGCTACTTTCAGACGGGAGATGGACGAGTTCCGCCAGGAGATGCGGGAGATTGTGAGAGGGAAGGCCGCCATACCTGCCCAGATCGAGCCCAATCCGAACAACCTCAAGAGGAAGTCTGAGCAGGTAGATTTTACAGAGTATGCCACTCCTAGTGATGCATTTGGTGATATGCATGCCTATCTTTTTGATACTGACTTTGTCACACTTAGGAGCGGTAGGATGTCAGCAGGCGGTGCCTCGTCTGAGCGACACCCCCAGGCCACTTCCGGAGCGCCAGGCGAGGAGGAGCGTGGTACTGATGCTGCGAGAGATGATGACGGTGGTACTGATGCCACCATGGATGCTGATCCCACCGACGGTACTGATGCCATCGCTTCACCAGATGGAGGAGGTGGTAATGATGCCACCATTGTTGCCGAGCCAGAGCGCGGTGCTGATGCCGCAAGTCGACACGCCGAGGGTGGTGTTGATGCCACCGTTTTTACTTCTGAGAGTCCTGTAGTCTTTCCTTCTATTCATGTATCTCAGGACACTTCTAGCAATAAAGGAAAGGGTCTATTTTCTTCTGATCCACCTGTGGTGCTTGATGTACGTGTGGATTCTGCCGTCGAGCAGCCTAGACCCTCTCCTAGTCCTTCATCTGAGAAGGATCCTGTGATACCCTTTCCACGATCACTTCACATGGGAAAGGGGAAGAAAATCGAAAATCCAAAAAAGAAGCAGGAGGAAGAGTTCAGCCAGCAGATGATCGACAGATTTCACATTCAGCTGACTCTTCAGGAGGCCTTGCAGCACATCCCTCTACTCCAGAGATTGCTCAGAGACAGTACTACAGTCAGGAGGAAGAGGAGGAACCACCAGTCAGAGATCCATGTGCTGACCAGGGCCACGTGTTTCCCGATTTAGAACCGTCTGTCGGCCAAGAGGCCAGACTCAGGAGCCCCATATGTCAGATGCCACATCAGAGAGCATAGGTTCGACCGCACTCTATTAGACAGCGGTTCATCGATCAACCTACTTCCGGCAGCCCTTCTCGACCGCTTCGAGTTGGGCACTCTATGACAGAGCAGGACAGTCCTTCAGTTTGCTGATCGATCTGTCAAGAGGCCGAAGGGGTTGTTGAGGGACGTTGTCGTCACGATTCAGGGCCTGCAATTCCCCGTGGACTTCGTTGTGTTGGACATGGAGATCCCTGAGTCGGTGACCGATACCCCCATCATTCTAGGTCGTCTGTTCTTGTCCACAGCCAAGGCAGTGATCGACCATGATAGCGGGAATTTATACTTTCGCGTCGAGGGTGAGAGTGTACAAATAGAGACGATCGAGGATATCAGAGTCAGAGATTCATCATGCTCAGAGCCGACCACTGATTCAGAGCAGATGACAGATGCAGGGCCAGACGTCCACCAGGACTGCGACTTTGTGATCACAGATGACGAGGCAGTTTGGGCAGATCCAGATGCACATGCCATCTTCTCACCTTCAGAGTCCGCTGATGCAGAGACACCAGCAAAGGAGAGCTTGGAGAGCGCATTCCTGGTCCAGGATACTTTTCAGTCAGCAGAGCCGGTTCTTGACCGTGAGACAGAGTTGTTTTGTGATGATGATACAGATCCCTCGGAGTCAGATGTTGACTGGGCAGAGTTTGATGATCTTATCCCATGTCTGACTTCCACTGAGCCTGCAGCTAGGGAGGAGGTTGACCCCATTCAGAGCAGAGACAATCCAGCAGATCAGCCTTCTCCAGATCTTGATTGTGAGCTAGAGTTTCAGTTCTCCCATGCAGATTTGGCATCGTTCACTCAGAGCTTTCAGAGGCCAGACCCGCCAGCACCCAGTTATCCAGAGTTGAAGCCACTTCCTACGTCGCTGAAGTATAGATTCCTTGCGGGTGAGCATGAGATGTACCCAGTCATTATCTCCGCCGATTTGACTGGAGAGCAGGAATCCCATCCGATGGGAGTTCTTAAAAAGAACCGCAAGGCGATAGGATGGAGCGTAGCCGATCTCCAGGGGATAAGTCCGGCCCTGTGCTCCCACCATATCTATCTCGAGGAGGAGGCGAAGCCGTCGCGTGAGTTCCAGCGGCGGCTGAACCTGAATCTGAGAGAGGTTGTCATGAAGGAGATTTTGAAATGGTGGAGCGCCGATTTTATCTACCCCATCTCCGACTCCAAGTGGGTCAGTCTGTTGCATGTGGTGCCCAAGAAGACGGGCATCACTAAAGTTGTCAGCAAGTTTGGAGAGGAGATCGCTACCCGGGTACCCACTTCTTAGCGGGTCTGCATAGATTACAGACGACTCAACCAGGCCACCAAGAAGGATCATTTACCCATGCCCTTTATATATCAGATCATTGAGAGACTGGCAGGGAAGAGCCACTACTGTTTCTTGGACGGGTACTCTGGCTACAATCAGGTGGTCATCGCGCCCGAGGACCAGGACAAGACTACCTTCACCTGTCCCTTCGGCACATATGCTTTCAGACGCATGCCATTTGGGCTATGCAACACCCCTGCGACTTTTCAGAGATACATGTTGTCTATCTTTTCGGACGTGGTGGGGGAGTGCTTGGAGGTCTTCATGGATGATTTCTCAGTCTAAGGCGACAGATTCGACTCCTATCTTGACTGCTTAGACCGAGTCCTTCAGCGATGCATTGAGGTTCACCTTGTGCTGTCTTGGGAGAAGAGTCACTTCATGGTGACTCAAGGGACGGTGCTTGGCCATATCATCTCCAACAGGGGCATGGAGGTTGATCCGGCCAAGGTAGATGTCATTAGAAAACTCGCACCGCCGTCCAACTTGCGGCAATTACGATCTTTTCTAGGGCACGTTGGTTTCTACTGACGCTTCATTCATGACTTCAGTAGGATTGCCCGACCGTTGACTGATCTGCTGACGAAAGACACTGAGTTCCTTGTCGATGACAAGTGTCTTTCGTCGTTTGAGACTCTCAGAGATGTGTTGTAGAGGCTCCTGTCCTTCAGCTGCCTGATTGGTCTCTCCCATTCGAGATCATGACGGATGCCTCCGATTTTGCCGTAGGGGCCGTGCTAGGACAGCGGAGGGATGGAGTCCCATTTGTTATTCACTACTCTAGCCATACATTGGATGCCGCGCAGTGGAACTACACTGTCACTGAGAAGGAGATGCTAGCCGTAGTTTTTGCCCTAGATAAGTACAGATCTTATATTATCGGATCTAGAGTGACCATATACACTGACCATACCGCCATCAGGTACCTCATGCCAAAGAAGGATGCCAAAGCCAGATTGACCAGATGGATCCTTCTACTCCAGGAGTTTGACATAGAGATTAAGGATAAGCCTGGAGTCAAGAATGTGGTGGCGGACCATCTCTCCCGATTAGAGCATCTTGAGGATTCTGAGCAGATTGAGCCTATATGTGAGACCTTCCTAGATGAGGCGATCCTTGCTATCGCCTCTCTCCCGTGGTATGCTGATATTGTGAACTTTCTTGTTGCTAAGAAAGTTCCACAAGATTGGCCCAGGCAGCGACTTGAGACCTTCCTTGCGAAGGCCAAGTTCTACCACTGGGAGGATCCCATCCTTTACCATGAAGGAGGGGATAGCGTCTGGCGTAGGTGCATTCCTCAGGAGGAGCACCATAGCATCCTCACTTAATGCCACAAGCTTGAGGCAGGAGGACATCACTCTAGGAGGAGAACGGCACAGAAAGTGCTCCAATCCAGCCTATGGTGGCCTACCCTCTTCAAAGACTCTGAGGAGTTCGTGAAGAGGTGTACTGACTGTCAGAGGATGGGCACTTGCGGACAACGTGATATGATGCTGATGCATCCCATTCACTTCTGTGAGGTTTTTGACGCATGGGGCATCGATTTCATGGGTCAATTCCCTAAGAGTCAGGGATTCGAGTACATTCTGTTGGCCGTGGACTATGTTAGTCGTTGGGTTGAGGCCATCCCCGCTCGAACCGCAGATGCTATGATTGTTTGTAGATTTTTGAGGAAGCATATCATTTCATGGTTCGGGGTACCTCGAGTGTTGATATCTGATGAATCCATGTTTCATCATCTTTATTCTATCATTTTGGCCTTAAAAACCCTAGTAAATGCGTGTAAATAGCATTAATTTAGGCATTTTAGCATTCATGCATATGTGTGTAAATATTGTATAAAAAGCGGTTTTTAAAGCCAAAATAATAGAATAAAGAAAAGAAAAGAAAAAGAATAAAATATTGTAAATATTTTATGACCCGAAACCCCGAGACCTAAGCATCTTGATGAATAGGTCGACAAGGAATAAAGTAGGGGGAGATAAGGGCCAAAACACAGATAAAATACCTATACATTTTATTCATTCTTTATTCATTTTGGGACCTATTTTTGGTTCTACTTTTTATACATCAAATAAAGAAACTTTGTACATGAAAGTTGTAGATAATTTAATAAAGAAAAATACAAAATTTATTTCACTCAAAAATAATACACAGATAAAAAGTTATGGTCTGAATAAAAATCCAGAATGCCAACTTCCCAGACCCGTATCTAACAAATAAAAACTCCAAATGCAGCGTACTCACCTTTAATTGTATATAGAAGAAAATAATCTAATTAATGGTGGTGGTTTCGCATTTGGCGGAGCTACGGTTTGAAAGTTGAGTTTTGGACCCTCATTGTACCTTGTACATATTAAAATATTCAATTTATTATTTATTCATTATTTTTATATTTTTATATTTTTATAATGTTGTAAATAATACTTATAATAATAATGTACATTTAAATCAGAATAAAAACATAAATAAAATACAAATAAAAATATGTGTACATATTATAAAACATAGGTATAATACATGTAGCTATACCTATACAAATAACACTTTCATTTTATTAAGTGTATAAAATATATCAGAAAATTAAAATAAAAATATATTTGTGTATATAAAAGTATTTTATAATTTTAGAAAAATAAAAACCAAAATAAAATAAATTAAAATTACCTAAATAAAAATAGAATACTTAAATACATAGATATAGATACCTATAAGGGTATAAATGCAAACTTGTAAAAATATACTTCATAAAAATAAATAAAAATCACCATAAATTAATTCATAAAATAATAAACATTTTTTATTTTATAATTAAAAATTAGTTAAATCATTTGATATTTTTAATCGAATTTAGAAATTCTTTTTCCAGGGATTTTCCTGGTTGGTCCACGTGGACCAACCAGGTGGCTAGGAAAGTTGACCCGCTGGTCAACTCTCCTGCCTCCTCCCTGCTGTGCGTCAGACTGCCCTCCAACCCGACTTTCTCGTTTTTTTCGCTATCAGTGCGTTGCCCGATGGAAGAAGGTCTCTTCATAAAAGTGGTACCTGGCACAACCATCTTGCTCGCCAGCCTATCAGATCCCCTTAGATCTCCACCTAGCACCCGTGAGCGCTCCTTGAACTTCACGCCTCGGCCTTGTTTCAAAAACACCCCAAACACCTCCTCCAACCTTTGAACCCCATTTTGACCGTCGGAAGCTCCCTAGTTTTTGGCTCAGGACTGGTGGTGGTGACAGCACCACCTCCAGCCGTCTAGGGCCGTGCTCGGCGCGTCTCCTTGGCCGTTCCACCATCTCCGGCCAAGTGCGGCCGTCGAGGTACCAATCTCAGGTGCTTCTGCGCCTTGAGGTCTATCTTCTTAGCATTTTGTTTCCAATTTTTTTTGTACTTCTTTGCCTCTGTAGAGTACTCCCCATAACCTTCCTATCCCACAATCATCTTCATCAGCCCTCGCCGGAGCTCGCTCCGGCGAGTTCTTCGCCGCCACCCGCCATCTTTCACCATCCCGCTACGGGGTTGGGGTATTTTGCCCCCAACCCTATCACCTTTTCTCTGCAGGTGTTCGAAGCTAACGACGCACCTGGGGAAATTTTGACGGCCGGCCGAAGCTAGCGACGCCGCCCAGCTCCGTCGAGCTCGCGCGGCCACGCTGGGCTCCTCCGGAGCATTTTGATACCCCCAGGAGTTGGAGGAACATCGCAGGACCTCGGGAGCCATTTTTGGTGCTTCTCTGGGCAGTGGGGGAGCGAGATCGGCTCTGGGAAAACTCGCCCACCCGTGAGTTCTTCCAGTTCGTCGAAGGGCCTTCCCCACCGTCGGATTTTGAAGGATCTTCCAGGTCTACAGCTACCCTCGGATCTCCGCTGACATCAACCGTTGGATCGGCTGGTGGGATCTAATCTCAGCCGCAAGCAGCGAAGGGGTACGGGGGCACGGATTGCCGACGCGTGGCGTAAGTCATATATCCTTGGCCGTGCGATCCGCCCCCTTTACTGGGTATTTTGCAAGATCAACCCAGTGCCTTTTTATATTTTATATTAGATCTCAAATCATTCATCTGCTGTATATTATTGTTGCAACTTTTATCAAAAACCCCTTAGATTTTTTGGATATTGCAACCGCGCCCTTACCAAGCGTGCGTGCGACGCACGCATATCTGGGAATTATTGCGCGCGCACCCTTGCGCATTTTGTTATTGGCATTTGGTACTGTACTTTTTGTTTCAGTTATATTTTTTTGTGGAAATTGCGCTAAAGCCCCTTGACCTTCTGAATATTACACATATACCCCTGTCAGGCTTTACATTGTTGAGCACTTCTTGTATTTTATGCACGCATTTAGAAAACTCCAAAAAATCCCCAAAAATTGTATTACGCTCCTGTTGCATAGTAGTTTATCAACATATTTTTATTTTTCACATTATTGCATTTTTAATATTTATTAAAAATCAAAAACGTCCTTTTTCAGCACTGTTTGCACCATATAATCCCTAAAAAATATAAAAACTCATCAGAAAAATCTCAAAAAAATATATTTTGTTCCTTTTAGTATGTTTTAATTTCAGACCAAAAATCATTAAAAAATATAAAACCAAACTCCTAAAAATTGCAAAACTCTAAAAACCTTCATAAAAATTTATAAAATTCATAAAAAATTCAAAAATAGTGTTTTCTTTTCCTAAATGTTCTTGGATTCATTATCTTTCACTGAAAATTAAGTTGGAGAATTTTTGCCACTGATTTCTATTTTATTTCTCCATTTTAGTTTCAGCATTGGATTTTCTTCACTGTTTTCTTTATTTTGCTAATTAAAAATACCAAAAACATTCTAAAAATTACCCAAAAATCACAAAAACAGTAAAAAAGTATAAAAAGACCAAAAAGACTTTATTTCCTCATTTTTGAGTATTTTTATCTATTTTTTATAAATACTTTAGTTTCCCTTTTATTACATTGTCTTTATTTTCCAATATTGAAAAAGAAAATATAAAAAAATATAAAATATAAAAAGAAAATAAAAATCAGTAAATTAAAAATCAAAATACAAAATTATAAAATTAAAAATTAAATAAAAAAATATAAAATTAAAATCCACAAAATTAGCATAATAGGCATGTAATCACAACACACACATTTTTGAGCAATCTTTGCCCCGTTCTACCTGTCTGCTCCCTGTGTTCGACCTCTACAATACTTGCACCTATACACATCTTGTTGTAGAGTTATAATAAATTTTAACTCCGCACATTTACTTTCATTGCTTGATTTACTTGTTGTGGGTTAATTGTTGTTTGAATTAGGATTTCTCGCGGGTCGCTCAGCGACACTGTAGTCCCGCCTTGTGTGGACTATTTTGACCCTCGCCAAATCCGAGTTCAACAAATGGCGCCGTTGCCGGGGAGCAACAGCGCGTAGTTCGGGTCTTGTTTGTGATTGTGATTTATCGTCTATTTCGCGGCTTTTATTTTTCGCTGTTTTATTTTCTTTATTTTTGATATATCTCTTGAGCTGTCTAACCTTCTCCTTTGTTGACTTTGTGCGAGGAACCGCGGATCGAGGGAGGCGCTCCACCCTAGGCGCCTACGCACCCACGTGAAGCCGGCATCTGCCAGCCGAGCACCGAAGAGACGAAGAGGAAATTTTGAAGACCGAGCTCTATTTTAGTTGTAGAATTTATTTCTTGCATTTATTTTGTAATTCGTAGTGAGAGAGAGACTCCTATATTTGTAATAATACAGGTACCCCCGAACTTGGACATTCGAGCCTAATTTCCAAGTGTTTGTTCACTTGGGGGCTCATCGCGATTTTTACGGCTTTTCATCGCATTTTTTTTATTTTATTTTGTTTTTCGATTTTATTTATTTTGTGTTATTGAGCCCTTAGCTTTTAGGATTGCTTGCGTAGCATTAGGTCCAAACACCTTAATCAAC
This sequence comes from Ottelia alismoides, assembly GCA_037367405.1. Taxonomy (NCBI): domain Eukaryota; kingdom Viridiplantae; phylum Streptophyta; class Magnoliopsida; order Alismatales; family Hydrocharitaceae; genus Ottelia; species Ottelia alismoides. Next base: position 29,668 of record JAZKJV010011627.1, read on the forward strand.
ATTGCATGTACCTATAGTCTCGTTTGGACTTAGTCAAATTTTAAACAGTTGACCATCACCTTCCATCCGTCGCGCCGCGAGCTCTCCCCGCAAAGCGCTTTCTCCTACCCTCAATTTGTTGAGCAGAGGAGGGGTGAGCCTAGACCGGACTCTAGGGTTGAGGATTGACGGTCAACTTGTGGTTCTTCCCGCTAATAGCAATTTTTGAACTTAGGGCGATTTCATCGGCTTTGCATTTGCATATAGATAGGTTTCAATTCTGCTGAGCATCCTTGCATGTAGAGTGTTGGAGGCAAGGTGAGCATTTACGCTTTAGCATCCATCATTATTTGCCGCTTGCATTGCTTTTCCGACTCTACCTCTGATTTTGCCAATCTAGGATCTTAAAGGAATTGAATCCCCGATAGGCTCGTGCATTTTCATTAAAAAAATCCAAAAAAAGTGATAACCAATAAAATTGGGACTGCTAACATTACTCGACCCTAAAATCCACCACAAAGAAAATCTTTTATTGGGGCGAGTAATCCCCTCATTGTCTTCGTTTTACCTGCTCGCGCACACGCTAAGGATTAGTACCCAAATCCCATCAAGCCCCCTAAGTGTGTGTGAAACTCTTTGAACTTCTCGCCTAACTCTAAAACAGACAAGATAAAAAGACCGCATTTGTGCTCTTCACCGAGTTGAGTAGGTGAATTGAGGGTTTGACTTGTTTTCATTTTTGCTTGTGATTGTTTTGTGTGTGTCCTAGATCGCTCCTACGCACCTGCGCCCTTCTTCTCCACTCTCTTGACTTGACCGTCGTGCTCTCCCGATCATTTTCCTTTTGTTTTCGAGATGGCCAACTGGAGCATATTTTATCCGGATTTTGCGGATCCCTCGTTCACTCTAGCTGGTCCACCTCCTTTTTTCCAGGAGGACTTTGCTCCTGACTTTTGTACATATCCACCTCAGCCACAGTATCAGGACTCGGATTTCTACCCACACCCACCTCCACCTGTGTATTATCCGCCTCCACCTTCACATCCACCCGAGACTGAGTTGATGGAGTCACCTTTCATGGAGTCCACCCTTGAGCACTTGACCCAGATGATGGATCATATGAGACAGAGGATTGACACCCTCACTAGTACAAATAAGAGCGACCATGATATTCCACCATTTGATGATATGGGTTCACTCGAGGATTTCCATGAGAGCTTGCAATCGCCAAAAATACAAAAAAATGAGAAAAATTTAAAAACACAAAAAGATTTCGGGAGACACATGATCGAGCCAGACTGTGAGGAGAGCGCCCACTTGCCTGACTTTTTGACCACACCTGCATTCACACCCGGTCCCACCTTTGACCCCGAGGATGCCGCTGTACAGACTGCTCTTGGCATGCCTCGTGTATATGCTGATTCCGACTTCCTCCCTTGTATGGAGGAGGTCCAAAAATTCAAAAAAATGCTGATTGAACCCGAAGTGGTGGCCACCATACATGAGATTATCCGTGCCCCACTTCAGCAGGCCATGACCGATTTATCTGCTCCTCTTCCCAAGAAGAGAAAGCGGAGGAGCAGATCTGAGCGTCATATCTTGACCATGGCCACTGCCCACGCCATCACACACCGCCCCATTCCTCGGAAAAAGAACACTGCCACACCTTTCATTAGCTGCACAATCTCTGACCACACATGTGATCACACTCTCCTAGACGGCGGTGCTTCGATTAGCATCATACCCCTCTCGCTGGTACAGTCTCTTCACTTAGGGCCTCTCAAGAAGACCAGGATGATCGTTCAGTTTGCTGATGGATCCATAAAGAGGCCGAAGGGTATCCTTGAAAACGCCGTCATCTCGATTCAGGGCATGAGCTATCACGTTGATTTTGTCGTATTGCCCATGGAGACCTCCACAGGGGAGCCATCTCCAGTCATCCTGGGACGACCATTCCTCGCCTCTGCGAGGGTCGTTATTGATTACGGATCAGGAGAGATTCGCTTCCGTCCTGCTGACGAGAGCGAAGCATTGATCACCGCACCTACTGCCGACCAAAGACCTGCATCTGATGTGACTTCACCTATCTTGGCTGACCCCGAGGACTATGATCTATATGAGGATATCAGAGAGACCTTCTTTATGACCGATGATGAGACCCGAGAATTCCTCTCCAAGGAGGAAAGCTCGGAAAGCATAGACCTTGGTGTTTCCGCTTCCTGTGATTGGCGATGTGTTGATGACATCCGCGGGATCTACACGATCGATACCATTGAGCGGAGGGCAGATATAGAGACTATACATGACGGACATGCCCTGACTACTTCCACTGATGAGTCCGCTCCTGTCCATGTAGATACTGATGAGACTAAGGCTGAATTTGATTTTGTTGCTTTTCTTCAGAGATTCGGACCTTTTGATAAGAACGATGATCCGGTTGAGATTATAGAGGACGAACAGAGTTCGACTACTTCCACTGATGAATTCGTGCCTTTTGGTTTTGACCTAGATGACACCTCGCAGGACGACTCTGAGTACACCACTTCCGATGATGATGAGTTCGTCCCATTCCACTTTGACATCAGCGAGACTCCCAAGGCCGGACCGAGCCGTACTTCTCCCACTCACTCGTCTGTGCCTCTTCTCCCTAGGGCCACTGAGGACCATCACCCTGTCGACCCTGATCGGTTTCCGTCCACTGTGGACCCCGATGTCGACCTGCATCACACCAGATCCATTCCTCAGCGGTCCCGCAAGAAGGTTTGCTTTCAACCTTCTTGATCTTATGTACATCCACCTCTGTTGTACATTCTCAGTTGTTCATCTCTGTCTCTCCCGTTTTTGCTCGTCCACCCATTCTCGTGTTTGCCTAGCTTAGGACGTACTTTGTCCTAAGTATAGGGGGGTGGACGAGCCGAGTGTTCTTTCTTCGTCCGTCTGATCACTCCTGTTGTTGCCTATACTTAGGGCTTCTTTTACCCTAAGTATAGGGGGAGTGACGTGTACATCCTCACGATCTCTTCTTCCATCTTCATCTCTTTTCTTCTTTTCTTCTTTTCCTCTTCTATCCTCTTCATCTACCGAAAAGGTGCCGCCCTTGTAGACAGTCTTTTATACTTAGGACGTACTTTGTCCTAAGTATAGGGGGGTGCGCACCCCGAGTTTCCTTCATTCTTTTCGATCCTCTCCATTGTATCCTCTTCTTGTCTATACTTAGGGATATCTTACCCTAAGTATAGGAGGAGACAATCTGAGTATGATCTGTTCATTCCCACCCTTGACCCTCCCTGCTTTGTGTACAGTCTGCTATACTTAGGATTATTTGATCCTAAGTATAGGGGGGACGGTCAACTTCTCATTCGTTCATTCATCTCTGTATTCCTTTATTCTTTAGATTTTCCTATACTTAGTACGAGTTATGTCTTCTCTTTTCTCTCCGATCTATGAGGACATAGCTCAAGCTAAGTATAGGGGGGTCGTATATACTGCGTATATACTTTAGCCATAACTCGTACTTTCATATTTTCTTAATAATATGGCTAACAATTCTTTAAAAACCATTAAAATCCTTAATAAAAAGATGTGGTTATTCCTCAAATTCTTTTTGTAATTACTGATCAATAAATCAGGTGAAAATGTTTTTTGCAAAATGTTTGAAAAATGGTTTGAAAATTTTTGTGAACATCTATTGAAAACTATTTTGAAAATATTTTGTTACATGTTTTCAACCTGTGTAAAAATGTGTGGATTGTAAAATTTCTTTTCTTTGTGTGAAATAAAATGTTTGAAAAATGATTTGCAAAATGGTTTGAAAAATGGTTGCAAAAATGATTTGAAAAACCTATATACTGTTTTGAAAGCCTTTGCAAAATGATTTTCAAATGTGTGTAAAATATTTTTAAAAACTATTTTGGACTATAGTTTTCAAATGCGTGTAAAATTGTTTTCAAATAAGTTTGAGGAATATACACATCACACCAAAATCCACTATATACATATGTATAAAATTGATCACTTACCCTTGTAAATCCTTAAAATCCACTTCTTGTATATATAAGAAGCACTCCCGTGTACATATTTTAACCTATTTTTCAGCCAAAATCTTTTTGTTTTCAAAAAGCCCAAAAACATTTGCAAAATTAAAATCCAAAAACATTTGAAAAATCTTTTTGAAAAATACAAAAAAAATGCATATGCATCATCATCATCATCTTTTCAAAAATCTATAAAAAGATCAAAATCTTGAAAATTGCATCACAAAAATATTCTCTGCATAGCATTGCATAGCATCGGCATTTTTCGGATTGAGTTTGATAGTTGAACAAGTCTAAGTAAAATCCGAAGATTGGAGCTTGAATGGACCTTCAATTCTACCTAATAACAGGAACCTTATAGGAACTTGGTTTGAGGTACTTCAGGTCTAGTTGACTTAATTCTTTGAGGATCACGAGACTGGGTTCAACGGATTCTTGACTGCCTAAGTAGAGTATTTCGAAGCACACGCATGATTCTTGTTGATAATGACCTAACTTGGACACCTGCACCTTTCACCTGGCTCAACTCAGTTGGAGTGGTGAGGGGATTGGATTTGCCGGTATGAGACGCACACAAGTGGAAACATTTGTCCTCCTCTAGGGAGGGAAGTGCACCCCAACCCGTCCAGTGATTAGGAAGTCTAAAGACAGGAGGTTGTGGGTTGCGATAAAGCTTCAAAAGAGGGATAGTCTACTGGCTCAAGAGGAAAAACTCCTTATGTAAATGCTGCTGTGAATAGTATTTCAAAAAAAAAAAGAAAGAAAAAGTTCAGGCATGTACAAAAATAAAAAGCCTGCAAAGTATGTACATATGTTGTAAAGTCAATAAGCAAGCTTGAGTTCCAAAGTCATATCATGTGAGCCTGCAGCAGGATGACTTGACTACACTGGTCTTGCATCCCGGGATAGGTAGCTACACTGGCTACCGTCCATTCTTCTCTTCACCCCCTCCTCTTGAGCTGGTTGCCACTTGAACTTAGAAGGGAATACCCCGCTCCTCGAGGATGGAGTTGCTGGATTGGGGAATCATTGGGTTGTCATATTGGAGAAGTCAGTTTCTTTGTCATTCTAGTTGGGGAGAGCCACCATCACTTACACTGTACAAGTCAGATTCATAGTCGTAAGAGTTTGCGTATGAGTTGAGATATTTCTGACCTGGCTATTGAGGAGACTTGAGCAGAGTTTTGGGATTCTCAGGGACTGTTGGAATTCAAATTCGGTTCTCATTAAGGTTCCGCCCGCACTAAAATTCCCAAGGTCCGACTTAAGCTCCAAACTTTGATTTTGTGAAGACAAGTTTGATCATTGAACTTCATCCATCTTTCTTCTTTTTCTTCTCTTTGTTTTTCTTTTTCTGCACTTATTGCATAAGTGTTTGCTAGGGACTAGCAAAGGCAAGTATAGGGGGATGATGAATCCACGTTTCATCATCTTTATTCTATCATTTTGGCCTTAAAAACCCTAGTAAATGCGTGTAAATAGCATTAATTTAGGCATTTTAGCATTCATGCATATGTGTGTAAATATTGTATAAAAAGCGGGTTTTAAAGCCAAAATAATAGAATAAAGAAAAGAAAAGAAAAAGAATAAAATATTGTAAATATTTTATGACCCGAAACCCCGAGACCTAAGCATCTTGATGAATAGGTCGACAAGGAATAAAGTAGGGGGAGATAAGGGCCAAAACACAGATAAAATACCTATACATTTTATTCATTCTTTATTCATTTTGGGACCTATTTTTGGTTCTACTTTTTATACATCAAATAAAGAAACTTTGTACATGAAAGTTGTAGATAATTTAATAAAGAAAAATACAAAATTTATTTCACTCAAAAATAATACACAGATAAAAAGTTATGGTCTGAATAAAAATCCAGAATGCCAACTTCCCAGACCCGTATCTAACAAATAAAAACTCCAAATGCAGCGTACTCACCTTTAATTGTATATAGAAGAAAATAATCTAATTAATGGTGGTGGTTTCGCATTTGGCGGAGCTACGGTTTGAAAGTTGAGTTTTGGACCCTCATTGTACCTTGTACATATTAAAATATTCAATTTATTATTTATTCATTATTTTTATATTTTTATATTTTTATAATGTTGTAAATAATACTTATAATAATAATGTACATTTAAATCAGAATAAAAACATAAATAAAATACAAATAAAAATACTTGTACATATTATAAAACATAGGTATAATACATGTAGCTATACCTATACAAATAACACTTTCATTTTATTAAGTGTATAAAATATATCAGAAAATTGAAATAAAAATATATTTGTGTATATAAAAGTATTTTATAATTTTAGAAAAATAAAAACCAAAATAAAATAAATTAAAATTACCTAAATAAAAATAGAATACTTAAATACATAGATATAGATACCTATAAGGGTATAAATGCAAACTTGTAAAAATATACTTCATAAAAATAAATAAAAATCACCATAAATTAATTCATAAAATAATAAACATTTTTTATTTTATAATTAAAAATTAATTAAATCATTTGATATTTTTAATCGAATTTAGAAATTCTTTTTCCAGGGATTTTCCTGGTTGGTCCACGTGGACCAACCAGGTGGCTAGGAAAGTTGACCCGCTGGTCAACTCTCCTGCCTCCTCCCTGCTGTGCGTCAGACTGCCCTCCAACTTGACTTTCTCGTTTTTTTCGCTATCAGTGCGTTGCCCGATGGAAGAAGGTCTCTTCATAAAAGTGGTACCTGGCACAACCATCTTGCTCGCCAGCCTATCAGATCCCCTTAGATCTTCACCTAGCACCCGTGAGCGCTCCTTGAACTTCACGCCTCGGCCTTGTTTCAAAAACACCCCAAACACCTCCTCCAACCTTTGAACCCCATTTTGACCGTCGGAAGCTCCCTAGTTTTTGGCTCAGGACTGGTGGTGGTGACAGCACCACCTCCAGCCGTCTAGGGCCGTGCTCGGCGCGTCTCCTTGGCCGTTCCACCATCTCCGGCCAAGTGCGGCCGTCGAGGTACCAATCTCAGGTGCTTCTGCGCCTTGAGGTCTATCTTCTTAGCATTTTGTTTCCAATTTTTTTTGTACTTCTTTGCCGCTGTAGAGTACTCCCCATAACCTTCCTATCCCACAATCATCTTCATCAGCCCTCGCCGGAGCTCGCTCCGGCGAGTTCTTCGCCGCCACCCGCCATCTTTCACCATCCCGCTACGGGGTTGGGGTATTTTGCCCCCAACCCTATCACCTTTTCTCTGCAGGTGTTCGAAGCTAACGACGCACCTGGGGAAATTTTGACGGCCGGCCGAAGCTAGCGACGCCGCCCAGCTCCGTCGAGCTCGCGCGGACACGCTGGGCTCCTACGGAGCATTTTGATACCCCCAGGAGTTGGAGGAACATCGCAGGACCTCGGGAGCCATTTTTGGTGCTTCTCTGGGCAGTGGGGGAGCGAGATCGGCTCTGGGAAAACTTGCCCACCCGCGAGTTCTTCCAGTTCGTCGAAGGGCCTTCCCCACCGTCGGATTTTGAAGGATCTTCCAGGTCTACAGCTACCCTCGGATCTCCGCTGACATCAACCGTTGGATCGGCTGGTGGGATCTAATCTCAGCCGCAAGCAGCGAAGGGGTACGGGGGCACGGATTGCCGACGCGTGGCGTAAGTCATATATCCTTGGCCGTGCGATCCGCCCCCTTTACTGGGTATTTTGCAAGATCAACCCAGTGCCTTTTTATATTTTATATTAGATCTCAAATCATTCATCTGCTGTATATTATTGTTGCAACTTTTATCAAAAACCCCTTAGATTTTTTGGATATTGCAACCGCGCCCTTACCAAGCGTGCGTGCGACGCACGCATATCTGGGAATTATTGCGCGCGCACCCTTGCGCATTTTGTTATTGGCATTTGGTACTGTACTTTTTGTTTCAGTTATATTTTTTTGTGGAAATTGCGCTAAAGCCCCTTGACCTTCTGAATATTACACATATACCCCTGTCAGGCTTTACATTGTTGAGCACTTCTTGTATTTTATGCACGCATTTAGAAAACTCCAAAAAATCCCCAAAAATTGTATTACGCTCCTGTTGCATAGTAGTTTATCAACATATTTTTATTTTTCACATTATTGCATTTTTAATATTTATTAAAAATCAAAAACGTCCTTTTTCAGCACTGTTTGCACCATATAATCTCTAAAAAATATAAAAACTCATCAGAAAAATCTTAAAAAAATATATTTTGTTCCTTTTAGTATGTTTTAATTTCAGACCAAAAATCATTAAAAAATATAAAACCAAACTCCTAAAAATTGCAAAACTCTAAAAACCTTCATAAAAATTTATAAAATTCATAAAAAATTCAAAAATAGTGTTTTCTTTTCCTAAATGTTCTTGGATTCATTATCTTTCACTGAAAATTAAGTTGGAGAATTTTTGCCACTGATTTCTATTTTATTTCTCCATTTTAGTTTCAGCATTGGATTTTCTTCACTGTTTTCTTTATTTTGCTAATTAAAAATACCAAAAACATTCTAAAAATTACCCAAAAATCACAAAAACAGTAAAAAAGTATAAAAAGACCAAAAAGACTTTATTTCCTCATTTTTGAGTATTTTTATCTATTTTTTATAAATACTTTAGTTTCCCTTTTATTACATTGTCTTTATTTTCCAATATTGAAAAAGAAAATATAAAAAAATATAAAATATAAAAAGAAAATAAAAATCAGTAAATTAAAAATCAAAATACAAAATTATAAAATTAAAAATTAAATAAAAAAAATATAAAATTAAAATCCACAAAATTAGCATAATAGGCATGTAATCACAACACACACATTTTTGAGCAATCTTTGCCCCGTTCTACCTGTCTGCTCCCTGTGTTCGACCTCTACAATACTTGCACCTATACACATCTTGTTGTAGAGTTATAATAAATTTTAACTCCGCACATTTACTTTCATTGCTTGATTTACTTGTTGTGGGTTAATTGTTGTTTGAATTAGGATTTCTCGCGGGTCGCTCAGCGACACTGTAGTCCCGCCTTGTGTGGACTATTTTGACCCTCGCCAAATCCGAGTTCAACAAATGGCGCCGTTGCCGGGGAGCAACAGCGCGTAGTTCGGGTCTTGTTTGTGATTGTGATTTATCGTCTATTTCGCGGCTTTTATTTTTCGCTGTTTTATTTTCTTTATTTTTGATATATCTCTTGAGCTGTCTAACCTTCTCCTTTGTTGACTTTGTGCGAGGAACCGCGGATCGAGGGAGGCGCTCCACCCTAGGCGCCTACGCACCCACGTGAAGCCGGCATCTGCCAGCCGAGCACCGAAGAGACGAAGAGGAAATTTTGAAGACCGAGCTCTATTTTAGTTGTAGAATTTATTTCTTGCATTTATTTTGTAATTCGTAGTGAGAGAGAGACTCCTATATTTGTAATAATACAGGTACCCCCGAACTTGGACATTCGAGCCTAATTTCCAAGTGTTTGTTCACTTGGGGGCTCATCGCGGTTTTTACGACTTTTCATCGCATTTTTTTTATTTTGTTTTGTTTTTCGATTTTATTTATTTTGTGTGATTGAGCCCTTAGCTTTTAGGATTGCTTGCGTAGCATTAGGTCCAAACACCTTAATCAACATTGCATGTACCTATAGTCTCGTTTGGACTTAGTCAAATTTTAAACAGTTGACCATCACCTTCCATCCGTCACGCCGCGAGCTCTCCCCGCAAAGCGCTTTCTCCTACCCTCAATTTGTTGAGCAGAGGAGGGGTGAGCCTAGACCGGACTCTAGGGTTGAGGATTGACGGTCAACTTGTGGTTCTTCCCGCTAATAGCAATTTTTGAACTTAGGGCGATTTCATCGGCTTTGCATTTGCATATAGATAGGTTTCAATTCTGCTGAGCATCCTTGCATGTAGAGTGCTGGAGGCAAGGTGAGCATTTACGCTTTAGCATCCATCATTATTTGCCGCTTGCATTGCTTTTCCGACTCTACCTCTGATTTTGCCAACCTAGGATCTTAAAGGAATTGAATCCCCGATAGGCTCGTGCATTTTCATTAAAAAAATCCAAAAAAAGTGATAACCAATAAAATTGGGACTGCTAACATTACTCGACCCTAAAATCCACCACAAAGAAAATCTTTTATTGGGGCGAGTAATCCCCTCATTATCTTCGTTTTACCTGCTCGCGCACACGCTAAGGATTAGTGCCCAAATCCCATCAAGCCCCCTAAGTGTGTGTGAAACTCTTTGAACTTCTCGCCTAACTCTAAAACAGACAAGATAAAAAGACCGCATTTGTGGTCTTCACCGAGTTGAGTAGGTGAATTGAGGGTTTGACTTGTTTTCATTTTTGCTTGTGATTGTTTTGTGTGTGTCCTAGATCGCTCCTACGCACCTGCGCTCCTACGCACCCGAGGGTCTTCACCGAGTTGAGTAGGCGATAAAGCTTCAAAAGAGGGATAGTCTACTAGCTCAAGAGAAAAAAACTCCTTATGTAAATGCTGCTGTGAATAGTATTCAAAAAAAAATGTTCAGGCATGTACAAAAATAAAAAGCCTGCAAGTATGTACAAAGTCAATAAGCAAGCTTGAGTTCCAAAGTCATATCATGTGAGCCTGCAGCAGGATGACTTGACTACACTGGTCTTGCATCCAAGGATAGGTAGCTACATTGGCTACCGTCCATTCTTCTCTTCACCCCCTCCTCTTGAGCTGGTTGCCACTTGAACTTAGAAGGGAATACCCCGCTCCTCGAGGATGGAGTTGCTGGATTGGGGAATCATTGGGTTGTCGTATTGGAGAAGTCAGTTTCTTTGTCATTCTAGTTGGGGAGAGCCACCATCACTTACACTGTACAAGTCTGATTCATAGTCGTAAGAGTTTGCGTATGAGTTGAAGTATTTCTGACCTGGCTATTGAGGAGACTTGGACAGAGTTTTGGGATTCTCAAGGACTGTTGGACTTCAAACACGGTTCTCACTAAGGTTCCACCCGCACTAAAATTCCAAAGGTCCGACTTAAGCTCCAAACTTTGATTTTGCGAAGACAAGTTTGATCATCAAATTAAATCCAAGTTCTTCTTTTTCTTTTCTTTGTTTTTCTTTTTGCACTTATTGCATAAGTGTTTGCTAGGGACTAGCAAAGGTAAAGTATAGGGGGATGATGAATCCACATTTCATCATCTTTATTCTATCATTTTGGCACCAAACACCCTAGCAAATACCTGTAAATAGCCTTAAATCAAGCATCTTAGCATTCATGCATGTGCATCCAGACAGTGTATAAATTACTGTAATTAAGGCCAAAATTATAGAATAAATAAAGAAAAGAAAAATAATAAAATATTGTAAATATTTTATGACCCAAAACCCCGAGACCTAGGCATCTTGATGAATAGGTCGACAAGGAATAAAGTAGGGGGAGATAAGGTCAGAAATACCAATAAAATACCTATACATTCAATTCATTCTTTATTCATTTTGGGACCTATTTTTGGTTCCACTTTTTATACATCAAATAAAGAAACTTTGTACATGAAAGTTATAGCTAATTTCATAAAGAAAAATACAAAATTGATTTCACATAAAAATCATGTACAGACAAAAAGATATGGTCTGAATAAGAATCCAAAATCCCAACTTCCCAGGCTCGTATCTCACAACTGACAACTCCAAATGAAGCAAACTCACCTTTAATTGTATATAGAATAAAATAATCTATCCAATGGCGGTGGTTTCGCATTTGGCGGAGCTACGGTTTGAAAGTTGAGTTTTGGACTCCTGTTGTATACTTGTACTGAATAAAATATTCAATTTATTCTTTATTCATTATTTATTCATTTTTATATTTTTATAATTTTGTGAATATTACTTATAATACATATGTGCATTAAAATTGAAATAAAATACAAAGAAAAATAAAAATAAAAATACCTATATAAAGAATACATAGGCATACTGCACATACTTATACCTGTATAGAATACACTTGTATTTTATTAAATATACAAAACATAACAGAAAAATACAATAAAAATATATTTGTATACATAAAAGTATTTTATAATTTTATAAAATCATAAATAAAAATAATAAAAATAAAATACACAAAATAAAAATAAAATACTAAAATACATAGGTATTATACCTATATAGGGTTAAAAAGGTAACTTGTAAAAATATAACTCCTAAAAATAATTAAAAATCAAAATAAAATACTACATAAAATTCTAAGCCTTTTTTATTTTATAACTTTTAATTAATTCGGCCATTTATTATTTTTAATTTAATTAATAAAATCTTTTTCCAGGGTTTTTCCTGGTTGGTCCACGTGGACCAACCAGGAGGCCAGGACTGTTGACCTAGGTCAACAGTCTGACCTACCCCCTGTAGCTCCTGACAACCTCGGTTTCGACCCAATTTCTTGGATTTTTCGTGGCCGAAACTTTCATCTTTTTGTGTTGCAACCTTCTGCAACATTATTCCTCGATCATCCCTCTAGCTCGCCCATGCTTAACCTTGGTCGTCGGACCCAAGATTCGCAAGATAGGCCTTGATCTTTGGACCCCTGTCACCTCGGGTCAAACCACATATAACCGACCCCCTTCTTTCCTTTTGAATTTGAACACCTTCGGTCCACCACCTCGCGCCTCTCCCGTGCTCCAGAGCCACCTGGAGGTGACAGCTCCGACGTGAGCTCTTCAGCCAAGGCCGCCGAGGTCGGAGGCGTCTCCACCACCTCCCGCGAAGTCGCCGGTCGAGGTACTCTTTTTCCTCTGGCTCCGGCCATCGAGGGCGCCACCCCGCTTATTTCTTTCGTGCATTTAGTTCCTGGTAGCTTAAGCTTCAAAAAACCCCAAAAAAATTACAAGTTCCATCACGTATTTCGCCACTCCAAGCATCATCACCGGAGCGCACCTCCGGCCACCGACGTCCACACACCCTCGCGCTTAGATTAGGTCCACCCAAGGTCCAGGCACTTTGCCCTGGACCTTCTCACCACTTTTTGCAGGTCAAAGATCCTTGAACGCACCTGGAGGGCCATTTTGTGTCCTCGCCGGAGATACCTGGAGCGTAAAGCTCCGCCGCCTTCGCGCCGGCACCTCGACGCCCCTCCGGCGAATCCGAGCCGTCCAGTCCATCGAGGGACCTCCCAGGAGTCTGCAGCTCCATTTTGGAGCCCATTCATCGCCGGAGAAGCGAGATCGGAGCCGGGGAAGTTCGCCTTCGCCGGCCTTCGTCCCTGTTCTTCCTCCTAGCTTCTCCACCGTCCGATCGAGCCGCAGCTCCAGTTCGCGTGACGACCGTCCGATCTTCCAAGCTCCTCCACCGTCGGATCTCTTTCTGAGATCTAATCTCAAACGTCGACGCCAACCGTCATCGGCCGCTCTCGTGCTGCCACGTGGATTAGTGGCTCGCTCCCAGCCGCTGGATCGCGCTTCGCCACCAGCCGTTGGATTCGAGCCACGTGTCGTCATCAGAACGCCCGAGCGAGGGTATTTTGCATCTACACCCTTGCCATTTTTGTATTTAATATTTAGTATTTGAACTTTTGTCTGTAGTGTACAAGTTTTGTAATATTTGCAAAGAGACCCCCAGGCTTTATTGATTTGCATTTGGGTCCTTCGCCACGTCACCTCACGTGACCTGTACACGTGAGGGGGTGGGCATTTTGCAAGGATACCCTCATTCGTTTGTTTATTTCGTTGTAGTCCTGAAACTTTCGCAGCACGTGTAATATTTTTGGATATTTTGCAAGTAGGCCCCCAGGTTTTTGTTATATTACATTTTGGTCCTTCCCAGGCGCGTGCAAGTCACGCGCCCTGGTGGGTAAATTTCTAAGAGGCCCAGGCGGCTTTTGTAATTGCTTTTTGGTATTAAAAATTGAATATTCAGTGTAAAATTTTGTGGAAAGTTGCATGTATGCCCCTGGATGTTTTAAATATTGCAAATATATCCCTGCCAGGACTGTTTAATGTTTGGATGCTTTGTGTATTTATTTGAATGATCATTTTAACTCCAAAAATTTCACAAAAATAGACTTAAGCATCTGGATATGTGTACTTTGACGCCACCATTTTAGTTTTTGATTTTACTTTATCTTTATATTTATTAAAAATCAAAAACATCTGTTTTGTGCACTGTCTAGCTTAGAAAATACCAAAAAAATATTAAAATACCTCCAAAAATTCCAAAAAAATCACCTAGTGTCTATTTTAGTCTATTTTAGTGTCAGTCCAAAAATAACTAAAAATCTCAAAAGAAAAACACTAAAAATTTGAAAACACTCAAAAATTTCAAAAAAATATATAAAATAGTAGAAAACTCCAAAAATCAAAATCTCAGTTCCTGTTTGTTCCTTATTTTGTCCTTTTTATTTGAAAAATAGTGTGAAAATTTGTTGTTGCTGTTTGCTATTTTTAATTCTCATTTTTATCACAGCCAGCATTATTTCCACTGTTTTCCTTTATTTCAGTGATTAAAAATTCCAAAAACATTCTTAAAAATCCCCAAAAATCACAAAAACAGTAAAAAAATCTAAAAAGACTAAAAACAATTTATTTCTGAATTTTTGGTAATTTTTACTTAGTTTTATAAATATTTTAGCTTGCCTTGTATTATATTGTCTTTATTCTCCAATATTGAAAAAGAAATAAAAAAATATAAATTATAAAATATAAAAATCAGAAAATTTAAAATCAAAATACAAAAATTAAAAATTAAATAAAAAAATATTAAAAATTAAAAACCCACAAAAATTCATTTGCTTGTTTGCTTAGTGTAGACACTTCACACATCACACACACACTTTAGCATTTTTGCTTGAACTATCCTGCTTGTTCCCTGTGTTCGAACTCTCTACATACTTGCACCTATACATCTTTTATGTAGAGTTAAAAATAAATTTGACTCCACACTTATTTTTCATTGATTGATATTTGATTGTGGGTTCACTGTTGATTAATTACGGGATTTTGTAGTGGTCAAGACATCGACTGTTGATTCGCCTTGTGAATCAATACGACCGCTCTCAATTTCGTGTTTATCAATATCTGACGGGGGGTCTCATTTCGTCAACGATAAGGTAAAGGCCCTTGCTAGCGAGTTTAGCATAGATCATCGAGTTGCCACTCCATACCATTCTCAGACGAATGGTCTCGCCGAAGTGTTGAACAGGGAGATCAAGACTATATTTCAGAAAGTCGTCCGCCTTGACCGAAAGGATTGGTCACAGCTTTTGGACTCGGTCTTGTGGACATATCAGACGTCTTTCAAGACACCGTTGGGCACATCTCCCTTTCGCCTCGTTTATGGCAAGCCGTGCCATTTACCTGTTGAGTTGAGACATAGGTCACTTTGGGTTGTCACTGATATACTTTTGGATCCAGATAGTGTAGGAGATCAGAGGAGGGCAGAGTTAGCAGCCTTGGAGGAGCTTCGTGATACCGCCTTCTCAAACAGCCTACAGTACAAGGAGAGAGTGAAGGAGTGGCATGATTCTCATATCAACCACAAGCATTTTGAGCCTGGACAGAGAGTATGGTTGTTTGATGCTAGGCTTCTTCTATTTCCAGGGAAGCTACAAAGCAAATGGAAGGGACCGTATTTGGTGAGAAAGGTACACGACAATGGAAGTATTGACATATCTGAGTTATCTTCTGAGAGTACCTTTCGAGTGAACGACCATCGGCTCAAGCCATATCTAGATCATGAGCCGCGGGTCGTTGATGTTGCCCCGATTCACTTTGCGTGAGATGTGGTCTCTTGACTCACATCTATTGCATCTCACGCCTGATTATCACTGTTCTCCCGACTTGTATAGATCAAGTTGTCCATATCACTCTATTCTTTAGTCCCACATCCCTTTTATCATCTATTGATTATGCTATACTTAGGGTGTACTTTACCCTAAGTTTAGGGGGGGATGTAGGACTCTCGGGTATTATTTTGATTCTTTTCTACCTCTGTTTTTGCTGCCTATACTTAGGGACATTTTTCCCTAAGTATGGGGGGGGGGGGGGTAGACCCTGTACATTCTCACTCGAATTTCCCTTTGTGTACAGCCTGCTATACTTAGGATTATTTGATCCTAAGTATAGGGGGAAATGCCGAGACTCTCTTGATTTTCTATTCTTTCATTCATCCTTGTATATAACCTTCCTTTTCACTTCCCTATACTAAGCACGAGTTATGTCTTCTTCATCGCTCTTGACTCTGAGGACATCGTTCGAGCTAAGTATAGGGGGGTGTGTATATATTTCATATATACTTTAGCCATAACTCGTACTTTGTGTGAGTGTGTTAATAAATAAAAAATGGCTAAAAACCCAAAAATACATAAAAATTAAAAAATTTTCCTTGTAAATAATCATTCTTTTATTGCACATACATAGCTATTGTACAAAATTATTTTTGTAAAAATGTTTTCAAAAACTTTTTGTGTAAATAGTATGTAAATATGTGTATATCAAAATTATGTATAAAGTACAAAATTTTTCCAAAATGTTTATAAAATCAAAAGTTTGCAAAAACCTTGTGTAAATTTGTGTAAATATTTTGCAAAACTTGCACTCATGCATACATCCATGGTTTCAAAACATTTTTAAAAATTTTTGCATATGTGTAAATATTGTGTAAATAGCATCTTTGTATGTATTTGTATAGTTTTTCCTGGATTATAGTTGACATTTAAACTAGCCTAGAATTAAATTGGAAAATGGAGCTTGATTAAGATCTTAATCCACCTAATCATAAGAGGAACCTTATAGGGCTTAGGGTTAAGGCTTTTCAGGTCTATGGTGACTTAATTCTTTGAGTCCACTAGGCTATGATCACATGTCATCTCAATGAGCCTAAGTAGAACACTTAACAACACACACATGACTCATATAGACAATGGCTTGACTTGGACCCGCACTTTACACCGAGCTCTCTACGGATGAGGTGGTGAGGAGGCAGTCTTCCTTGACTTGGGATAGCATATGAGGGTAGTACTTCTAGGCGGAACCTCTCTTCTTCTTTTAGTGTAGGAAGTGCGTCTCAACTTGGTCTGGTTGCCATGAGGTCTAACGACAGGAGTTGTGGGTTGCAATAATGCTTCAAAAGAGGGACAGTCTACTGGCTCAAGAGGAAAAACTCCTTATGTACATATGTTGCACCTTGTAAATATGTGTATAGATGCACTTGAAAAAAATACAAAAAGAAAATAACTCCAAAAAAAGTGGTGGGTCTGATAGAAAATGATAGTCCCACCGGAGTATGTATATAGTGCAATAAGCAAAGCTTGAGACTCATGTTCCATCTTATGTAGCTTGCAGTAGGGAGGCTTAGCTACACTGGTTGAGCTCCCAAGGATACATGGCTACACTGACCATGGTCCATTCTCTTCTTCCCCCTCTTCTTGAGCCGGTTGAACTTGAACTTAGAAGGGAAATACCCCGCTCCTCGAGGAAAGAGTGGCCAGATTGGGGTCATAGAGTTACCTTGTTGGGGAGGGTTGTCAAGTTGCTACTTCTGAGGTGGAGAGTTATACCTCACATACACTGTACAAGGAAAGATTCATAGTCTTCAGGGTTTGTGTATGTAGACTTGTTCTGATCTGGATTATTGAGGAGTCTTGACTATAGATTAGTGGATCTTAGAGGCTGTTAAGTTTCAAACCTAAGTCTAAATAAGGTTCCGACACATTAATAATCCAAAGATCTGATCGAGCTCCATATTTCAATTTAATGAAGGCAAGTTTAATACTCAGCATTGATCCATGCATTTTCTCCTCTTTTTCTTTTTCTTTTTCTTTTTCACTTCTTTTTCAAATAAGTGTTTGCTAAGAGACTAGCAAAGTTAAGTATAGGGGGGTGATGAATACCCATTCATCACTCTTTATTCGTTTATTTTAGCTACAAAACCTATGCAAAACACATGTAGATAGGTGTAAATAGCAATAATTATCATATTGCATGCATTGTGTAAATATGCATTATTAGCACGTTTTTATGCATAAATAAAAGAATAAAGAAATAAAAGAAAAAGAGGGAGATATTTAGAATAAATATTGAGCGACCTAATCCCAAGGGAGGGCTCAGCATGGGCCTGACCGCAAAAGAACCCAAGTAGAGAGAGATATGGAAGCTCATGTGTTTGTACATACACCTGTAAATAAATAAAAAATATTTTCCTCTTAATAAAAATAAAAATAGGTGTGTATATTTGTACATTTTTGTAAATATTAAATTAAAATAAAATTGGGAAAAACAAAATAAAAATAAAATCAAACAAAAAATCCCTTCATCATTGTATATATGTCATGTATATAGAACCACTCATCTATTTATTTTCCTCCTGTAAAAATATAATTAAAATTTAATAAAAATATATTTACATTTTACATTTCATGATGTAAAGAAATAAAATAAAAATTATTAAAATAAAAATAAAATAAAAAGAAATAAAATAAAAATCAAAATCAACATTGTATATATACCATGTAAATAAATGTATATACCTATTTATTCCACCATTGTAAATAATTAATAAAAATAAAAATAAAATACCCTGTTATTCCAAATTTTATTCTATAAATAAAATATAAAATTGGAATAAATTGTATAAAAATAAATAATTAAAAATCAAAAATTAAAAATACATATTGTATATACCTATATATAATAATACTATATTGTAACTACATTTTTTTATTTCAAAAAAATAAATAAAAATCACAAAAAATAATTTAAAAATAAAGAAACATTTTTCATGTTTTAACTTTTTCGAAATTCGGTCATTTATTATTATTTTTATTTAATTTCCAAATATTTAATAAAAGCTGAATTCCCATTGGTCCACGGGGGATTGTTGACCCTCGGTCAACTCTCCCCCGCGGACCCCCTTCCAGGCGGATCGGGTTTTTGACCGAGTTCTCCTATTTTTCCCCATCTGGTCCGCCTTCCATTCGACTAAACCCCATGCTCCATTTGCAGCCTGATGATCCGAGACCTCCGCCCAACCTCCATTTTAGGGGTCCATGCATCGACGTGCGTGCCCGGCTCCCTTCTTTTCGGACCCCTCACACTATATAGCTCCAGCTTCGCCGCACAATTCACGCCATCTTTGGCACTACTCCATCGTCCCAGGACCTCCATCCCCTTCCTCTGAGTGAAAGCAGTGCGAGGGCGGTGTCGAAGAGAGGAGAGGAGCCCTCCGCCACTGATCCGGCGTCATCTGACCGCCATGCGCCGCCGTGAGCAGCGCCCGAGCCTCATGTTGTCGACGACCCTCGAGGCGACGACCAGAGCTTCCAGAGCTCACCCACACTCGACCACATTCACCAGGCGAACCTAATTCTTCCTAGCTTCGTCTAATTTTCGATTTCCCCCAATTCACTCTGCCGCCATCTCTCATCGATTCTGACCATGCCGCTCACCCATTTCATCGACCGACCTAACCAACATCTTCACGAGACTTCTCTTCGCGTTCTTCGCCCATTCACCCACCTTGATTCGACCCAGAATCAAGAACTCGACCTCCCTCACCGTCGCCTCGCCGGAGGTCGCCCATCTCAACGCGCCAGCCATCCATTTTGCCTCTAACCGGGTCGAGGTAGTTTGCCCTCGACCCAGGACTCCTCTCATGCTATTTTGTAGGTCGAAGGAGCCTTATCTGGGGGTCCACGGTTTGAGCACAGAGGCGTTGCTCTGCCTTCATCGCCGGAGCTCCTCGGAGCTTCCCGACGTCATCGGAGGAGCTCAGTACCTGCGGAGGACCTAGGCGATTCTTTTCCATATTCCAGCAGCAGCAGCGGAGGACCCCAGCGCGAGTATCGAGCCGGCGAACTTCGCCGGCGACCTGTTCATCTAGGACCTTCCCCTGGCGTCCGATCATCCCCTTCAGCTCCAGATTAGATGAGATCCATCTATTTGAGGGAGGCCCGCGACCGTCAGATCCTTTGGAGGCTTGATCAGGACCGCACGTTCAGACGAAGAGGAGCCCTTGATCCATCACCGTCCGATCTCCACGTGGCTTCCTCCTCGCCGTCCATCCAGACGAAGGGTTGGCACGTCTCCTGCGACCGTCAGATCATCCACGTGGCCAATCCTCAGCCGTCCGTGTTAATAAAGGGTAAACTACCCTTAGGCCCTTCTTTCTTCTGCCTTTATCAATTAGTCCTGTAAATATTTATTTAAGTTGTTTTTATTTTTGAAAAATTGCACTTAGGACCTGAACCTTTCTTGTATTTGCATTTTCATCCCTGTTTGTGTGAGACACGTGCGTCGTCACGTGGTTTTTTTTGGAGAAATTGCATTATATGGGCTGATGTTTTTATGAGTTATGGAATGAAATATATTTTCTGATATTTGCACCCATGCCCCTGTGAATGTTTTTATACAACATGTGATGAATTCCTTGGGTATTTTGTAACTTCTTCCCTGGGCTTTTAGCACGTGTTGCTAATAAGCCCCTGGAAGTAAGTTTCCTTACATTTAGGTCCCTCTATGTCCAGAACACGTGCAACGCGCGTGGGGACTTGGAATTTTTGCACGAGGGACCCCTAGCTTTCTAGATTTGATACTTTTCAGCCCCTGCAAGTATGTTTTATTGTGTATAGGTCCCTGTGTACTGTGAGACCTTGTGCCAATTAAATAAAATATCAATTCAAGTCCAAATTGCGTGAAAATTGGAGATGTGGCTCCTGCCACTGTGTAAAATTTTCACCAAAAATTTGGTATATTTTGAAGGCATTTTTCTATTTTTTAAACTTCAAAAACCACCATTTTTGTTTCTGTCCAGCTTATAAAATCATTAAAAAATATAAAAACTCTTTTAAAAATTCCAAAAAAAATAAGTTTTGTTTGTTTTTGTGTGTTTGATTTTCTATGTATTTTTGGCGATTTTTGGATATATAAAAACCATAAAAATTAAAAAACACTTAAACACTCATAAAAATTCTAAAAAAATATAGAAAATTCAAAAATTAATAAACTCTTCTTCTGAATTTTCTTTATTATTTCTAATTTTCATAAAAAATACCTCCAGGCTTTTACATGACCATTTGATATTTTAAATTGGTCTTTGAAGCCTGGCTGGACAGTACCTCATTATTTCTGCCTTCTTTTATTTTTATAAAATTCTATAAAAAATTATAAAAATATAAAAAATTCACCAAAAACAGTAAAAAACCTAAAAAAAATATAAAAATATTTTTGTTTGAATTTTTGGAGCTTTTTAGAGTGTTTAAATAATTTGTTGAATGTGATTGTTTTTGCCTTTTTGCTATTTTCCTTCATTATTAAAAATCCAAAAAAAATATAAAATATTTAAAAACTACCAAAAATATTTGTCTTTGTTTTATTTGCTTTTAGACTACTTCGTAGGCCGCGAGGCCAACTCGTGCTCCCTGAGTCCGACCCTGGGTGCTACACCAGGCTAATCTCATAGCTAGGGCCATTAGTTTGATTTTTATTGTTTTATCGTGTTTATTGGTGGTCTGTTTTCTTTATTTTTTCTTGACTGACTGATTGATCTCTGAAATTCGGGTCGCAACGACCCTAGTTCTATTTTATTCACCCGAGTTTTAGTGATTTTTCGGTCATCAAGTTCCCATATAGATGTATGTATATATTTTGCTAATCTAAGGCATGATTTTTTTAATGAAAGAACCAAACATATATTCGTTACTGATTTCCATCTTAATTTAGTTGATAACTTGTTTTCATATGTGGCAGTGCCTTTCAAGTATAATTTAATTGTCCATTGCTTTGCAATACACTGAGATCTGCCTTTTTGACATTTTGTGTATGTTGAGTCTTTGACCGGAAACGACCAAATAAAACATAAATCATGGCAGTAAATGCTAACTAGGCATTACCTTAATTAATTATTCTATAATTAGCGGATAGGCAGAGATTTTTCCTGCACGAGTTATCTGTGGCAGACAATTAATAAGATAGTTCACGTTTTTTGCTTGAGTCGAATAAGGTAATTTCTTTTCGCCATTAGCAACATATTATGATATGCCTATGTGGACATTACTCGTGCATGTAATTTGTGCTCAAAATTCATGGAGGATGTTATTGGATTAATAAATAAAATACGAATACGAATTTTCCAGCAACAAGGTCGAATAGATGTAATTATAATAAATAACCCGCCAAAACATGCACATTAGGACATATTATACAAGAGACTACATTTATTTGTACGAAATATCACTCATGTTATTGTTACCATGTTATTGTACTAAAATATATGCGTAAAAACACAAATCATGTCTCTGATAGAAAGAGAGAGTTTGATAACATTAACAAGATATAAGGCACATGCTCATAAAGAGTCACGTGAACGACCGCAAGGGATCGTGTTAGCCCAAGGGGCAACGCCGCAAGGAACGTATGGTTGCAAGGAACCACGGAGGCAAAAGCTAAGTCCTCTACATTTGTACCTACACTGTCATGCTAATACCGCAAGGGGCAACGCTGCAATGAACCACGGAAGCAAAAGCTAAGTCCTCTACAGTTGTAAGTACAATGTCATGCCATGGACCGTAAGTGCCAGCAGTTGAAAACGTATAACAAGATACGTACACGAAAGTTATGAAAAAAAATGGTATATAAAGGTAAACCATTACAAGATTTAATAAAGAATAAATCATTACATGTCGTACAAAAATTGGTTCAAGAAATGTACACCATTAAAGTCATGGGACTAAAATGCAAAGTGATTTATATGATAAAAGAAACATGTACTTGTTATGAAGCGTATGAAATATGCCCCACAAGATGGAAGAAATGTATGGCATATTTTCTTATGCAATTTACAAATGTGTACCTCGAACTTAGACATGCATGGAACATCTAGGCATGCAATGAAAATTTCCATGAATACTCAAGTACGTGAAGTGTAACGGGTTAAAAGACCATTAGAATTCCATGCATGGACCCCGATACATAATGGACATTAGGTTCATGCAAAATTAATTATCTTTATTTATTTCAGGTGAAGAACAAGTTTGACCATGCACTCAAGTTCGTGCGACAGACTCAACAAGACATTCAACGTGGTATAAATTATTACAAGGTTTATAGGGGATATCAGTATGCCTACATGAATTGTTGAGATGCTAGTTTGAGAGTGGTTTTTACAAGAATACTCCAATCAGATGTGTAATAATGAAACTCTTAGTTTGAATGGACTTTATTTGAAATTGTTTTTATCTCTGCTCAATGATTGCCATGCATGTTTCGGTAACGCTTCAATCGTGCGATTTTTAAGTGCACGCTTCCACCGGTCAGTAGGATCCGTTCCGTTACAATACATACATACATACATACATACATACATATATATATATATATATATAGAGAGAGAGAGAGAGAGAGATCCTGATTTATGTGTTCAAGAGATAGAGGAATTAGTGCTATCAGAGGATCCACGAAAAATGAGCAAGAACTAGAGAAAAAGTATTGGATTTTTCCGGTTAGCCCATAAGGATCGATACCCAAGACCATATGAGCATGTATATATTTAAGACGCTAGTGTGGTACTATAATATAAGTAAATATAGGCGAGAAACCCCTTATACAAATAAATTCATTCAAAAGATTTTTGGGAAGGTAGTAGAGTGTTTTTTACATCGTCATATCCATGTATTGAAAGGATTTCTTACTGTTATATAAATCTTTGATTGTGTTTCCAAGCTCCTGCGGTGTTAAGATGATATTAGAGTCGCTAATCATGTTATTATTTCATTTGAAAGTGAGTTTGGATATGTTTGTGCAAAGTGCTTACATTTATAGATTGTACTTTAATTATTATTATTTTGTATTTTTAGATTAACTCAGCTGTAAATACGAATGGATCAAATATCTTTTCTCTAATTCGGAGAGTTTTGCTATTAATGGACATCATTTGATATGTTAGAATAATATATAAAGATGATAGGAAAGCTACTATATGGAGTAGTTAACATTAGCTGCTACATGCCCATTTGTGCTGTTTTTTTTTTATTTTTTTGGTAAATGCCACCGTGCATTTTCATCACTCCATCTAATATGTCATCCTAATTTCGTCAGAAATAAAAATTCATATGTCCTCCGTCTAGAACATGTGATTTAACGGTTTTAAAATTGTTGTAGTCGACATGTTCGGGATGGAGGGTATAGAAATCTTTGTTTCTGACAAAATTGGAACGCCATATTAGATGAATATAATGATGAAAATGCACGGTGGTTTTTTCCAAAAAAAAACAAAAACAAAAATAGACGTGTAGTAGCTAAGTTTAGCTACTCCATGTAGTAGCCTCCTTATCCTCATATATAATTTAAGAAATAATTCATGTAATGTAAAATTTTATCCACAAACGTTGCATGTAATCAACTATTTGGCTAACATTTCGAGTAACAGGGTGATAGTGAACAAACAAGATGTCTTAATCGATTAATCAACATGTCAGTCAACTAACATGACATTTTAGATGACTAATCAACGGACTATTCAACCAAGTAGATCCATTAATCTACCAGTCCCTTGACTAATCAACTAGGGGTGTTAGTTGGTAAATGAAAAGTCACGTTACTCGACTAATCAACTAGGGGATAACCTATTCTTGGGATTTTGATGCATAAAGGTAGGAAACATTTATGGACAATTATTCTTTAATGTACATGGGCACGTTTAACTCGTGTTTGTACTCCCAAACATTTATAGGCAAATTTGTATAATATTGTTATCCATGTTTATATTACCTAACTGAAAATTATTTATAACAGAAATGCACGACTTAGTTTAGAAGTGATGTAAACAGATAATATGTTTCCATAAATTCGATCATGGTTTACAGTTATAGCTTCACACCTACTCATTTAGGATACGGACATTTACCAAGACAAAGAAAGGGAAAAGAGTCCAATAAAAGGGATAGTTCAAAATAGATTTAACACTTTATGTAAACCGTAAACGATAGACCAGAGCAATATTGTATCAGACTGCCTATCTCTTTTTAGTTCGATCTCCATTTTTTGTATTGTTCCAAATTCCACATAAATGTCCAGGTCGGGATCAATACCAACAAAAACACCTTGAAACGGGATAACCTTTGCATCCTTTGTCTTACCGCAGTTGTTGGCACGGATTTACCGATGTATATTTCTCAGGTATCGTCATCGCTTCTTCTCCAAGAAAAGAAGTTCACGACCCGTGGGCCTTCTATCTTCATGTGGCATTTCTCTGTCAGGTTATTTTGTTTCACTCATATAACTATCTAGTTTCACTTATCCACTCGAAAGATGGATAGAAAATAAAGATATTTATTCAATGCAATCAATCTTCTGATTAAAGGAACGTGACAAATATTTCTTATCAATTTTTTTTACTCTAATTTTGAATATGAATAATCAAATAATGAGTTTCATACATCAACATTTTGAAAAGTAAAGTCTGATGTAACAGTTGATCATTGGAAGAATAAGCATATACATTGCTATTTGAAATGCCAAATTCGCTAAGGGCTTACATGATGGTAGATATTAGCAACCAAGAGAATAATCATGAAAACATAAACGAGTTGATATATAGTTTTAAGCATGATGAATTTGTCTATAGAATTAATTAAAATATAACAAAGATATCTATATGTATTGTAGTTTCCATTTTATTCGTATTTGAACCTCTTAGAAAGTATAATGCACATGAATTCTATTTTTTATTCCAATAATCAATTATCCAAATGATCAAGAAAATTAACTACAAATTACAATAATATTTAAAAATATTTTTGAATATATCTGAAGCAAAAAAATCTCAAAATCAATTTTCCCTTCAAATTGTCTAAATAAGTACACACTAGAATCTTCAATCTTCATAGCATCTTTGTACTAGAGAGGGGGGCTGAATTATGAAATTAAATTGAAAATAAAACTTAAATTACAAACGTTCTACCATTTTTATGTGAAAATCTTCTTAGGGTAAAAACCACGACTAGCAACCTTGGTCTAAGATTCATCCTTTACCCATTCATTTCCTTTAATATTTTCATCATAAACTTCCAATAAGGGTAGAGGTCATCATATACAATTGGAACATTTCTTGGACAACTCCCATGGAAGAAAATTTCCTCATGCTTTGAGTAAGAATCCCATAAGCTAGTTACCTAGAATACAACTCCTATAAGAGCCTTTATTAGATTAAAAATTGATTGAATTTTAGGCTAAAGAGCTTCTCTGAATAGAGAGGTGAGCACATAATGTTGGAAGCGAGAGAGAGTTCAATAATGTTAAGAAAATAATCAACCCGAGTAATTGAACACTTACTCATGAATGATTGTATGATTAGTGTAAATAAGTGCACATGCTAAATAAGGTTTAGATCTTATTTATATGTGTAAAATAGTAGTTAGAGACCTTGGTGATGCTAGGATCCATTTAAGCTTAGAAAAATATAAATAATCAATTAGTAGATTTATGAGTCGCCCAAAGACTCTTATGAAGAATTGATTAGTCGATTGGAAAGATTTAGATTGACTAGTTGGGGGTTTTAGTTGAGTGAGAAATTTGATAATTTTTTTTTATAAAACTTGGTTTCATACTTCTTCTTGAAGAGATCATATGAACAACGAATATGATGCACGAGCTAAAATTCCGATTAACCTCGTCAGTTAGATAGATGATCTCTCTTTCCAAGATCAAGCTATACCAAGTTAGTTACATGATTGCGGAAGAAAGGGAGGGAGTTCCGTGAGGCGCACAAGTGAATATTCTATTTGTACATCATTAGTAGATTATGCAAAGCCTCTGACCTATAATATTTAGATTTTCATCATCAAAGAACCCAATCCACATATCCTTCTTTCTAGGGAAGAAAGTGAAGGAGAAGTCCCAACTAGGTAAGCTAGGAAGGGTAGTATGTTATCCCTATCTAACTAGGTAGGAGATCACAGAGAAAGGGAAGGGAGGATAGTAAGGGAAAAGCCACAAGGCTTGATATTATATAAAATTAAGGGTTTCAGGATTAGCAGTCCTCAACCTCTTTCAAATAACACTGCATGCTGGCTGGGATGTATGCGCCTCGAACTTCCTATGAGTGCGATCCTTCCTATCCTACTAGATCACATGCTTCTGAAATCATTGCCATTTGATGATAGAATTGAATGCAAGACAATGTAGTTCTGAAATGAGGAGCGACCATCTTATAATGACGTTGGCTTGGCTTTGAGTCTGGAGTGAATACATGAGGAATCACAAGCCTCAGATATATTGTGACGAAGCCATAGTATATTTTGATTAGTAGAGAAGAATGACAAGGAAATAACCTCTCTGAAGCACAAGTCTCCTATGAGGAAATCAAAGGAACTAATCACTAGAATGTGCAGAAAGAGCTGGTAGTCAGTTAGGGCGTCAAAGTCGTGTATAAAGAGAGAGGCCAGAGATACGAGGAGCTCGCTGGTTGATTTCTTTTTTGGTATTCATATAGGAAACATATGATTTTCCAAGCGAGGGAAAAGTCTTGACTTTCAAAGTTCTTTTCCCTTTTTCGAAAGGTGTCGGGTATGTAGATAGAATTTCCCAATCCCTCAGGGTGGGCTGGTTCTTAGGTTTGGAAAATGGGAGGAAGAAGAACCATAGGGTCAATCCCCTCTCTAAGGGATGTCAGGGCCATGATGAACTCATGAGTCGAAAGTTGAGTTATAGAATTGATATAAGTCTTAAAGCAGATTATGGGCTCAATCTAAGGTTCGTAACAAAGGGAGGATGTGAGCAAGTTCTGGCTCCGATTGTTCAATACCCCCCTCTCCCAGCCAAGTGAAAGCTGTCATTCATGAGAACCTACGACAACCCTAATCTTCTACTCATGTTCAAAATTGAAGGAGCTTTCCAACTTCCCATTCCAACCATATGATGAAAGAAGGAGCGAACTAAGAAGACTACATATTTACCTTTACCGTGGGAAACATTCCATCTTATGCTAGGGATGTTCGCTGACATCTTTTCTTATAGCCTTTGCTTTCTATATAACTGGAACTCCAATACCCTGACTTTCCTGAGCCTAATATAAGAAGCAAAAGCAAAAGAGTAGAGTAGGCTCGTCTAAAGAGTAAGGATGCATATTCTATCTACGAGGAGGTGAGAGTAAGGAGCCATTGACGAAGCGAAATAATGTCGACTACCTGGGTCATAGAACCATAAGGGAGTCGATACCCTTCTGTCGCTATTGGTTCGCACAAGGACTATGTAGACTGAAGATGACACTCGACGAAGTTAGACTGAAGGCTTAATCAAGAAGGCTAAGGGTTGTGATTCAAAATGGAGATGACTCCTTAAGAACTAGTCTTTCTTACCGGTGACTAATACATATAATACTTTTTTAAAGTATTTAAGTCAAGATCAATATACTCAGTACGTAATATGAAAGGGAAAATCCGCCATCCATAAGTCGTGAGAAGTAGGAAAGAAACCGCCAGATAAGAGCATTGGCAGTGATGAAAGCTCGACTTTTCCTTTACAAGTCATTTAAGAACTAAAGCTAGCCTTGATAACTCTCACCGAAATAAACAGTTCTGGATTTCTTATCAGACTAAGAATGATTAGTTTATCTTCCGACTGATTACCAGATTAATCAACTACTCAAAATGAGTACATTAAAAAGCATTAATAACGTATTTATGGTTCAAGAGTCACCTTGGTTAGCCAGGGCTTTGGTCTCAGTCTTCTATAACTATTATTTGAGTGGCCAATTGATTATTTGGCAAAATATCCAAAACCTATAGTACGTTTTACATAAAATCTATAAATACAAAGAAGTTGTAAAAGCTTCTTTTCTTTAATAATGGATATTCTTTGAGCATAGAGAATAGGTATTTCAACTTGTTTTTTATCTTCAAATTACTTACATAAGTGTCCTTAAATGAGATTAGAAAGCCTTAAAGCTTGAAAATTGGATTGAGCTTTGTTTCTACACTTGAACTTGAGCTTGAAAATTGAATAAATTGAATTACTAAATTTTTTATTTCAGAATTCACGCTAACAAATTATTGGATTATTAGACATTTCAGTAGCTATCTATTACATATTTTTGGCCAAGATTGAAAATCTAACTTTATAAATTGAATCCTCCTATAGTTAATATAGCATCCTTTTATCAAATATGTAATATACATTTGTATATAAAAATCTAATTATTCAAAGGAATGAATGAGCAATTTAAGTTGTCAATCAAGTATTAAACTAAGAGACTATATCAATGCATAGCATATATTCATTTTATGGAAGTACTCTTTAAAATTATACACCATATATTATATGAACTTTGTCCGTAGTATAAATAATATTCAATTGATATTTTTTAATTTAAAAATATACTTGATGCCCAGCAATATTGGATGGGATAAATATGGACTTAATTCACCATTTAGTTACCATCTTTCATTATCATTAGTTATAACTTTTTAAGTATTTCATATTAATATCATATTCTTTTTCTAACAAAAAATATGAATGGATATATCTTGTTTTTATATATATTAGTTAAAGTAGCTAATCTTAAGCATTGTTGTGGTATTCCTTTAATTTCAAATTTGGATGAACTTTTGTTTTCAGTACGAAGATTCAATCTATAAAGTTGGATTCAAAAGTAAATCAAAATTCTCAAAAATTCTTTAAAACAATAATAAAATTGGATTAAGATAACTATTTATGTTAATTATTGTGTTTGAAATTGGGAAGTTATCATTATAACATGGATAGAAAAGCTTATGATATAAAAAGAGAACATGAGAAACATAGGAGAGACATGTGAGTAATAGGTTGGACAAAAAATTAGAAGGGAGAGAGGAAATACTAAATAGATAAAAGCTTGGCATTTACAATATAAAAGAAGGGAGAGAGATAGAAATGGTAAGGGAGAATCGATTGCCATCCTCACCTCAAATTATTCTATTTGAAGACTCTAACTGTGTGAGAATTATCTTAGGAGTCTCTCCTTTTGGGAGTTATCTTCGGCTAAATCTAGCTCCTTGATCTGCAGGCAGATTTGTGGTTGGGTGCGACACCCTTCGTGGTGATTGAGGATCGATTCTATTCCAGAGGAGGGAGAGTGGAGTAAGGCAGATTTTTTTAAAAATTTTCACGATTAGAAACCAAGCAGTAATATCAAGATAATGTCAAAAACTACCACATAGCAATCACAATACATCAGATGTTTACATGGAAATCTAAGCAGGTAAAAACCACGACCCAAGTCTTCTTGACTTCAAATGTCTAGTTACCTAAGCTAACCAACCTTTCCATTATAATCTGAGATATTTATATGGATATCTTAATCGAGTACAAGCTAGGTAGCTTACAACTTTGGATCACATACCAAAGCCGCAATTTTGGATGAAACACCAAAGTCAAAGCTACAATTGAGCTTAGCTGCAGTAGTGCTTGAGTCTTCACCTCAAGCAACCTACAGAGAGAACTCCAAGAGTAACTGCAAAAAAAGATAGTGGAACAAGATACACAATTATCTGAAATTGGAAAGAATATATGTAGTATCAATATCAAAGTTACGATCATATATCACAACAGAGATATATCATACAAAGTCTTCACAATACATATTCAAGCAGATATATCTCTAATATAATTGAAAGTTGTCTATAGAAAATATCAACAATTTTCAGGAGCCCAGTGGAGATCTCTGACTTCACACAGAGAACTTGAAGAGATGGCTATGGATCAAGAGTAGCTTTCTTGCAAAACTTTTAACACACTTCACTCTTAGGAATGTAGAACTCTCAAGAACGGTAAAGAGATAGATATATATAGAGAGAGATGTCCAGATAGCTCTAAAGAATTCAAGATGAGTTGTGTATCGAAATAAGAGGGTACAGTCTCGTGAAATAAGAGGGTAGGGTCTCGTTTTATATGGTTTCAAGGGTACGATGGTCAAAGGTCTATAAATAGTAGGTTTCAGTTTCAAATTCAAACATTGATCGAGCACATGGATTAGGTTTCAGTTTCAAATTCAAACATTGATCGATCACATGGAATGTTGTGATCGATCAATCTAGTAGCATTGATGGATTACTTAAGAGTTTTGGTCGATCAATTCAATCGGTTACAAAATTGAAATATTCAAAGATTTATCGATCATAAATTGGGTCTTACCGATAAGTCACGTGTGGAATTCAAATAAAGGAAAAGTGCAAGTAATGATCGATCGATAGAAAAGGGTGACCGGTCAGAAAGATTTATCGACAGAGTTTGAAGTATGATCGATCAAAATAAGGAACCATCTAGAGCTGGCGACGAACGATCAGGCTTTGGTTGATCATTAGGAAATGTGTGATCGACCAACCTGAGTCTTAAAGGTTGACTTGAACTTTGACTTGATCCTTAAAGTTGACTTTGAGAGGGACACAAGTAAATCTAATGAAATAATATGTAGATACAAAATATGGGCATACTATAGAGTACATTGGTGTTTAAACAATTCTGAGGAGCTTTATTTGAAATCTTGAGCTTGCAAACGATTTTTGCAAAATAATACACAGTTGCAAGTAGATCCATTGTGTCTTCAAACAAACTTTTGAGAGGAAAACAAGATTCTCACAATCTCCTCCTTTTTAAAGATGTCAACTTTTAAACAAGTATTTTTGCGAAATAAAATATAATCAAACTTAAATTTTTGTATAACTCTTAAAAACTCTCCCTCTGAGTAAAAGAACTCATAAAACATTTTAAAGAAACAACTTATAGAACTTTTTCTCTTTTTTTCTCCCTTTTTTATCATAACTAAAAGAGCATACGAAACTTGCTATTTTATTGATAGAAAGTAGTCACTATATAAGTAGAAAGACATACAAAATATAGCAAAATAGAAAAGCATTCTGGTAAGCACTACTCTTGTACAAGAAGAAATACAAAAGATAACCAGGGATCTGAATCATAGTTTGAGTCTGATGCTCTAGAGGGACGAGTGTGCTTCTGAGAAGCTGTGAGTGCATGTTGAACATCCAAAACATTCTCATATATCAGATCAGATTCTTCTTCTTCTTCTTCAGATTCCGCTTCGATTTCTTCATCATCGGCATCTACTGGGATAGGAATGTAGATTCTCTTGCCATGAGAAGATTGAGCAGGAGGAGGAGGAGTGGGATTTCTAATGCAAGGAGGAGGTGGGAGGGAGTTGAGTATATCTTTGAGAGGAGGAGATAGATGATTTCTTAGAAACTTTGAGCTTGTCTAGCTTGTTGAAGAGACGGAGGTGAAGCTCGACTTTCTCATTTTAAAAAGTCATGAAGTCATTCAAACAACAAGCCATGTTAATGTTATGACTCATCATCAACTCGACACTCTCTCGCCGGTGATTGAGAAACAAGGAAATACCGTCAACTACATCGTGGGGTCAAAAAGCGTGATCATGAGGAAGCTGATGGTGGTAGTTAAAGTGAGAGGATTAGGGATGATTGGAATGAGGGACATAACCATGAATATGGTGCAGAGGTAGGTAGAAATGGATTTGCTTGAGATGTAGGTGGAAGAGGTGGGGGATTATCATCAAACACTAGAGAAAATCTCATAGCTTATTATCCAAGCTTGGACTCTTTTGCTCGTCCTTGGTTCCTCCGCATCGGGGATGGAAAAGTAAGTCATGATATGACAAACTAGAACTCCAAGGGAAAGATGGTTCGTGAGTGGAGTGACTAGAATGGAGAGGAAGTAGTGACTTCAATTTAAGGGTAACTCGTTCATGAAAATGTAAACGAGAACAAACATGTCATTGGAGATATAGGAGAGGCTGGTATGTCTGTTCTTGAAATTCCCAGAAAAAACACGATTGAGAAACCGAGGTAAAGGATGAAAGAACGGGACTGAAATAGGGTGGTCCTCATCAAACACTCAAGACAAGAGGAGG
Source organism: Ottelia alismoides (assembly GCA_037367405.1). NCBI lineage: Eukaryota > Viridiplantae > Streptophyta > Magnoliopsida > Alismatales > Hydrocharitaceae > Ottelia > Ottelia alismoides. The sequence goes on from JAZKJV010011627.1 coordinate 62,554, forward strand.
CTCCCACGATAGACATCTCGTGAAATGTGGTTGTCTCTTGTCAAATAACCGAAAATATTTGGACTTTCGCAAGAACAAATAAGCATTATGCTAATGGCGTACTCATCAACATGAAAGGAGCATTGTAAATGATATTTAGGAGAATTTCCTGTCATAGACAAGTTAATCCAAACTCTTTGTAATGGTTGTTGGAGCATCATATCACAGGGATGGACTTAGCCCATTTTGCAAACAACGTTTTGATTTTTAAATATAGAGATGATTTACATACTAAGAGAGAGAGATTACTTATGTTGCGAATCACGGAAGCAAACATGCAAAGAACACGATCAAACAAGCAAGACGCAAACACACAGATTTACAAGGTTCACCCGTAACTGGGCTACGACCTTGGGCGACGGCGATCGGTTTCACTATATGAAGAAAAGCTAATACAGAGATACTGAGAAGGTACATATATGGGATAAGAAATAGGATCAGAATGAGGACTGTAGTATCCCTTTTTATACTGCACAGAAGAATACCATATGTATTCAGCAATCCATCCCAACAGCTCTCAGCCAATCAGAAGACAGGACACGGATCAGACATGTCAGCAATCCTGGCCCAACAGCTCTCAGCCAATCAGAAGGCAGGACACATATCAGACTTGTCAGCAATCTTGGCCCAATAGCTCTCAGCCAATCAGAAGGCAGGACACAGATCACACATATCAACAATCCTGACCCAACATCTCTCAGTCAATCAAAAGTCAGGATACAGATCAGCCACATCAACAGCCCAACAAGTGTTTAGGATTCAAGTCAAATTAACAATCTCCACCTTGAATTGAATCCTCATATAGTAGAATGAACCACTACTATTACTCTACCATGAGTTGAATTCTCCACTAGCAGAATTAACTACTGCTAGACTCCACCGGAGTTGAATTCTCATATAGCAAAATTGACCACTACTATACTCCACCATGAGTTGAATTCTCCACTAGCAAAATTAGCCACTACTAGACTCCATCGGGGTTGAATTCTCATATAACAGAATTAACCACTGCTATACTCCACCATGAGTTGAATTCCCCACTAGCAGAATTAGCCACTGCTAGACTCAACCGAGATTTAATTCTCATATAGCAGAATTAACCACTACTACAATTCACCACTTGAAATTCATATAACAAGAATTAAGGAATTATAAACAATATTTACCTTGAAGTTTCTCCTCAGAAAAGCTTTGCCAAGCTTCATCGTGTCGCCGCTAGCCCCTCTTTGGGGCTACAACCAACTGTCGATATTGAGCAAGTCCAAACAATGCTTGAACTTACTCCTAGGAACTGTAGACCCTTGCAAGGCATATATGAGCTACTGCTTGTTGCCCTTGATGACAACAACTCCAGATTTGGCAACCTACATGACTCCACCTTCAGCATTGTACCTGTATCCTTTAGATTCTAAGACTCGAAGTGATATCAGGTTCTTCCTCAGATCAGGAACATGACGTACTTCTGTCACTGTCCTCATGACTCCATCATGCATCTTGATCTGTCATAGACTGAATCTATTCTTCCCTGTGAACTTCTCGATCTTCAGATTGTGTGATGCCATCTTGTTGGATGATCCTGACGGAACATGGAGCTCTGATACCAGTTTGTTGCGAATCGCGGAAGCAAGCATGCAAAAAATACGATCAAACAAGCAAGACGCAAACACACAAATTTACAAGGTTCACCCGTAATTGGGCTACATCCTTGGGCGGCAGCGATCGGTTTCACTATATGGAGAAAAGCTAATACAAAGATACTGAGAAGGTACAGATATGGGATGAGAAACAGGATCAGAATGAGGACTGCAATATCTGATGGCTCTAGAGCCCATTTTATACTACAACAGAAGAATAACATTTGTATTCAGCAATCCATCCCAACAGCTCTCAGTCAATCAGAAGATAGGACACGGATCAGACATGTCAGCAATCATGTCCCAACAACTATCAGCCAATGAGAAGGCAGGATACAGATCAGACTTGTCGGCAATCCTAGCCCAACAGTTCCCAGCCAATCAGAAGGCAGGACACATATCATACATGTCAGCAATCCTGACCCAACAGCTCTCAGTCAATCAGAAGTCAGGATACAGATCATCCACATTAGCAGCCCAACAAGTGGTTAGGATTCAAGTCAAATTAACAACTTATAATTAGGAGGGAAGATAATGGATTAGAGATATGGGTGATGTCCTGCTGAGGGAGAGAGAGAGAGAGAGTGTGTGTGTGTTTGTGTGTGTGTGTGTGTGCAATACTTAAAAAATAAGATGAGTCCACAGAGAAGGGAGGGAGGGATGGTTGACGCATGGTTTACATATTTTGGAATAGTGAAGGGAGAAAGGAAGGGCTTAAATAACATGGGAGGGAGATGAATTGCATGACTTGTTGCAGACAAAAGGGAAAGGAGGCGAGGAGCTCAGTTTTGTATATAGTATATATATTCTTTTAGCTTGGAGAGGTGGTATTTTAATGTGTTATGTTATCTTAAGATTATTTTCATAAGTGTCCTTCCAAGGAGATTATAAAGCATTGAAGTTCGAGATGTGCATGGATCTGATAAAATATGTAATCGAACCTAATTTAATATTATTATTGGATTGATTTGATTTTATCATTCTAGTTGATCAGATCGGATTGGTATTTTTCAATCTGTTAAAGTACATATTATGTTGGATCATTATCGAATTCCACTCTGATCCACATACACGTTCATACAAGTGTGCATGTGCACACATAATATATATCTATTTGCTTGCACACAATCCTAATTTTCCATAAGCATATAATCAATGCCATTTATCTCCTTTTTTTATATCGATGCTGGATACAAGTTATCTTGTCACCACCATCTCTTCTCTCTTGAAAGACAAATACAAATCCTTAAAATAATAAATATGACTATAATCTGTAAAGTTGTAAATCATATTTGGTTATTCCCCTCCCAGTTCCATCTCACTCTCTTTCACTCTCTATTGTCAATCTCCACTCCCAGTTCCCTCTCCATCTCAATCTATTTCAATCCCCCATCATGTACGATGTTGTCCTCCTCCAACATAGAGACATCGCCTCTCCCTCACGATGTTGCTACCCATTTCACACTATATTGTCCTCATTCTCACGTAATACCATTTGCCCAAGCTGCCCCTCATTTGATCTATGTCAAAAGTAAATACATTTGAGACAATTGTCTACTATATTCATTTGCTATTCATTTATTTTTTTGGCCCTATTGTGTGTTCCAACAAGCAATTTTACCTCAATGATGATACTAGATTAGCTACATGTTTAGTGTACCACACTTATCTAAAAATAAATAAGTATTACTTAAATTCCTTTCTTGTTATATTGATATAAAATTTTGACTCATATTTTTCAAAAAAGTTATATATTTTGAATATATATATATATATATATATAATCTAGTAAAATTAATTCCATTCCCAATCCATTATAAATAAGAGGAATTCTGTCTAATTGGTGTGCTATATTTAAATTGATTTTGCTATCGATAATAATTCAAATATGGATATTTATGATTCTCATCTATTAATTATACATTATGGACCCTTGGAGGGTATTCTTGAGAGTGGTTTGATTTTAGCATAGCTTAACAGGCTAAGCTAATCGGGATTTCAGCAATACCCAACCATAGAGACTGCAGGCTTTGTTTATCTTAACTTGTCTTTTTATCTTTATTTTGTTCGTTTTTATTTGAATCATTTGTTGGCAATTGTTTGCAGAAAAAAACATATTAATGAACCATCTATAAAAGGAAACTTAAATTCCAAATTCAGTAGTTTGATTGTGTGCTCTTCGACTTTTTGCTTGAAGCTTGAGCAACGTCACTTGGGCTTGAGATCAATGTTGAGTTATCAATGCTTTATCATGATTGTGTCATCAACATTGCAACCTGAAAGTCCTTAACGAATATTGTATACCAATTTGACATTATCAAAATAATAAGGAACTAAATTCTTTCAAATAAAAAAGTTGCATGGACAACTATCCGTGTTGTCCTTCATTGATGCCTTTAGTATTTTATTCACATGCTTGAGGTCCACCACTTTTTGCTCCTTTTTCCCTTGCATGTGCTCTAGTGGTACCTCATGCAAGACTTCATGTTCCATGTTTGATCTTGGCTTCTATCCGAGGGAGCTAGAGGGAGATGAGAAAGGCAAGATACATGGAAAGGAGGAAGAGATTCTCTCAAGGGAATGTGGGTTCTCATGTGTTGTCGCTGATGCGTCTGCATCTTGCTTTATGGCATGGACCTCGACGATTTTTGGTGGTGTCGACACTAGCAGATGAGCTTGACTACGACCACATAGACCCTTGCGAGGGTGAAGGGGTTCACATGTGGGGACGTCTGATGGTCATGGGGGAAGTTGAGGGCGGCCTTACTGAAGCGGTCATGGAGGCAGCATGTGGCGGAGTCAGAGCACAGAGCATTCGATGAGGGTCAATGGTCGGGCTCTGCGGGGTGGCACGGTGGAAGAAGATGAAGGGAGGACAGAAAAATGCATCATAGTTTGTAAATTGTTCTATAGAAGTTTTTTTTTATGATTTTAGTCGTTTGACCACTATATTTAACGTTAATAGGAATAGATTTTCTCTAGCAGAATTTTCTTGAACGCTAAACACAACAAATGGATTCATGTTGTTGATGCCAAGGAGACTGTTACCTGAATGCTGATTTCAGTTCGTCGTCAGTTGTTTAGAATTACATAGTTGCTTCTAAATAATGGCATGCATATAGCCCAGATTCACGTGATACATAGGTGAATTCCAACTGAGAATGCACTCATATTTGATTGTAATACTTACATTACAAATCCAATCTTTTCCAAGGAAAACTCAAAATCAAAATCCAGATAGCACACGGAAGAAGAACAGAGCACTTGCTGCAGTCATCTCCTTCACAATCATTGTGTGTCTGACAGACTTCAGATTGAGGATCCTGATGCTGATGATTGTGCAATGGCTCCGGGCATGGTCGAGAACCGCTGCAGTTGAATCATCCGAGCATATGAACCATCTGGGAAATGCTTCAAGAGGTGGTTGTGTGATCCCTGCTCTGCCACCTTGCCATCGTCTATCACTGCGATGGAATTAGCGTTCCTCACCGTCGACAGCCGGTGGGCAACAACAATTGTCGTCCGCCCGGACGATGCACGTCCCAGAGCCTCCTGAACACACCTTTCTGATTCTGCATCCAGAGCGCTGGTTGCCTCGTCAAGCAGCAAAATCGGGGCCTTCTTCATGAAGGCTCGGGCAATGGCGATCCTCTGCCTCTGGCCACCCGATAACTGCACACCTCTTTCCCCGACCATCGTGCGATATCCATCGGGCAATGCCGATATGAACTTATGTGCACTAGCTAGAGTTGCAGCTTCGATTACCTCAGCTTCAGTAGAGTTCTCGCATCCATACGCAATATTATCATGGATTGTAGCAGCAAAGAGGCATGGTTCTTGCATGACAACTGCCATCGCCTTGCGTAACGACTTGAGATTGTACTTACGGATGTCCCTGCTATCAAGGAGCACACGGCCAGAGTTTGGCTCGTAGAATCTCTGTATCAGTGCGATGACGGAGCTCTTCCCACACCCACTTGCGCCGACGAGTGCGAGCATCTTGCCAGCCCTTGCTCGCAGTGTCAAGTCTCTGAAAACAGCAATATCAGGCCTTGAAGGGTAAGAAAAATCGATGTGCTTCAACTCGACCTCCCCTCGAAGAGGCTCAGGCAGTGGTGCAGCATCAGGATCATCTGGCTCTATCTCCATCTTCCGATCAATGATCTCGAAAACCGATCTCATCGCCTGGCCACCCTTGGCGAATTCAGGAGCTAGTGTGAGCGTCTCCGCAACGCCATTGGCGGAGACCATGAGGATCATGAAAACACGGATCGTCTTCGAGAAGTCGGAGATTTCATGCTTAACTAACCAAGCTGCGTACCACAGCCCAAGTGCATACGAAGCATATAGCAAGAACTGCCCAATGCCAAAACCACTTCCAGCTATCTGGCCCTTCCAGAAGCAGTGACGGAGCGGTGCCTGGAGGTTGCTTGCGAACAACTGCGTGATCTTTGCCTCTGAGTTGAAGGCAGCAACGGTCCTAACATTCGCAACAGCCTCTCCCGCTATCTGCGTCGCCTTCGAATGCGCTCCCTCCAGATCACCAGAGAAACCTGTCATGAACATTTTCTGGCACCAAGCACATCATCCATTACTACAAAGTTTCATCTATTGGTTCTTATGGAAATAGCGTAGTACCTGCAAGACGTTAGCCGCAACGACAATGGGCAACACGGCAATGAGCACGAGCGTGAGTCGCCACTGCAGGATGAAACCAACAGTGCAAGCTACGAGCATAAGAGCTGCATTCTGCACGATCACTGAGATACGGTCGCCGATCGCTGACCGCACGTTATGAGCATCTAACGCGAGCCTTGCTGCAATCCTAGAGCTGCCATTCTCGTCCATATCGAACCACGCGATCTCATTCTTCAGGATAGAAGTCAGCATCTTCTCTCGGACCCGTTTCGTAAGATTCTCACCGACAATGTCCCAGAAGAGATGCTGCACTGTGTTGAAGACCAGAGCAGTTGAGGAGACTCCAATCAAGAGGAAGCAGTACTTCCCAATCTCACGCTTCATGTAATTATGATCCTGAGAATAGTAAGCACTCATGACAGCACTGAGCACGTAAGCGAAGAGCGCGCTGAAAGAACCACAGACCATCGATCCAATGGACGCGATGAGAGCATAAACCCATTCAGGAGAATTCATCTTAGCTAAGCGCCAGAAGGTGCTTGCTTGGTCTCGGAATGCGAGCTTATCCCCGCGGTAGTTCGGATCTAACGAGAGGCTGAAGTCAGATGTGGAGAAGTCTGAAAGTCTACGAGAGTATGGCGATCTACCATACGAGGAATTACGACATATGATTGGAGAGCTGACCGAATTGCGAGCACTAGAAGGCCTGGCAATATAATCTAAATAAGCCATAGAGAGCAATGAAGAACTATACTGTCGTTAAAAAAAATGGAAAAATCACCATACCTGGCACTACTCTTCCTCGCATTGGCCATTGCGGTTTCGTGTGCCATCTCCTGCATCCGAATAAGCTTTGCGTACATCCCGTTGCTTCCCTTCGCCATAAGTTCATCGTGTGTTCCCATCTCTGAGACACGTCCCTGCTGCAACACAGCGACCACGTCTGCCTTGCGAATTGTCGATAAACGGTGTGCGATCACAAGTGTTGTTCGTCCAATCATGAATCGGTCTAGTGCCTCCTGCACGAGTTTCTCTGACTCGGAATCCAGTGCACTGGTTGCTTCATCCAGCAGAAGGATTGCTGGGTTCTTTAGCATGGCCCTTGCGATTGCCACCCTCTGCTTCTGTCCACCGGATAGCTGCAAGCCCCTCTCCCCTACCTGCACCAGAACATGTAACCAATTGCAGAAGATAATTGTGGGTTTCCTTTCTGCAACGCTTTTGATTAGATGTAATCACAAAATTTTGTTGCTTAGTTGACCATAAGAATCTCGCAGCCTTATATAAAGGATGTAATCGGTGGATATATAATTGTTGACTGCTGGAGCTGTTCACAATACCTTTTCTGTTTTTTTTACAATACATTATATGAGGGAAAGTGGATTGCTAAACAATTGGCACTTTCACGATAATTGTCTTTGCAAAGTTTACTAAAAGAGAAGTAGATCGAGCAGAAGTTCATGCAAAAAGTTGTTCTTAGAAAGCTATGACGACAACTAAATAATAGATTTGGATTGAGATCATAAAGAGATTAATTTAATCGAAGCAGTACAACCACATGATGTCCATAAACACAGCTTGTTAGAGATAATGCAAGAGGGGGGAAAGGGGGACATATCACGTTACTTTAAGAACCATGATGACGAATACGATTAACTTAATCATGACGATCAAATTATACCTGTGAATCATAACCATCTGGAAGTTTGATGATGAAGGAGTGTGCATTCGCAACTCTTGAAGCCTCTTCTATCTCCGCCTGGGTTGCATCTGGTCTTCCCAAGAGCAAGTTCTCCTTGATTGTTGTTGCAAACAATGCAGGTTCTTGGCTCACCAGTCCAATCTCTTGCCTCAACCACCTTAGATTCAGGGTCTTCAAGTCATGACCATCAAAAAGTATTTGCCCTGTGATTTAACAAGCAACGTCAAGCAATGGAAGTTATGTAGGCAGGTAACATCCAATATCAAGATCAAAGTTATACCTGAACTTGGATCGTAGAACCTCTCGATGAGGGACACCACCGTGCTCTTCCCGCAACCACTGCTTCCAACCAAGGCCAGCGTCTTCCCTGGCTGGACGCTCAGCGTCAACCCGCTAAGCACTGGCACGTCTGGTCGGGATGGGTATGAGAAATCAACATTCTTCAACTCAATAAGACCTGTCACACTCTCCAACTCGATCCCAGACTTGGCATCCCGATCAATCTCGGGCTTGTGGTCGATGGTGCCATAAATTTTTGCAGCTGCAACTCTAGCCTTCGTGAATGCGGCCATGCTGGGAGCTGCCTGTCCCAAAGCTCTGCATCCCATCAATGCATTTCGCGTAAAATTCCAACAATAAAAGTAGTAAGCAACAGATCAAAACCAGTTGGAGAAATATCTTACAGTCCTCCTATCATGACAGAGAACACAGTTATGATTGCAAGGCCACCATTAGTCTGCCTGTGCCTCACTAGATCTCCACCATACCATAAAAGAAGAGCATAGCAACAAAAGACGGTGAAGAAGGTCGATCCTAAACCGATACCCTTTGACAGACCACTTTTATACCCAATTTTCTGAGCAACTCGTAATGCCGACGAGTACATCTGAAACGTCCTCGACTCCCCGACGAACGACTGAACTATCCTGATCTGTGCCAAAGCCTGCACAATCCGTTTCCACAAAATTATGGGTTGCTTAAGCAACATCGAATTCGGTTATTGGCGTTCATTACCTGTTCAGCAATGTTTCCTGCCTCAACAAGAGCCTCCTGGCTCTTGGAGGAGAGCTTGGATAGTGTCACAGTGTGAATGGCACCGATCACGATGATCACAGGAGCGACGGCGAGGGTCACCAGAGCAAGCTGCCATGCAGCGGTGAAGCCGATCACGAACCCAGACACGAATGTCGCCATATAGTGCAGGAAGTTCCCGAGCTGTCAAGAGACCAATTCACTTCATAAGAAACAGCTGCAGATGGAGGAAACTGTGATGGCTTGATTGAGGCTGTGGCCATGGCCTCACCTTCTCGCTGATGGCGTCTTGCACGAGGACTGCGTCGGAGTTAATGCCGTAGACGATGTCGGACGTGCGGATCTCCGTGTCGAAGTACTTCACGTCCTGTTTGAGAGCCGCTTCGAGGTACCTGATCCTCATTTTCGTGGTCTGCCTCTCTCCAGTCCACATCCAGCACGAGATCTCTGCGCCCCAAAATCGGATCTTTGATCCAGACCCACAAAACAAATCGCAAATCGAATCCAAAACAATCTCTTACCTGCCCAGGAGGAAGCCCAGATCGACGCGCCCACCACCAGGAAGTAGAAAGCATACTGCAGAATATCACAAAGATGGAAGCTTTGTCAAGAATCAAGCATTACCCATCAAGCGATCTCGTGGTTAAAGAGGGAATAGCACCTTAACGACTTGTCGGATCATCTCATCGGGATCGTCCGTGCCTGATGCGAAGGAGTTCACGAGGTCGGCAAAGAATCTGAAGAAGATGGGGAGGGAGCAGCCGTGGACTAGAGCTCCAACAGTGCCAATGACCATCAAGATCACGTCGACACCGTCAGCGAAGCGGAAGAGTTCTCCGAAGCTCGTGGTCGGGGGAGTCGGGACTGGTTTCTCGCTCTTGTCCCCGCCACTACCACTTCCCTTGCTGTTGTTGCTAGTGGTGGTGGTGGTTGTGGTTGGAGCACTCTTATCAATGCCATTGGTGGTGGACTCCATGTAGAGAGAAGCGACTCTGTTGCTGTTGTCACCTCTCTCCACTTCTATGACCACCACCAAGTCCTCCTTCTCCTTCTCCTTGTCCTTCTCACCTTCTTGCTTTGTGGGTACGTGAGGATTCTCATCTGCTTCGTGTGCTTCCATTGCCAGGGTATTGGGGGGATTATCCGTCTGGGAGGTGTTGAAGGAGAAGGGAGGAGGGTGGAGCTCGAAACATTGGAGTTCTTCTGAAGATACCCGTGGCTCCTCCACTCCCTTGCCACTCTTTATCTCCTCCTCCTGCGCAGATCCCCAAGGCATTCTCTCTCTCTCTCTCTCTGCCAGAAACAGCTACTGGACTTTCTGTGCAAGGAAAAGCAGGGCGAGGGGAAGGTGACTGGGAAATGTAAACAGTTTTGTATTAACTCATCTTTGACCATTTTGAGGTCGGAAAGATACGATAAATTTATCTCCGTGTGAAAAGACGATATCTTGATTGGATTTTGTTGTACACCGATGGGGAAGCTTTCCATGTTTTTTTTATTATTTCATTTTTCCTTTTCCTCTTCTTTTCCTAATCATGGAAACTTCAAGTTGGTGGGCACATCCTCTCAGCCATTAAACTTGTTGAGTACTTAAAGAAGCGTCACATGATCTGACGATGCTATGGTCCTTCCACGACCACCGAGAAGAAATTTGCCGAGTAGAAAATGGATGCATCCATCTCCACCCACGAACATTGAAGTGCTTTGGACTCCATCTCGCATGTATGGAAATAAACACAAGTCCCTCCGAACATATTATCAACATGTCTTTTACATGAAATACAACTCTTCGATTCTATAAATGAAAGAAACAGTATCTTTCTTGAGTTGAATTGCATTGCAATGATGATACGTCATCGCCATGCACCTCTCTTCTGGTCGTGCTTGATCATGTCCACGTGGAGGGTCAAGGGATTGGACAAGCTTACTTATGCATATGTGTGTGCTACGCGATGAAGTCAACTAGCATTTGGCCCTTGATGGAGAGCTTGGCCTAGGAAAGAATGTCAAATTCGAGAGTTCGAGTTACCATTGTAACTAGCAACTCAACACAAAAAGGTGATGTAGAATCTTTTTGGAGGAGGTGTCCGGCAGGGTCACCATCAAATATATGAGTGCTTAGACACATGTAGCTTTCTGGTTGGGGAGATGAGGGCTAAGGTTAGTTTTTTAAGCAGGCTATAGTTGGATTCTATCTTGTGTAAGGTATTGTGTTGGTATCTTTAGATTTATTTCAAATATATATTTTCTTAATAACTTAAATGTTTAATATTTATATAGTTATTGTGAAGTTGTGCACTCAAATAGAATTTGTATATTTATGATTGCAAGGATATTTTGCATGATTTTACAAGAGTAGCGCCGTTAGATTTTTTTGGTGCCATCAAAAGAAATTACATGATAATAATTTAATTACATTATATCAACTTGCAATTTCTTCCTTTTATAACATTGGGTCTTATATCTTTAACGCAATTTATTTACATTCTCGAAATGGCAATATTTATGTGTTAAATATTTTTATGCAATTAAGATAAGGTATTATTTCCTTTCTAATTGATGTTCATATTCTATCTATATAAAGTGGTCAATGCACGTGTTTTAAAGATATATACAACACAACAATTTTATCGTCTTCATTCTTTTCGAGTGAGTCAACTTAAAGAAATTATCTATTGTTGCTCAATAGATCTCGATGTCGGTACGTGCATACTCATTGAGATCTCACTGTTGTATCTTGCAGAGTAGTCATATCAATACCGATTGCACCATCGGAATCTCCGTGGGGGTAGGAATCTATTCTTAAGTTCAGTGCTTTTGCATGCCTCGACAAGTTGGTTCATCTCATCAAATCCAGTATTATCTAACCCTCCTTTTATATTTATGTCTATTTATCTTATTATTTCACCTACAATCTTAAGAATAGATTCATAGGGTTCTTTATTTCTTTTATCCAAATGCCCTCACTTAGATATAATCGTAGTTGAACAACTTTCTGATTCCACATAATGTTGGTGAAAAAACATTGATGGAGTATTTTTTATTTGTTTATAAGAGTTGAATGATGTAGCTATATTCTTAAAATATCTGGTTTGAACTATCTAAAAGTGTGGGGGTGTTTAATCAATGTCTTTCTTATCGAGGATAAGAGAAGAAAATATGTATTGAAAAAAAAATACTTTGATTGATCATTGTATATATTCAGAATATTCATATTGGTCAATGTAATATTACATGTAGATCTCTTATGATTAAAAAATGAAAAAAAGGAACATCATGTTTTTGTTAACCGCTCGCGTGATATCAAAGTCATGGGAGGAATAGATATCATCTTGAGAATAAATTTATCATAAAGAATAATTATATTTCTCCATCTTAATAGTATTACAAATTGCAAAGCTTTATTCCTTTGAATGCACGTTGGTAAGTGTTCTTTCTACTGCCTAATTTAAAAAAGTAAGAAGAATAAGAGCAAAAGTGGTAGTATACTTCAAATTAGGTATGCACGAATTATTGATTGTCTTATGCATTAGACAAGATGTTGCACATGTTGTTGAAAGTTATGCAGGTATACTCAAAATTCAGAAAAGAGTATCTGATGCTATGGCTAGTATACTTTAATATCTTAAAGAAGCATGGGCTATCAATGCTTTGTGGTGATCCTTCAATTCTTGAAGGATATTATGATGCAAATTCAATTCATTATTCAAATGGGTCAAAAATTACTATTGGATATATTCTTATTCTGGAAGTGGATATACCGTTATTTTTCGAAGAGGAGAAATGTTTGGGAAATCACCCAAGGAAACATGCATTACTCGATTTACAATATAATCCAAGTTAGTTTCTTAAAAGAACCATGTCTTGAGGTTGCGGTTGAAAAAATTCTCATCATATCTTCCCAATTGGGTGAAGCCAACGCTATCAATATTCATCTATTGTGATAGCCATACTGCTAAAATTACTTTATAATGGGAAAAGAATGAATATTTGTATGAGAGACGAGATTGTGAAATATCTCATGGCATGATTTACATGGGTTATGTGAAGTCATAATTAAATTTGATTGATTATCTGACTTAACCACTAAGAAAAAAGCTTGTGGAGAATACATCGAGGGGGATAGGATTATACATGAATCAAGAGGAAGTGATGGAAACCCAACTTTCATGAATGGAGATCCCAGGAAGAAGGTTCATATGAGATAAATAATTCACTAGACGACTTGCATGATACTATCAAATCTTATATATTCTTATGGTGTACAATGCGATAGTAGGAAAAGTGGTGAGGTTGAACATATACATTCTTAATGGACATCATATCCCAAATTAGGTGGTATATAAAAGCAGTATACACTTGATGATGATCCACCTATATGGGTGCGTACGTGAGGTCGCTTCCTATGAGATTTTTGGACAAAATCTCTAGAACACTCATGAAAATCCAAGTAGACGCATGGTCGAAATGTGTCAACCCGCAGGGGCAACAAAGATAAAAAAATGTAGTGTGAGATATGGGTAAATAGTTTCAAAAATAAAGGATTGGTTCATACGAATAGTAATTCTACAAATCTTTAGAAACTATATTCATATTCTCTATGTCTTGGTTCATAATCGACAAGATACCAAGTCTTATGCATTACATTTTTGAGTTCCTTCAAGTGTCCTTTTCAAATTTCTTATCCCTCTTTTAGTTTTTATTATTCTCAATTTCTTTTTTGAAATTGCGAGGGGTGGAAAATGTTAGTTCAAAAGAAATATATATTTGAAATATTAGGGGATTGTTTATATCTTTAGTTTTATTTCAAATACATATCCCATTAATAAGTTAAATGTTTAATATTTACATGGTTGTTATGAAGGTGTGCACTCAAATATAATTTATGTGTATTTATGATTGCATGGATATTTTGCATGGTTTTATGGGAGTAGTGTTGTTAGATTTTTTTGGTGCCATTCAAAGAAATTGCTGATAATAATTTAATTACATTATATCATCTTGCAATTACTTCCTTTTGTGATGTTGGGTCTTATATCTTTCACGTTGTTTATTTACATTCTTGAAATGGCAATATTTATGTATTAAATATTTTTATGCAATTAAGATAAGGTATTATTTTCTTTGTAATTGATGTTGATATTCTCTCTATATAAAGGGGTCAATGCACTTGTTTTAAAGATATATACAACACATAACAATTTTATCCTCTTCATTCTTTTCGAGTGAGTCAACTTGAAGAAACGATCTATTGTTGCTCAATAGATATCGATGTTGGTACGTATATATCCATTGAGATCTCATCGTTGTATCCTGGAGAGTAGTCGTACCAATACCGATTGCATCATCGGAATCTTCGTGGGGGTACGAATCTATTCTTAAGGTCAGTGCTTTTGCATGCTTTGGTAAGTTGGTTCATCTCATCAAATTCGGTATTATAAACCCTCCTTTTATATTTGGTTTATATTTATGTATATTTTTCTATTATTTCACCTACAATAATTGTGTGTTTGGATATGATAAAGTATACGAACAAAACCTCGCTATTAGTTGAAATTGGTAGAATGGGGAGCTTTTGAGATATGCTTATTTAGTGTCACGACCCCAATTCCGGACCATCGAATCCTCCCATATCTGGATCGGGTTACTTAGTAATATTTTATTCAGCAATCACAACTACCACTCAGAAATAGACTGCAATTAAAGATACTCAGAAGGAATTATTTCAATACCTTTTCATTCACAGAATAAAGATCACATGATATATTGTCCCACTATAACCATTTACATATGCATCAGCTCAAAAGGAAATACACAAAAAGATTATCAACTACCTTATAGAGTAAATCTATTATGGTTGGTTGGATGGCCACTATGTTAGCTGGCCGTATTACTAAAGTCCTTGTGATGGCTCACCGGCACCTGTTGGGTTTTCTATAAATCATAGGATAATAATTAGAGAATGCTAAGTAACGAATAAGAGAAAAACAAACAAATGGTGTAATTTTTCAAAACTTGTTATTACAAAAAGTTTCATCTCTTCTCATTAATTTAAGTCATATTCCTTTCTATTCCTCGTCAGGGATTAGTCAAGGGAATTACCTCACTACTATATGCACTCCAAAGTTGTGGATACTTCGAGATTTGGAGATTGCGTTGATCTTGTAAGCTTATGTCGTCGCACGTCGCCTCAACCTATCCTCTAATACTACCCTGACAATTTCCTTTTCTTTTATTTATCAGGGTCTTAAACCTCTGGTCTGGCAAACAAAAAGCAAACTGTCCTCGAGGATCTAGTTGCTTAAAACCTCATGCTAACCTTTAATCACATAACCTAGCGGCTTTTTTTCTGAAAAACATGTTATCGTGACCCAGCCGCTATTGAAACACCCGTGGTTATACATGGCATGACCACATCTTTCGTCGTTCAACCCGAATATACCGGCTCCATGTACCACGCATTGCAAAACATTCATTTCATGTGCGCTTATCATAACAGGGCAATTGTGCACCACCTAGGTAGGGCAACGCCAATACGGATTCCTTCCGACAAACCTACATGTTGCATGCCCGACGTGTAGCTCTACTCCCAGCCATTCTTAACGTAAGACACAATCCTTTTCAGGATTCAACTCAAAACACATCAATTCCCATGATATAATTCTTCCGTTAAGCCTTATATTTGCATAAACATAAATACTGAGTATAGACTTACACATATTAATTCATATATTTATATATTCATATTTATGTTTATTTTGACTTACAAACCCTAACTTTCCAAACCATTGCATCCATTCGATGCTTATACATTATTTTAGTTGAAATCACAAAGCAACCTTTCATGCTTTCTCAAAAATAATCAAATTAGGGTTCTTCGTAGCAAGGAGCATAAATACAGAAATCTCAATGATCTCATATGAAAACCCAACAGCAAAAGGAAGGATTTCGTTACCTAATCGAACTCTCTCTCTCTCTCGTATGCAGTGCTTTATCTTGGTTCTTTTTCAAAAGGATGATTTATAGCTCCTGAAATGGTCGAATTTCATTTTTGTGTCAAAAACGCTAAGAATGTACCAAGAACGCGAAGAGAGAATGAAGAATGCGAAGAACACAAAGAACGCGAAGAACATATTTTCTCTTGAAATTTCAACAGAGCTTTCCCTTATACGGGGAGATATTTCTACAAAAATTTCGGCAGAGTTTCTCTTATATTGGGACATAAGGACATATTTTAAAAGAAAAACATAAAGAGTTTCCTCTATAAAATCATCGAGAGAGAAACAACAAGGAAACTGAAAAGAATATACTAAACTACAAGCGATGGAGAATCGGTAGATACCACGCATCTTAGGTGAGTGAAGGTACAACGAATCGCATAATTCACTGACGTGCATAGCTGCCCACACCTAAGTAGGGTGTTACATAGATTTCTCCTCGAACCACAACAGAAAATAAATCGAATACAAAGATGAATCAAAAATAAGGCTGGAAAAAGAACATGAATTAAAAATCTAGCTCATGAAGCAAACTAAGAGAGGATCGTACCTTCCTCCTCCTCGTTCTCCCCGCAGTGCTTCGCTTACGCTCCTTCCTCACCTCCCACTCCTCTTCCCGACCTCTCGACTCTAGCCCTTAGGGTAGTGGTGGTAGTAGAAATAGTAGAGAATGAATGGGTAGGGGGCTATTTATAGGCTCCAGAAAACCGCTAACCATGGTTAGAAAACCATGGTTTAGACCTTAATCGCAGTTAGCGACCCATGATTTTGGCCAAAACTTATTCGAAACTTAGGGCTTAAGTTATAACTATCTAGAAGACTATTCGCTAATGACGCTTAATTATCGCTAATCGTGATTAACTTTTACTAATCGCGATTTAACCTTTGCAACTTACACTTAGCGTTTGCTAACCATTGATTAGTATTCGTTGAAGGTCATTAACGATCCTCAATACATCAGTAGTTTCTTTAATCTTATTTAATTAGCCTTATTGACGGTCATTAAGAGTTAATGACGTCTTAAACCTTCTTACTTCTCTTTCTTCTGAAAATCGTAACAAAGCGAAACGAAGTCCGATTTACACGAAACAAATCCCGTTGGTTTCCTCTTGACGAGCCAGATCTTGTGATATAGGATCTGAGAGACGGCCAAGTTCAAGGCTTTACAATTATAACAACCTTAAAGGAAGTCTCGTCCTCGAGACTAGAAATGCAAATATAACAACCTTAATGAGGATTGAACCATAATAACCTTAAAGAGAATGAACGTCATTTCAGTTATTATAAAGATAGACACAGTATATAATGTTATCATTCAAACAAGTAGGGTATTTTTCTCTCATTTCTACCTTAGGTTCCCATGTGGCTTCTTCAAACTCTTGGTTGTGCTACAACACTTTAACTAGAGGTATGTCTTTATTCCTCGACTTCTTGATATCCATGTCTAGTATTGCATATGTATTTCTAGGTATGTCAAGTCTGGATCAACATGCAGATCATCATAGTTTATCTTATGCTCAAGATCCTTAATATACTTTCTCATATTTGATACATGAAAAACATCATTTATCTCCAAAAGGTGTGGAGGAAGTGCAACTCTATATGCGACTTTCTCAATCCGCTGAATAATTTTAAAGGAACCCACGAACCTAGGTGCCAACTTCCATACAAGCCAAACCTATGAACTCCCTTCATAGGCGATACTTTGAGAAATACAAAGTCGCCTACCTCAAACTCAAGGTCTCTTCGCCTGGTATCACTATAGCTTTTCTGGCGACTCTGGGCAGTTATCAGTCTTTTTCGAGCAAGCTCTACAGCTTCCCGTATCTCCTGGAGTCTATCTGAATTGTATAGGTTCTTTATCCCGATCTCTTGCCAATACAAAGGAGTAGTACACCTACGTCCATATAGTGCTTTAAATGGTGTCATTTCAATACTTGTATGGTAACTATTGTTGTAGGTGAATTCTGCAAGAGGCAAATGTTTCACCCATGACCCTTTCCATTCTAAGGTGCATGCTCGTAGCATATTTTCTAAAGTCTGAATCGTATGTTCTGATTGACCGTCTATTTGTGGATGATATGCTATGCTCAAGCATAGTTGTGTGCCTAAGGCTTTCATAAAGTTCTTCCAGTAGTGTAAGGGAAATCGTGAATCTCAATCGGAAACTACAACCTTTGTGATACCATGGAGACGGATCACATATGTAATATATAACTCAGCAAGCTTATCTGGAGTGGAAGATAAACTTATCAGAATAAAGTGTGCTACCTTGGTCAAGCGATCTATTATAATCCATATACTATATTTACCACCAGTTGTATGAGTAAGCCAGTAACGAAGGCCATGGAAATGTTTTCCCATTTCCACTCTGGTATAGGGAGGGGTTGTAACAATCCTAGTACCTTGGTCAAGTGATCTATTATAATCCATATACTATATTTACCACCAGTTGTATGAGTAAGCCAGTAACGAAGTCCATGGAAATGTTTTCCCATTTCCACTCCGGTATAGGGAGGGGTTGTAACAATCCTGGTGGCTTTTGGTGAGAAATTTTTACATGTTGGCAAGTGAAACATGAATTCACAAACTCATCAATATCTTTCTTCATTCCCGACTACCAAAAGTATGAATGAAGATCCTTATCCATCTTCGTAATTCCTGGATGAATAGCTAATTTAGAGTAATGCACTTCACGTAAGATGTCTTTCCTCACTTCAGGTGTGCTTGGTATACAAACTCTGTGATGGTTATATAGTAACCCATCTTGTATCTGTAATCCCTCTATCTCATTCTTCTCGAGTTATTGTCTCAAGTCTTTAAGGATTGGATCACCATCCTATCCTTTCTTTATTTTATCCCATATCTCTGGTCTGTATCAGCGAGGAATAGTTATAATATCGGCACTACTATCAAATGGTTTCCATTCACTCAACGTTGATGGTAAACCCTAGAAGTGGATAGCACTAACCAACCTAGGTGAATAAGTTCTTCTGCTAAGGGCATCTGCCACGATGTTCCCCTTACCAAGGTGGTAGCAGATAGAGCAATCATAGTCCAACAACTCTATCCACTATCTCTATCTCATATTGAGCTCCTTCTGATCAAACAGGTATTTCAAGCTTTTATGATCAGTGAAGATTTCAAAAGTAATACCATAGAGGTGATATCTCCACATATTTAAAGCAAAAACTGCAGCGGCTAATTCAATGTCATGTATCGGGTAGTTCTTCTATGTGTCTGAGCTGTCGCGATGCATATGCAACTACCTTACCATGTTGCATAAGAACTACCCAGTCCTTCTTTAGATGCGTCAGTGTACACTGTAAACCCTTCACTCCTTGAGGGTGGAGTAAGGATAGGTGCAGATGTTAGACACTCTTTTGGTATTTGGAAACTAGTCTCGCATGCATCAGACCATATGAATGGGATCTTTCTGAGTTATCCTAGTCATTAGCAATGCTACTCGTGAAAAGTCCTTCACAAATCTTCTTCTATAATATCCAGCTAAATCCAGAAAAGATCGTATTTCTGTGACCGTCTTTGGGCGTTCCCAACTTATCACCGCACTAACCTTTGTAGGATCAACTGATATACTTTTCTCAGAAATAACAAGGCCTAAGAAAGATACTTTAGCTAGCCAGAAGTCACACTTGCTATATTTAGCATATAGTTTGTTCTTTCTTAGTGTTTCAAGTGCATGCCGGAGATGGTGTTCATGTTGTTATTTATCCTTGGGGTAAATAATCACATCATCAATAAAGAATACTACAAAGTGATCTAAGAACTCCTTGAATACAGCTTCAGAGTTCATATAGTGGTGAGATAATTCCCTGAACTAATCCCCGATATGGAATAGAAGGGAAGCGGACTTAAATTAATGAGAAGGGATGAAACTTTTTGTGATAACAAGTTTTGAAAAATTACACCATTTGTTTGTTTTTCTCTTTGTCATTACTTAGCATTTGCTAATTGCAAAGACTTAAATTTAGTCGTCTCTTGGATCCTATATATAAGATCCGGCTCGTCAAGAGGAAACCAATGGAATTTGTTTCGTGTAAATCAGACTTCGTTTCGATTTGTTATGATTTTTGAAAGAAAGAGAAGTAAGGAGGTTTAAAATATCATTAACCCGTAATGACTGTCATTAAGACTAATTAAGCATGATTAAAGAAACTAATGACGGATTGAAAATCAATACTGATCATTAGCGAACACTAATCAATAGTTAGCAAAAGATAAGCATAAGTCGCGAAAGTTAAATCATGATTAGTGAAAGTTAATCATGATTAGCATTAATTAAGTGTCATTAGCGAATCTAGAATCCTTTGGAATGTTCTAACTTAAGCCCTATGTTTCAGATAATTTTGGCGAAAACCATGGGCCAAAATCATGGGCCACTAACCGCGGTTAAGGTCTAAACCATGATTTTCTAACCATGGTTAGCGGTTTTCTGTACCCTATAAATATCCCCCCTTCTACCCATTCATTCTCTACGATTTCCACTACCACCACCACCGCAAGGGCTAGGGTCGAGAGGTCAGGAGGAGGAGTAGGAGGCGAGGAAGGAGCGCTAGCGAAGCGCTGCCATGAGAACGAGGAGGAGGAAGGTACGATCCTCTCTTAGTTTGCTTCGTGAGTTAGGTTTTCGACTCATGTTCAGTTCCCTTTCTGTTTTCCTTTCGGTGATTTTATAAGGTAAAACTCTACCGAAATTTTCCTAGAAATATCACCACGTATAAGAGGAAACTCTGCCGAAATTTTCTTAGAAATATCACCCCGTATAAGGGGAAACTGTGCCAAATTTTAAATATCACCCCGTATAAGGGGAAGCTCTGCTGAAATTTCAAGAGAAAATATATTTTTGCGCGTTCTTCATGTGTTCTTCACGTTCTTCGTGTTCTTCGTTCGTTTTCATGTTCTGGACACGTTTTTAGTGTTTTTGATATGAAAATGAATTTCGATCATTTCAAGAGCTATAAATCATCCTGTTGAAAAAGAATCATGATAAAGCACTGCATACGCGAGAGAGGGCTCGATTAGGTAACGAAATACTTCCTTTTGTTGTTGGATTTTTATACAAGATTATCGAAATTCCTGATTTTATGTTCTTCGCTATAAAGAACCTAATTTGGTCATTTTTGAGAAAGTATGGAAAAGTTGCTTTGTGATTCCCACTAAAATAAGGTTTAAGCATCGAATGGATGCAGTGGTTTGGAAAGTTAGGGTTTGAAAGTTAAAAAGAGCATAAATTGAGTATATAAATATATGAATTAATACATGTGTAAGTCTATACTCAGTATTTATGGTTACGCTAATCTAAGGCTTAACTGAGGAATTACATGTGTTTTGAGTTGGATCCTGAAAAGGATCGTGTATCACGTTAAGAATGACTGGGAGTAGAACTATAGGTCGAGCATGCAACCTGTAGGTTTGTCGGAAGGAAGTCGTATTGGCATTTCCCTACCTAGGTGGTATACGGTTGCCTTGTTATGATAAGTGTGCACAAAATGAATGATTTGCAACGCGTGATACTGAGAGCCAAGATATTCGGGTTGAACAACGGAAGATGTGATCGTGCCATGTGGAGGCACAGGTGGTTCAATAGCGGTTAGGTCACGACAACATGTATTTAAAGCCATTATATTATGTGATTAACGGTTAGTCTGAGGTTTTAAGCAACCAGGTCCTCGAGGACGGTGTGCTCTTTTGTTTTTCCAAGCTGAGGGCTTGAGACCCTGATCACTAGTTAATTGTTATCCTATGATTTATAGAAAACCCAACAGGTGTCGGTGAGCCATCACAAGGACTTTAATAATCCAGCCAGCTAACATAGTCATCCAACGAGCCGCATTAGCTTTTCTCTGTAAGGCAGTAGTAATCTTTTTTGTGTATTTCCTTTCGAGCTGATGTACATGTAAATGATTATAGTGGGACAATGTATCATGTGAACTTTATTTAGTAAATGGAAAAATTTTGAAATACTTTCTTCTGAGTATTCTATTTGTAGTTTGTTTCTGAATGTTAGTTGTGATTGCTGAATAAATTATTGCTGAGTAACCAGATCCGGATATGAGAGGATCCGACGGCCCGAAATCGGGGTCGTGACACTAATTATTATCATATGATTTATAGAAAATGCAATATGTGTTGGTGAGCCATCACAAGGACTTTAGTAATCCAGCCAGCTAACATAGTAGCCATCCAGACAACCGTAGTAGCTTTACTCTATAAGGTACTTGATAATCTTTTTGTGTATTTCATTTTGAGATGATGTGCATATAAATGGTTATAGTGGGACAGTGTATCACATGATCTTTATTTTGTGAATAAAAAAGTGTTGAAATACTTCCTTCTGAGTATTTTTAATTACAGTCTGTTTCTGAATGGTAGTTGTGATTGTTTAATAAATTATTGCTGAGTAACCAGATCCGAATATGGGAGGATTTGACGGCCCAGAATCGGGGTCGTGACATTTAGCTCATCGAGTGGCATGAATCATCACTCGGGTGACGGTGATGTGTTCATTTACTACTAGGAGATGATGGAAGAAAGGAATGTAGCAGTATGAAAAGGGGGAAGAATTGGCTAAGGGCCTCAAGCTTACCCTACCATACTCTAGACTCTCTTGAGGGTGTTTGTTGGTTGTAGGTCCATAATGGATCTGATCTGATCAAAATTGATATATATTCCTCAATTAGATATTCTAAAACCATGGAACTTGCATGAGGAAACTGTCAACGTGCATTTTTCTGGATGTTGTTAGGATTAGGGGTATATTAGGATTAGGAACCCTAATGGGATTGGACTCCTAATCATAATAGTAATTGAGTTGTATTCTATATGTAGTCTTGATAGGAACAAGACTAATTGGTTGTAAGTGGGTTATATAGAGAGAGTATGAGGCCATTGCCTCCATACCACAATAAGAGGGAATACCACAAGAGGAAAAGAGCGTGGAAGAGAAGAGAGAGGGGGGGTGACGAGATCTGTACTCGTTTTACAACTTAATAATTTTCTTCTCTAGTGATTGCGAGATGTGACCAACCATCGTCATATCTGGCTGCCCTCTCCCCTTCACGTGCCCCTATTGTGGTGGTGGATTGTGCATCCAAATCTATATCCGGTGTTCGATCCCCATCAACCAGTATCCAAAAGGGGTTGATATCGGACCGTGTCCCAATAACATGTATCATATCTAGGTTTGATGACACTAAAGGATACGACGTGGTGGACCAGATAGAGATCTGATGTCAAGGAGACGACATGACCTAATAGGTATGACTTCTTCAAATGCTGTGAAGAACCAATAGTTACGGTAAACCGTTGAGATTGAGAGCAGCTAGAGTCAGATTGAGGTGATCCAGGAGTTCAAACATGGGTTTTTGTGCGCTACAGACGAGTTGGACAGTTCGAATCGAGAGGATTCAGCTCATGATTTTTAAGATCGTACAAGGAGGTGTGATAGCAACTGGATGGAAAAGTTCACATTGAGGGTGCACCATTGTCCGTGGAACCCTTCAACAGAAAGAATGACTTCACCTTATGGAAACAACTAATGAAGAATATACTCACATAAGAAGGACTTGCGAAAGCTCTCCAATATAAAGAAAAGAAGCCAGAGAAGATGAAAGAGGAAGAGTGGATGGAGATGATGGATCTTGCAAATAGTACAATACAATTGTTTTGGGCAGACAACACTTTTCATGAAGTTATCTGCCTGGATGTCAAACAGTGGTCTAGATGAAGCTCGAGGGACAGTACAAATACAAATCTTTGACAAATCAATTATTAACGAAGAAGCTCTGTGGTCTAAAGATGACTAATGGGTCAAAGATCGAGATACACTTAGATAAATTCAACACGATTCTGATAGACATACTCCCACTTAAGGAAAATAATACGAAAGGAGAATCTCTCTTCGAGGAGGAGGATAAGGTATCGATCTTGTTGCTTGCATCTTCCTACGTTCATATTGTTACAATGTTACTATGTGGAAAGGAAACTATCACAATTAATGAGACAGATGCTTCATTGTTTATGAACGAGTCTCAACGGTGGTTGACGAATGAAGAAGGTCACGTGCTGACAATTGAGGGTAAACATTCAAGATCAATGAAGACATGATTTAGAGGTCGATCCAAGTCACGAAGTCCGATCAGATGCTTCTATTGTGACACGAAGGGTCAAAAAATTGCTAGTTATCCGATATGTGAAAAGGAGAAAGTAAAAAAGAAAGTTGATGATTATGAATCTGACCAAGAGGATTCCACCATATTCTACGAGGTAGATTTGCTAGCATGCTTTAGGGAGATTAAGGTAGATTAAGGATGGATTATGGACTTAACATGTTCAGATAACATGTGTTCATCCAGGGAGCAGTTCAGTAAGTATCAGGCATGCAATGATGATACGACCAACATGGGAGTTGGAGAGGTTTGCCACATTAAGGAAATTTGATAAGTGCATTTTCGCAAGTTTGATGAACTCTGACAGATTTCATACACATTCCTACATCAAAGAAGAATTTTATTTCACTGGAAACGATCGAGACACAAGGACATCGATTCATCATTGAAGGGGTAGTTCTCAGAGCGAGCAAGGGAGCACGCTTGGTGATGCATGTGACAAGGATGACAAATAGGGTGGATAGGCTTGAGGGAAGGGTCATGATAGGTGATGGAGCTCTAGTTATTCCCAAGATGAGTGGTACGATAAGAGGGTAGCAGGTTATAGCCATCTTTGTTGTAGAGTGCGCGACAATGAGAAGCAGGTGTGGTTCGCTTTAAAAGAGGATGATGACACAATCTCTAGTCACAAGAGATTTATGGTATCATTTCAGGAGGTACAATGCTGAGTTGTGTAAGCATTAACCAAGAGGGGGAACTTTGAGGGCACCCAATGTATGGTACATCACCTAGAGGCGGTAAGTTCCTGCTAACGAGACTTGCAGATGATGAGGATGGCCCTATGCATACTCAAGACGATGATGGATCATGATGGAATTCAACTCAAAGGGGAGATTGTTTGGAGTAATGTCATATTGAGATTAAGAATCCTAATGGGATTGGACTCCTAATATACTAGCGAATTAGTAATTGAGTTGTATTATACGTGTAGTCCCCATGGGAACATGACTATAGGATCGTAATTGTGCTATATATAGAGGGAGGATGGAGGCATTGCTTCCATGCCACAAGAAATAAGGAGAGTGGGAGATAAGAGAAGAGAGAGCGGGGGAACGACGAGAGTTGTACTTATTCTACATTTCGTGATTTTCTTCTCAGGCCATCACGAAAGTATCCGACCATCATCATATCCGGTTGCCCTCTCTCTTTCACGTGCCTCTGTTGTGGTTGTGGATTGCACATCCACATCTGTATCCAGTGTTCGATACCCACTAACTGGTATCCGCATGAAGTTGATATCGGTCCTTGTAACTGGTATCCGCATGAAGTTGATATCGGTCCTTGTCCCAACGTATTTAACATCAGCTTGAATCAACACGGGAGCGTGAATACTTCATGTAGGTTGGCAAGATGCTCAACAAATAATTCTCCTTTTACCAACACGTCATCGATATACACCTTAAAAGACATGACTATTGAACTAGAGAAGACAATATTTAAAGGCCTTTAGTATGTATCCTTGTTATTTGTAGGACGCTATGCGGTACATGTATAGTCCTCGATAAGTGATGAAGGAGGTATGTTTGTAATCCTCCAATCGCAATGAGATGTCGTTGTAGCATGAGTATGCATAAATGAAGGACACGTGACTCTAACTCGAGCTTGAATCTACCATGGTGTTGATTCTCAGCAACATGCACTCATCCTTTATGCGAACCTTCACTACAACAAACTAGACCTATAACGACAATTATATAACAACAATTATTTACATACGTCACAATATTTGTTAACTTATAAGTATGGTGACGTTTATAACTATTCGTCGCTAATTAAGCTAGAAATAGTGACGATTATATCTATTCGTCACTAATTATATTAGTAATAGCGACACTTTTTTACAATCGTTGTCAATTTTAATATAACAACAAATAAATCGTTGGTAAGATTTTGCAAACTCTTCCCACTGAGAACGGACGCACAGGTCCATGACAATGATGAGAGCAAAGGGCGGAGGGAGGGCAATCATGGATGGCACTACAAGGAAAAGGGTTTCTAATGAAAGTTTTGTGACCAAAATCCTTTTAAAGGAAAAGTTACATAACTTACCTGGAACTATGGAGAATATTGCAAAACTACAACGCCCATATTCATCTTACTCGTGGAGCCCAAATCAAGTAACTAACATCCAAAAATCGGCACTTCGAGCACACGGAACGTGCCCTAAAAAAACATATAAAAGTAAATCTCCCGCCGTCACTTTCCATTTCCTCTCACTTCTCTCAAAAAACCCTAGCAACTTGGAGTCGGCACCTCTCGAGCACATGGACTTGGTGGCGGAGGCTGAAGTGGAGGCGGAGGGCGAGGCGGAGGTCGAGATCTAGCCGGTGGTCGAGGTGAAGGCAGAGTGTAAGATGGAGCTGGAGGTCAGGGTGAAGGTGATCGGCGGAAGCGCAGGCCACGGCGGCTATGGGTTGTGGATGGATCGTGGCCACACCGGGTGGAAGATGTACACGATCGGCAGAAGCGCAACCCTGCCATCAACAACCAAGAGAACATGTGACTACTACGATCCTCTTTGTGAGTAGTCAATACGTTCTCATGTTGATGTGTGTATGATATGCATGTATAGGGCACCAGCACTATGAAAGCCAAGGAGGTAATGAAGAGAGTGGATACGCCAGATGCCGAGGAGGCTGGGTGCGATTGGGAAGATGGAGGTGGATGCCATGCCGAACAGGGCATTCGTACCATCAGGCCAGTTGGGGCAGAAGTATGCCAAGGCATCAAGCACCGACGCAAAGTCATTTGGGATGATCGACATGCTATTGATGAACGCCGATGTTCTAGAGTGATCCAATAGGTAATTCGCGTCAATAACTTCCCCCCACATTTTTACTCATAAATTCTAGCCGTTGAAGCCTAACATTACATAATCAACATGTAATTAAGATAGCTAATAATAGGTTTTTGCTCTTATAAATTCATCAAATTAAAGGTACTTTTACACTGAAATATGAAGAGTTGTCTCTGTGATGCGAAGATTTGACATATCTGAAGTTTTGACGTTAGTCTATATTATTTTCTTCTTGATTTTAGTTGTTGTGTGATTTCTTAGGCTTCATACTTCTAAACGATGATGATGATAATGACTGGTGGACAGATATGAATACTTTGTTAAAATATGATGTGTTTTTGGTTTTTCTATGATGTCAATCCCATGCACCTGTTGTATGTTATTGTTGTAGTTCAACTTTGGTCCATTGCCAGTCTTTACTACAAGTCAACTGTTGTGGATGGAAAAAATATAGATAAAAATGGATAAATGGACTATTTATCCAGTGACCTAATTATCCAGTGATTATCAGATGAACTGAGAAAAAGAGATTCTATCTTCCTTTTTTACTTACGGTCGATTTTGGGATATTAAAATTTTCTTGTTAAATATAGTTTTAAAATTGCATGCAACCACATACAAACATGAGATAATGACGATGCATTTCTTTGTTCTAATTTTTATTCTGAGAATATCATGGATTACATGATTTATTTTGAGGCATACTCTGAGTCAAAACTTCATCATTTTTATTCTCTATTCTTTTGAACAATATTTCCATGCATAAGAGCATCAAGGTCCTTATAAACATTATTAGTTACATGGTAAAAGGCATCACTAGCCTGAGATAAGTGGTATAACTTGCCTTTATTAATTAGTTTATTGTTTAATTCATCTAAGTATTTATCTGGCAGCTTCCTCTCTGGGATTCAAGTCACATATGTGCCATACAGTTTCAGGAGATTTAGTCGAAATCTGCTCCCTTTAGGCATGGACTTTGCTATTGGTGGATCTGGGATCTTCGATACTACTAACTTACGTACGTTGAAATTTAGATACAATAATTCTCTTACTTTGAAGTTGTTATAGTTGTACCTTAACTTTTATTATAACTTGTCATTGAACATTTTAAATTCTCATGTATGTCTAATAGATTCACTTGAATTTTGGTTTTTATTGATGAATTGCAAGGAATGCGGGTGATTGGAGTAAAATGACTTGAGATGAGCGGTTGGGAAACATACAAATTGAGGGCAGTGATCAATGGATGAAGCATGCACGAGATGTGCCTCCTATCAAATGCGAGGGTTGAAGGGTTGAGCACGGAGATAGTGGGTAAAAAATACACTTTCTATTATGACCAAGTTTTTCTTTTGGATACTTTTTTAATATAGAAATAATGTTGAATATCCTCACAAATGCTTGTTCTGTTTTCTTCCAAGTACACTGCTACGATAAATAACATCATTTTGCCTGTTGGGAAGATTTTAAGCTTTCAATATGAAGTAAAACTATTTTCATCCTCTTGTAGTGGTTGACCTCAAAGTTATTTCTCTTGATGTAGATTACCATGCACACATTTACTATGCTCTATTAATTCCGAACTGTTCTTTTTGCGGACATTGATATCTCCACATTCTGTTTGGCTACGTTACACACAGACCCAAATGTGAAGTAAATATTGGAAAAGAGCGAACCGATGAAATAATGAGGTTGTTTGTTTATTATATTTCAAAGTGTCAAACTCTCATTAACAATAAAATAAATAGCCAGGTACTGGATGAGCTAATCTCTTCTCTAATGCTCTTACCTTTACTCCTTGTAAGCATTTAAGCCTAGACAACAACACAGCTAATCTCTTCTCTAGTGCTCCTTCCTTTACTTCCTATAAGCATTTAGGATTTCTACATATAAGCATTCAAGACTAGACAACAACACACACAAGGAACCTTCTATACATTGATTCACTGCAACAAATTTAGTATACGACAATGAATAGCTTGAGTGTTTATTGTCATATCTTTTGTTATTATATTCATAATAAGGATTTATTTTGCAAAATTAACTTTTTTCCATGGCTGACCGTTCATCTAATGGTGATGTATTTATTTATTTTTCTTTATAATTAATAAAACATCAACAAATAATTATATTTATGGACAAATAAAGTTTATTCGATAACAAATAAAGTTCATTGTTACATCTTTGACCTCAGGATGTACATGTACGCATATTTGACCTCATGTTGTACATGTTGCATACAGTAATAAATGTTATACAACCATATTGTGGTTGTCTTTGAATTGTATAGTAAACTTTCCCATACTTGAATAGATGCTATTCTTAATGTCTATACTCTGTAAACTTTCCCATACTTGAATAGATGCTACTATTCTTAATGTCTATACTCTACTGTTGCTGATACTAAAAGATCATCAATTGATTGTGCCTTGACCACTTACAGAAAACGTGGCTTTACCAACATAGATGCGAAGAAGAAAGAGATTCCAGAATGACATTGAGATATTATGTTGTCAACTGAGCTGAAAATCATGGTCATAGTTTTTGGAGAGGAAATCCAACTTGGAGAGGGCTCTGCCATCCGAGGGTTTCACTGGGATCAACAGTGGTGTTGCTGCTAAGCTTTTTATATTTAATATACAAGCAATTAATTTTGATGACCCTTTTTCTGTTTGATGGATATTACTGTATGAAATGAGAAGTGACTTCTTGCATTTATGTAACGATGCCATTTGTGTCAAGTTTATTAAGTTGATAGTTTATTAAGTTAATCAATATTGTACGATGTATTAATTATTTCTCCGAATTTATCGCAGGAGGTTGAAGAGAAGATCTGAATCCAGCTCATGGAAGTTGTCACTAAGCAGGGTACAAAGCTAACGGAATATCAAGTTAAACAACTCATGGAAGCGACAAGATAATCGTTAAAAAGACTTGTGAATGTTCTTTCCACTTCATCTTGAGATGATACTTAATGTGTGATTAGGTCGATGCCAATGGCAATGGATTAATCGACTGTGCGGAGTTCATCAACACCAACTATGCATATGAGCAAGATGAACAGAAAGGAGCATATCTACTCTGCGTTCCGCTACTTCAACGAGGACAACAATGGGTATGTACTCTTAATATTTAGAGTTTTAATGGAGCATCTCTACATAGCTTGAGAACATGTGATGCATTTTTTTCATGCAAAATATTGTGACATTTACTTGGCAGTTCTTTGATGGTGATGGGATAGTGTTAATTTGCTTCTATTTTATTTATTTGTTATAGAAAACAATTATACTCCATCATTCCTTGATTTGATATATTTCTTGCAGCTTCTTATAAATATTTTCTTTGGTGGGAGTGGGGCATTGCCATCGGTCACGCAAGATACAGAGAAGTGGAGACAGATTCTAGCCATACTTGTTAATGCTGAAGATATTGTAGATACCCGATAAAAATGTACCACATATTGATGAAGGTTGAACAAGATAAGATATTTAGCATAGCTTGTAGAAGAGCTACATGATGTTTACGGATACAAGGATGTGCCCAGGAAACTAGAGGCCTCCAATGCAATTTCACCTGATGTATTTTTAAATTTTATAGTTAAATGAAGAAAGCTCTAACCTGTAGGTTTTAGATGGCCCGAAGCAATCTATGAAAGTACTAAATTAATCAATTACAATTTTGTAGGGTTCATGTTTATTTTAATTTATTTAATGATGAATAAATTATATATTATATTTAATTGATAAATTATTTGTTGGAATTGTCACAGTGACAGAAAAAAGTGTTGTTATACATAAAAAAGGTCAATAATTAGCTCTATACAGTGACACAAAATCGTTGATATACCAAATGTCAACGCTTTTTATTCGTTGTTAAAATTAATATTACGACGCTTTTTATTCGTTGTGAATTTAAATTTCTCAACGGTTAGTAATCGTTGCTAAAAATTTAACAACGGCTTATATAACAACGATTCTTACAACAAATCACGAAATCGTCATGAGATAATTTAGTGACAATTTATTCGTTGCACTCTTAACAAAAAAACGTCACTATAGATCTTAATTGTTGTAGTGCTTATTAAGGTTGATGAAATTAACTCTCACTTTTTTTGTAAGAGGAATCCACGAGAATATAAATAATAAACATAATTTCAAGTATTCTCACGAATTACTTCAATGATTCACATATTGGGCCGAAGATAATCAACTATTTTGTAAATATAATCCAATTACATAATTAAATATGGATGAATTAATAATCATTCGATACAATAAACTAAGACAAGATCTGGATAGAACAACAAAACAAAACAAATGAGACACCAAATAAATAACAAGACAGATTGAGTTATAGATCCTTGAAGCATCGGTTATATAACCATCCTCCACTCCATAATACCAGTGCGTAGGGTTTGAGGACCTTCTTCCACGATTATGACGGCAACATGGTCATCATCGGCACACTACGATGGGGCCTTCCCCGAAAGTACCTAAAAGAATAGAGAAATCAACTGAGAGAGAGAGAGAGAGAAATAAGAAATGTTCGCAGGCGAGAAGAATAGATGACGAGAATGCGTATGATCAAAAGAACATGTCTGGGAATATGTACATATGTCGTGCCTCATCGAATCCATAACTACCCACTAAAGAGGGCTTTTATTTATATCTCCAATGTTCGAAACAACACATCCAAGTCAATTCAAATTCCCAACATGTGGATTACAAATTAATCCATTAGACTAATCTATCTGACCCGTCTAATGAAATTCGCGGCAAAAGTATTGAGATCCGAATAGATTCTCCCAAGCTCGAGCCCATGTCCGAGCTGAGCGAACATGTATGTAGTCTTCCAATCCTCCTCTTTGTTATAACTACAAGAACTTGGGAAGAGAACTCATATATAAGTTTATGTGGATCTAAGAACACAAACAAACTCTCTCGTTAATTTAAATTGGGAATTCCAACTTACCTCAAATAATTAGCTTTCTAATTGAAGCAAATTAGGTTCCAAATGTAATGACAACATGTTTACTAATTTAAACATATTTATTCAACAATCATCCACAAATTCACTATTTGAAAAAAAATTCAATGTGAAGCTAGAGCCATCTTTCGGTTGCCACAATTTACTTACAGTAAAAGTACCTTGTGGTTTAAACCTTTACTTGAGTTTAGCACTCTCACATTGACATGAACTAAATAAGCTAACTCTTAAATGTCAAACATTATTGGCAAAAGTATATAATAGCGAAAAAATGTTGTTTTTGGTACAATGTTCGTGATTGTTTCTCTTAAAGGTCATGCACCCTTATCATGTTCAATGAGTGTATTATAAAAAGACCCTCTTCTTTTAACTGCAGTCCACAATAACCCTCATGCATGTGGTGTTCTCCAAGGATGCACTGCTAACATCTTGTTCAAAGGCTTGAACCCTTTTAGAGCCTACACTCTTCCTTGTCGTGTAGCTTAAATGGAACTTAGGCTTCAAGGGGTAAGGCACTCATGCATGCACATGGAAAAAATAGTGTAAACTAGTTCTCCAAATAGCTTGTTATTACTATAAAGAACCCACTTTGTGGGATTTCCAATCAAATATGGTGGGTTACTACTATTGAGGAACTCCCAATGGGTCTCAGTCCCATTACAAACCTAGACTCTAGGATTAAAGATCTATCAAATCCCCTAATCAATGGGTTAGTTGTGTTATCTTTTCATCCAATGAAATCCACAACCATCACATCTCAAGTTGTTAAATTTCTTAAATGTAGGTTGGATTTGTATGTATCTCCTTGTTTTGTATTGAACTCTTAATATTGGCAGTTGTGATCATAGTGTACCCAGATTGGGGGATCTTGGTTGCTCATGACATGTAAGAAAGAAGTTCCCTTATCCGTTCATCCTCAAAGATAGATTGAATTAAAATAATACGCTTTACAGACCTCCAAGAGACTATGCAACCTCCATGGGTAAAAAAATATCCAGTATCGTCATGACTCCTAAACTCCTTTATTTTCCTTGGCCATTACTCCCAAACTCCTTTATTCTCCTTATCCAGCTTCCATCATTATATCCCTCCAGCACAGACAAATGGCTACCATATTGCAAACTAAGGGAAATGGTTTCCTTCAAGTATTGTAGTCAGGACAACCTGTGTATCTACTTTGTTTTGCAACTGAGAATGAAATATCAGTTGTCGTACTATTGGCAAGATAAATTAAGCTTCATATCACTTGTGAGTACCTGAGTTGGGATAGAAGAACTCTACTCTTGTCCTTGTAAAGCATTTTGCATAAATCAGAAGAAATACCTACATCCTTGCAACATTGATATACAAATTTCTCAAAATCTTTTCAACATAGTGAGGTTGAGAAACTGCAATCCCAAACACCTGTCCTCGTCAGTTTGAGACCCAAGATTACATTAGAAACTTCTATGTCCTTCATCTTAAACTTAATTCTTAAGAACGCTTTGGTCTTAATAACACTTTTCGAAGTCTGTAAAAGCTAAATCTCTGGTTGTAAGGAACAAACCTAAGTGAAACGAGAGTAATCGTCAACTGTTACAAAGTAACAACGACACCCACTTGAACTTATAAAGTCTATGCGTAGAAGTTCTAAAGGTCGTGAAGTGTTGATGAACTTCTTAGGTTTGGATGGATTTCTATAATATATGACTATTGTAGACAATCAACTGTTGTAATTATTTAATGATTTTGATGAACTGACAAAAGATTTACTGGAAAATTAGAAACGTGAAGTGCGCACTACAAGAAATTACAATAAATGCGAGCATGATTGTATTCCCAATATGCTTGCATAGTGATCGTAATGTGATCGTAATCGTTATAAGCGACCACCCGTCGTAATAGTTGTGGTCGCATGTGCGAGGCCGCATATATGATTACGACCACACCTTGGTCTCATTTGTGGTAGCCGCATGTAACTATAGTGTTCCCTCCTGGTCGTAATAAGGAGACATTATTTAAAAGAATGATGAATAACGAGCAGATAAGGGACAATTAATAGTCGCAAATACCTACTTTCGGGAAAATAATAGCAGAAACCAGCAGATCCCATGTTGCCTTTCACCCTTCAACACATGATTCACATGTATACTTGCATAAGACATGTATTCCGACAAAGATATACATGCATCCATCAAGTCGCGCACACTCAAACATTAAAATCGAGCCATGTTTAAGAAAATACATGGAACATCACACATATAACCTACATTGAAGCATATAACATCGAACAGAGACATCCATTCTGAAACATGATGAAGCATGCACACAATGATCTGTATTTTTGGATTTAAAGTATAAGAATGAGTTCAATCACTATTACAAACACTAAAACTTGATAAAACGATAAGATTAATGAAATCGAGCTTTAACAAAAAAAACTAGTATCTAGCATGTCTACTTGCTCATCCCTCTCTCTCTCCATGCCCATGCTACTTCTTCCACCTTGAAGTAAACTCTTCCCCTTCTCCTTTTTTTCTTTTCATTTGCTTCTCCCTTTCTCTTTGCATCGCATCTTCAACCCTCTCATGGATAATGACTCCACGATGACTAGACTTCAGTAAAGTGACATCCCTTTGATCCTCTTCTCCATCATCATCATCATCATCATCATCCCCGTCGTCATCACACTCATCATCGTCGTTGACGGCAACATTCTTTCCGATCATACAAGCGCTCCTACAATACGAGAAGTATGTATATTCACTATCAGATTAAGAATTTTAATTTATTTGTAAAAAATATTACATGGAATCCATCTGAACCTCTATGGTGTCCAATCCGATTCGCACACTTCCCATGTCATTCAAAATATTTTGAATATTACTAGACAATTGATTAATCTGGTTCGGATCTCTTGTAGAACCAAATGTCTGCGTGTATTGTGATGGTGGTGTGGCCCATAGATACTCGATGAACCGGGAGTATCACATTTGGAGTCTGATGAGTGGAACCCTCCTAAGGCTTGCCTTTGCTTGGGCCATGCCTCGTCGATGATCAATGACCTCATTCCATACTTCGACGTCAAAACATAGACGCACGTCGACAGGAGGGGACTCATACTTCTTCGTGAAGAGAGCACCATAATGGTTTTATTAATGACAATAATTAATAATCATGTACAAATTCATGATTTAAGAAAGAAATGACTTTGAACAAGAGAAAGGTACCCACCGTCATATTTTGGGCTTGATCAGTGGACCGATTATTTCCATGCATATCCATCTTCGCCCACCATCCCCTTAGTGTTCACTCACATTGCAAAGTCGCATGTTATTTAATGTAATTTAATCATTAAATTCAGAATAGAAGTAATAAATAATCAAGATTTATAAGTTGTTAATCATTACGTACTAGTTCAGCCCTCACAACCCCATGGCTCTTGCCATTGCTATTTATTTGATCTCCTAGTTTCCTCTACTTGTCCTCTTCACAGCAAACGTCTCCCAAAGTCGTATGAAGCAAAGATATCACAATATCTTCTCCACCCGTGTTCAAGAACACAATTCAACATACTCAAACTGTATAACATAATATCAGTGCAATAAATCATACCTCTCGTGAGTTATCCATGATGGGTGAAACTCCTTTACCTTTTTCTAGTCTACTTGACCATCCAGCTTAACAATTGTGATTGTTCTCGCTTAGTAAATGTTGTTGGTAATCTTGTTGGTGGTCAAGTGGGTCAAGGCAACACAAGACATAAGTTTGGTGCTGGCATATTGTACTATAACTTAATCACCTCTTGCATAATTCCATAATAGCTCAAGCCATCTTATCCATAACAGGAACCTGATACCATGCCACCTGAATTATATGAAGACAATCCTATATTTCCTTCCAGCGAGTGAAACATATACTCGTTGGTATATAAACCATCATACATTATAATCATGTAATTCGGACCCAAGGCGAAGTCCTGTAAAAGCTTCAACTTCCTGTCAGTCGTGTCTAGTGATTTGAATCAGATGCTCTATGAACTATTGAGCAAATGTCTTTTGAAACTCATCAACCACATCATTATTGCTAAACATAGTATTATTTGACGGTATCAAGCTCCTATATTCTATGCATTTTGAAATAATATATTAAAATGTAATAAATAGGATGAAAATCTTTAAAGTTATAACGTACTCTACAAATGGTGAAACTTCCTATATGTTGTCTAGTAGGTATTTCTATGTCGCCTCTTTTTTCCAGCGATCCACCATGCATGACTTTCCTTTTGTAAACGGTTCCCCACATGAGCGAAAAGCGGAAAGTTCTGCATCAACATCATTAGTCGGACATCATTGTGGGGAACATGATTTTGAATGGTCTCCACATCGTCATACAAGTATCTTGCACAAAAGTTTGCAACTTCCTCCATAATGTACTATGCACTAATTGACCTTTCGATCTTATTTTTGTTCCACTTTAAATAGAACATATACTTATATATTTCTATTAGTTAGATAATCACTTAAATAATCAGACGAATGTAGGCACAAAAAACAATTTGTTTATATATCTCTCAAACATGTACATCCAGTGGTATTTGGTCGGTCCTCTTACTTTGTCTTCATACGGCAAGTGGACCATGAGGTGCTCCATCGAATCAAAGAAAGCTAGAGGAAAAATCTTCTTAAGATTGCACATAAGGAGTGGTGCATTTTGTTCAAAGCTTGTCATGTCAAACATCGTGATCTTCGAGGAACAAATGCATTTCACAAAATTACTAATCTTTGTTAATAGATTTGAAATTGGTTTAGGGAGCAGACCCTTAAAGGCTAGTGGCAACAACTGTTGCATGAGAATATGGCAATTTTTCATAGACTTGAACCAATTCTTCTTCATATCATTTTGAGATATTCGAAATATAATCATTTGGGAATTTCAGCACCGATGCCCATGCACAAATATCCTTCACTTGTTCCTTGCTTAGCATGTATTTTTCTCGTGGCATGTAGATCGAGCCATCTGATTTTTCCTCTAAAGCAAGATTCGATCGTGCACAAAGGTTCATTGAATCTCTTAGAGATTTTTTTTGTATCTGATCCTATCTGTGGTGCCCATAATTTTATGGAACAAAATTGACAAACACAATTTTCTCTATATTCATCACGCCAAGATAGTGCCTAATATTAAGGTTAAACCAATGCAATAACTCCCAGAACATACTCCTCTTTGTCCGGTTATGATTAACACTGAAGCCGTGAAGAGAATATCCACAACATGTCTTCAACTGTAATAGCCTATCTTGTATTTCTAGTCTTGACAATCTCGGTGGTGGAGTTGACATTTCAAATGTATCCATTTTGAATGCCATTTTTTATCTTCTGCATGGGTGACCAATGGGTAAGAACTGTCAATGATAGTCAAAGAATCATGACTTCCTCCCATATTGAAGTTGAGATGACTTTGTCTTATGCATACAATATGGACTTCTCAAATCATATGTTATCCATCCAAACAACATACCATAGGCCAGGAAATCACTAACAACCCATAAAAGTCCAATCCTCATCTACATTTTTCCTTGTAACTACACCATAAGTTTTCTTCTCATTTTCTTGTAGTTCTATTAACTCATTGATGAGACGAAAAATCACCAAGACTCGGGTGAATAAAATAGATCAAGGGTCGTTGCGACTCGGATCTCAGAGATAATTCAGTCAATCAAGAAAATATGAGATCAGACCACCAAAACAAGATAAAAAACAAAGGAAATCAATAGTGGTCCTGGCTATTGGATTAGCCTGGTATAGCGACCAGGGTCAGACTCAGGGAGCATGTGATGGCCTCGCGGCCTACAAAGTAGTCAAAAATGAAAACAAATAAAAAGAAAACTAATTTTGGTGGATTTTTAATGTTTTTATAATTTTTATTGGAATTTTTAATTATAAAGAAAATAATAAAATCAAGAAAACAAGCAACTTCACACGATTATTTAATCACTCAAAATTAATCCAAAAATTCAAACAAAAATATTTTTATTTTTTTTTATATTTTTTTATATTTTTGATGAATTTTTGGTATTTTTCTGATTTTTATAGAATTTTATAAAAATGAAATAAGAAAGGAAAACAGTGTTGTTGTCTAGCCGGACTTTAAAGGCCAAAATAAAATATATGATGGCCTTCAAATAGCCTGGAGGTATTTTTCCTATAAAATATAACCAAAAATGAAAATTCAGCAACTGGGTTTATTATTTTTTGATTTTTAATTTAGTTACTTGAATTTTTATGAGATTTTCAATGTTTTTTAATTTTTATAATTTTTATAAGTCCAAAAATGACCAAAATTGGTCAGAAAATCAAACACAACAAAACAAACAAAATCTATTTTTTTAGAATTTTTGAAGATGTTTTAATATTTTTTGTGAATTTTAAAACTGAACAGTAAAAAAATTGATGTTTTTGAATTTTTAAAAATAACAAAATGGCTCCAAAAATTTCTCAAAATTCAGTGAAAATTCTACACAGTGGCAGGAGCCACGTGTCAAATTTTCACTTAATTTGGATATGATTTGATATTTTATTTAAAGCAATCAAGAGTCCACAGTGCATATGGACCTAGTTGCAATAAAAATATCTTTGGAGGGCCTAAAAGTAACAAGCCTGGAAACCCAGGGGGTCTGGTGCAAAATTCCCAGATCCGCACGTGCGATGCACGTGTCTGGGGCACTCAGGGACCTCTTTGTAAATAAAATAGTTCCGAGGGCTTTTTAGCAACAGGTGCTAAAAGCCCAAGGTACTATTTGCAATTAACCCAAGATATTCGGCACATGTGGAAATAAAACATTCACATGGGTATATGTGCAAATACTAAACAGATAATTTCATTTCATAACAACCAACAAGTACAAGCCCTTACACGCAATTTACCACAAAATACACGTGACGAAGCACGTGTCCACCACACACAGGGGTATAAAAGCAAATAAGATAAACTACCAGGTCCACTATGCAAAATTTCCAAACTAAAATAAACTACGAAAAATATTTACAGGACTAAATGCTAAAACAAACTAGAAGAGGGGCCTAAGTGAAATTACCCCTTATTATATTCCGAGGGCCAGATGGATGCCGCGTGGCGAATCTGACGGTGGTGGATGACGGCGACTCAATGAAGGAGCCCTCGGCTCTGATCCAATGGCTGGGGTTGCGCCACGTATCTGATCAACGGTCGAGAGGCGATGGATCTAATCCTCGCTGGATGGAGGGCTGAGAGGAGGCCACGTGTCGATCTGGCGGTGGTTGCTGGGCCTCTTCTTAGCCCTGATCGGACGGTCCACAAGTAATCTGGACCTCCAGGGTAGAACGGACAGCAGAGGAGGGTCCTGGAGGAACTCCTCGCCGGCGAACTTCGCCGGAGGACTGTGAGCGCTCAGGACCTCTGTGGGGGCTGCTGAAGATCAGAACAGACTCACCGGAGCCTCCCACGTCTGGAGAACCCCTCCGATGGCGCAACGGAGCTCCGGAGAGCCCAGGCGACACCGACGGAGCTGAAGCTCCTGTGCTGAAGATGGAGGACCTCAGATGGTCCTCCTTTGACCTGCAAAATGGCACGAAGAGCACGCTGGGTCGAGGGCAAAGTGCCTCGACCCGGTTAGGTGCGAAGTGGGTGGACGGCGGGTCGATATGGGTGAGCTCCAGTGAAGCGACGGCGAGGGAGCTCGAATCCCATGCGAACTGGGTTGGATGAAGGGGTGTAGAAGGTGTGTGAGAGAAGGGAGAAGGTGATGGTGTCGTCCGATGATCGAAATGGGGACTGAGGTGGTCGGAATCGACGGTCGACGGCGGAGGCGCGTTTTGGGGGTAAACAGAAATTAGCGAAAAATAGGAAGATCTAAGGCTACTTGATGGTCGATGTCGACTGTGCTTAAGCTGCTGGAGCTCCTCTTCCTAGCCTCGAGGGCCGTCGATGCCCGAGGCTCGAGCACCACATCTGGGAGGTGCACGGCGGCGCTAGGTCGCCGGATCGATGATCCGGACACTCCCTCCTCGCTGCAACACGGCCAATCGCGAGCTGTCACTCAGGCGAGAGCAATGGAGGTCCTGGGGTGGAGAAATGGGAGCCAAAGATGAGTGGAAGTTCGGCCGGAGCTGATGCTTCATATGATTAGGGGTCCGGCTTACTAGGTGTTGGGCGAGAAAATCGGAGCTCGGACCCCTTAAACCCACCCCGGGCGTGGATCAGAGATGAACCAGGAAGAAATAGGACCCGGGGTTAGGGTTTTTGGTGATCGGACGTGACGCTAAAAATAGGAGAAATCGGGTCGGGCGTGCAGATCCGCGGGGATGTGGTCTAAGGGGGGAGTTGACCGGGGGGTCAACATCCCCCGTGGACCAATCAGGAGAGGCCACGTCAAAAATATTTGGAAATTAAATTAAAAATAGCAAATGGCCGAATTAATAAAAACTCAAAACATGAAAAATGATTATTTTATTTTAAACTATTTTTTTGTGATTTTTAATTATTATTTTGAAATATAAATTAGGTATATACAATATAGTGCTATATACATAGGTATATACAATATAGATTTTTGATTTTTGATTTTTAATTAATTATTTTTGTGCATTTTTATTCCAAATTTATATTTTATTTATTTACAAGATAAAATTTGGAATATTTTGGTCTTTCTATTTTATTTCTATTATTTATTTACAAGGGTTAAATAAATAGTTATATACAATTATATACAAGGTCTATATACATGTTTATTTTTATTTTCATTTTTGTTCTTTTTATTTTATTTTTGTTTTAATGGCTTTTATTTTATTTATTTACACCATGAAATATAGAATATATACAAGTTTTATGAGATTTTAATTTATTTATTTATAGGGATAAATAAATAGCTATGTGGTCTTATGTACATGGTGAATATATACAAGGAAGGATGTTTTTATTTTCTTTTTGATTTTCTTTTTTTTTTGATTTTGTATTTACAAATATATACAAATAAATACAACCCATTTTGAAATATTTTTATTCTATTTACAGGTATGTTACAAACATGAGCTTCCTTATCTCTCTCTACTTGGATTTTTATGCGGTCAGGCCCATGTTGAGCCCTCCCTTGGGATTAGGTCGCTCAATATTTATTCTAAATATCTCCCTCTTTTTCTTTTATTTCTTTATTCTTTTATTTATGCACAAAAACATGTTAATTATTAACTTTTATACAATGCATGCACTTTGGTAATTATTTATATTTACAAATATATACATGTATTTGCAAAGGTTTTTGTAGCTAAAATATAAGAATAAAGAGTGATGAATGGGTATTCATCACCCCCCTATACTTAACTTTGCTAGTCCCTTAGCAAACACTTATTTGAAAAAGAAGTGAAAAAAAAGGAAAAAGAAAAAGAGGAGAATGTACATGGATTAAGATTGATTACTAAACTTGCCTTCATTAAATTGAAATATGGAGCTCAATCAGATCTTTGGATTATTAATGTGTCGGAACCATATTTAGTCTTAGGTTTAAAACTCAACAGCCTCTAGGATCCACTAGTCTATAATCAAGACTCCTCAACAATCCAGATCAGAACAAGTCACCATACACAAACCCTGAAGACTACGAGTCTTTCTTTGTACTGTGGATGTGATATATAAGCTCTCCACCTCAGAAATGGCAACTTGACAACCCTCCCCAACAAGGTAACTCTATGACCCCAATCTGGCCACTCTTTCCTCGAGGAGCGGGGTATTCCCTTCTAAGTTCAAGTTCAACCGGCTCAAGAAGAGGGGGAAGAAGAGAATGGACCATGACCAGTGTAGCCATGTATCCTTGGGAGCTCAACCAGTGTAGCCAAGTCTCCCTGCTGCAAGCTACATAAGATGGGACATGAATCTTAAGCTTTGCTTATTGCACTATTGACGAGTCCGAAAATCGCTGCTTTAAAAAGTTGTTTTTATTTGTTGTGAAAATAATTAATATATCATTCATTGTAGGCGGCGATCGGAAACAGTCAAGAGATAACCACAAATTTTTAATCAGTTCAAGCAAGTGTTTTTTTTGCTTATTTTACTTGGGCAAGTCCCAAGGTCGATCACAAGGAGGCAAAGGAACAACCTAGAATTATGTCTATCCAATTTCATGTTCAGTTTTCAAGGCGGTTTTTTTTGGAATTTTTTAATGCAAATAAGGGATGCAAAATACACTTTTGGCCTATTTTAGGGACTAAAATGTAAAATTCAATCAAACAATGTCCGAAAAATATGAAACTTGGCCACAATATAAATGATGATGAAATGAATGCGTTGTAATTTTTTTGGAATTTTTGGATGCAATATGATTTTTTTATGAATTTGTAAATGCAAACATTATGATATTCAATATTTAATTATAATAAATATTAAACCTACTTATTTTCAAGAGATAAAATTATCTAAGATCTATCACGAGGTGATGGATCTCATAAAAATCCTAAACCTTGAAAATGTAGGGTCTAATACCTATTAAAAATTAAATACTAAAATATGCAAAATGATTTTTACAGAGCAATTTATGCATGAAAATACAAATATTTTTGGGACAATGTTAAGCAAAATAAACTCTACGATGTATGATTTTCGGAGAATTTTTA
Organism: Ottelia alismoides; assembly: GCA_037367405.1. NCBI lineage: Eukaryota > Viridiplantae > Streptophyta > Magnoliopsida > Alismatales > Hydrocharitaceae > Ottelia > Ottelia alismoides. The sequence continues at coordinate 105,191 of JAZKJV010011627.1, forward strand.
GAGCAACGGTTCATCAAATAAAAAATGAAGAGCATAAAATGGGCAAAGTCTGCAAATTTCCACCAAATAATTAATTATTATTGAACCATCAATCATCAAAATATCCACAATATCTTAAAATGTAGAAAATGAAGAAATGAACATCATGCTATTTTTAAATAAGTAAAATGATGTCTAGAAGAGGTTCAAAAACTAAGGGGAATACAGGGGTACGAATGCAAATATAGTAAATAAAATAAATAAAGAAAAAGTGCAGTGGGTGCCTAAGTGCAATTACCAGGTGATTCGGGGATGTGCATGTAAATTAACCACGGTCACGTGCAAAGCACGTGACCTGGGCTGACGTCACGCTGACGTGGGCGTTCCCTCCCGCACGTGCGCCTCACGTGGAAGGGCCTCAGGCTCGGAGCGCCCGGCCGCGTTGGTGGCTGGCATGAGGATGAAGAAGGCTTGGTCGGGGGCCTCAGCGGCGGAGGGGGCGGAGGTTGCCCGGCCTGGTGACGGCAGAGGTGAGGAGTACCGCCGTGGTCGGTGGTTCGCGAGGCGGACTGCGAGGAGGCGGAGCTGGTCAGGCGGAGGGATCAGAGCTTAGCTTCAGTGGTGGCGCTGAGAGGAGATAGGCGGTGGAGGGCTTCTATGGATGTGTTGACGATGCGTGGTGGAGTCGACAATTGGAGAGGCGAGGGGCGGAGCTTCGACTGGAGATGATGAACGGCAAGGCGGAGGTGTCGAAGACGGTCGGAGGAGTGGCTGACTCGCGGCGGCTTTTGGTGGAGCTGGAGGAGAGCTCCTGTCGAGGGCGGTGGCGCGGTGAAGTTGAAGCTGGTGGCGATGATGTCGGTCGGAGGGCGATGCTTGTTGGCGTAGAAGAGGAACTTTGGCTCGACGCCAAGGCAGAGCGGGGTTTAGAGCGGAGATGGCAAAGGCGGCGAGTGATCGGGGATGTCGATCGGGAGGAGCGGGATGATCGGAGATACGAGAGATGAGGTGGAGGATGGAGGATGTACCTGGAAGAGGAAGGGGGATCTACGGCGACGAGCGGCCGGAGCGAGGCAGCTGCTCGGAGCGGCGCTGCGACAAGGTCTGCAGACCTTGGATCACGCCGACAGAGGAGGGCACGTTGGTCTGTCACTACCGGAGAGGGACTCTTTGGGATTGACGACGGATGATCGATCAGGGGGGCGACGGGGCTCTTTAAATAGGGGCGAGAGAGAGAAGGGAGCCGGCGATTGCGGGGGATGTTGAGGCCAACAGCGATGGAAGAGGCGGTGCGCTGGATAAGCGGCGGCAGTTGCGAGGTGGGACGGCGGTCGTTGCGAGGCAGGCACGGCTGGAGAAGATGCACAGCGGCCGTTCGATCGGCCGCTGATCGAACGACCGCGGAAGGGCCACGTGGCGGTTAACTGGGAAAGAGGCGGGGCACGTGCGGAGCACGTGCCTTGGAGGCATGTGCGACGTACATGCGTCTGGTTTAATTTTTTATAAAAATGAAGATATAAAAGGCCCAAAAACGGCTGACACGTGGCGGCCTCTGGGGCTGCCATGTGTCAGCACCAGAAAAATTCAGAATAAAATACTTTGTAAAATCAAAAAGAAATATTAAACGACCTCGAATCAAAAAAGTTTCTTCACAAAAAATGCTCGTCTCCACGAGGTCTACAACTTTTATTGATACATCAAAGCTAAAATCGGTCAAATGTAAAAAGTGAATTTTTTGGGGTATCCCATGTAATAGAATACCTTGATTTTTGGGTTTTCTATTTTTTTGTCATTTTTAAACAAGATAAAAATCCGGAAAAATATGGAAAAATCAAAGATAAAAAAACATCTAAATCTATTTTTTTTATTTTTATTAGTAAAGAAAATATAAACATAAAATACGGGTCAGAAAACCACTAAAATATACAATGTACAAAAGAGGCCCAAAACCCAACTTCACATACGAGCTCCGATTCACTTGAACTTGATCTTGTTTTGAAGGTAATTGAATGTGCATTAGTTTAAAAGTGAGTAGGATCAAATCAGACACTGGATGGGGAAGATATGGGGCTTTTAGTCCGAAAATCCTAAAATTAGGGTTTAGGTTTTTGGTCCACTCATTAGGGTTAGTGATTTTTTTGTATTTTTTATTTATTCTTGTGAGTGATGAGTACACAGTGGAGGTGGTTTTGTGTCATTCGGAGTTAGCATGAAAGAGTTAAAAAATGGGGGAAGTTAGGCTATTTACAGGTCACATTTTGCTTGGATTCTTGGCTTCTTATTTTGTGCAAAAATTATGGATAAAATGCAATTCTTATGAAAACATGCATGAATGCTAATTATGCAGAATATATGCAGAAATGTTGTTGATTTTGAGGGATCTGAGCTTAATAAATGAGACTTAGAGTGATGAATCCGAGATTCATCATCCCCCTAAACTTAAACCATGCTCGTCCCTGAGCATCAAAAAGAAATGCCATGAAGTGAAATGAGATTGGGTTCCATACCAAGACCATGTGCTGAAGGTGAAAATGAAACTAAACTCGACCTTTGGATTAATAGTGTGGTGGAACTTCTGTGAGACTTAGAATTTTAAAATCAACAGCCCTCAAGTTCTACACATCATTGTCACGGTTTCGACTCAGAAGTCATCTTAGATCAATCCTCTTCCCAAAGTATACCCTATGAACATTGAATAACCGACTCATGTGTGTGAAGGGTTTTAGCTCTTCCCATCCCGAATGCCAGACTACCATGCTCCTCTCCTCTCCAGTAACTCGTCCTCGGGGAGTCAGGTATTTCCTTTTAAGGTCTGTCGCGTTGTGTTCACAATCGAATGAGGGAGAAGATAGAAGAAAGAGAAAAGAACTGGAGGGTGGCCAGTATAGTCACCTCTCTTTGTGAAGATGGCCAGTGTAACCGAGCCTCCACCAAGATCTGCAGGTTTATTGAAGCTTGGACCTTTTTGGTCGGATTTTATTCGGTAGTTGCTTCTTTGTATTTGGAATTTTTGGTGGTTCTGCTTGGATCTTGTTGTGCCCCTACGGATATAGAATCTTTTTGTTCCGTACATTTTTTGGGGTCTTAGAAAAAATTGTGCCAAGTCTTCCATCCCTTTTCCGAAGCTTTATTTCAACCCGTACTTCGGTCTTTAGATTTCCACGGTACCAGAAAAGAGACTCGCACAGTCTTCCAACATCCCGTCTGAGTACAAATTAATTCCATATTCCAGAGTTGTACCCAGAATGAAGAAACCAGGTTAGACACTAAGAGTCAAAAGTTGTTCATTGTCATGTGAAACTTAAAGAATTAAGTCAACAGACCTGAAGTTCTTAAAATCCTATTTCTCGGTGAAGTTCCTCTGAAAATTAGGTGGATTAAGGTCAAGTCTAGACCACTCTCGGTTTCAGCTCATAACTCGGTTCAGAACCCGATGACTTTTCATAGATGCAAATGCATGTGATGCATGGATGAAGTACATGTGTGTGAAATGCGGACTCTTTTTTTGTGTATGTGATGTAAGAAATGAAATAAGAAGCCATTTGTTTCTCAAAAAAATTTTGGCAAGTCAGTGTTAGTAGCAAAACTCTCTTTTTTATTTTTTTTTGTTTTTGTTTTTTTTATTGCTGTTTTTTTTTTGAATTTTTTTTCACGCTAGTACCCACCCCGTAAATACATATAGACTTACGCGACAGTACGAGATATGGGTAAAATATATACGAAGTATATACACAGACCCCCCTATACTTAGCGAGTGTTGTGTCCTCAGAGCACAAGAAGCGTAAAGAAGACATAGCTCGGGCTAAGCGTAAGAGAGAGAGAAAAGAAAAGAAAAATAAAGCGGTCGGGATATGTGAATGAGGAGACTATATACAAGTGAATGTAAGTTCCCCCCTATACTTAGGCTCTGATTAGCCTAAGTACGGAAGGAGGGTGGAAATGGAGTGATTTAGGAGAAGAATGATATATACATATGGCATCGGTCCCCCCTATACTTAGGCCTTGGCCTAAGTAGAGGAAGAAGCTGTACAAGGAGGCCGATGTGGTCGGGAGGGAGGGTGGGAATGATCTGATAAATCTTCAATGTCCTCGCTCTGCGTGAAGTAGATGGCCTCAACTTGAAATGTCTGCTCTTTGGGTGATTCTATATATGGCTTCAGCAATTGTCTGTTTACTGCGAATGGTTGTGCATCCTCTTTGAGTTTGGCAATATCCACGCTTCCATTGGTATGCACGTTGATGACAATGTAAGGACCCATCCATTTTGATTTTAGTTTCCCATGGAAAATCTTCAACCGAGCATTAAACAACCATACTTTCTGCGCAGGGATAAAGGTTTTATCTCGAATGTGTCTATCATGCCATCTCTTGACCTTGTCCTTATAAATGACACTATTGTCATATGCCCGATTTCGGATTTCAATTAGCTCATTCAGATTTAAATCTCGACATAATTTCCCCAAGTGACAACTCCAATTCAACTTTTTGATCGCCCATTCAGATTTGTGAATCAATTCTGCAGGAAGATGGCATGGCTTGCCATATATCATCCTAAAAGGTGAAGTACCGAGTGGAGTCTTATAGGATGTCCTATAGGCTCATAGAACTTGGTCCAACAGTTTCGACCAATTCTTCCTATCGGGACGAACCAACTCCTGAAGAATGCCCTTCACCTCTCTATTAGAAACCTCTGCCATGCCATTAGATTGTGGATGATATGGGTTGGCTATTCTATGCTCAAATTTGTACTCCTTAGCCAAAGATCTCATCTCCCTGTTCACGAAGTGGCAACCTCCATCAGAAATCAATACTTTTGGTATCCCGAACCTTGCAATGATATTATCTTTGATAAACTTACAGACGACTTTGCTATCTGCGGTTCGGGTTGGAATAGCCTCTACCCATCTTGATAAATAGTCAACCGCTAACAAGATATACTCAAATCCATTGCTGTTGGGAAAGGGACCCATAAAATCAATCCCCCATGCATCGAAAACATCACAGAAAATCATTGGTTGCATGGGCATTTCATCTCTATATCCCACATGCCCTCCCATTCTTTGACAAATCGGGCATGACCGTACAAATTCATTAGCATCCTAAAATAAGGTCCGCCAGTAAAATCCACATTGGAGTACCTTGTGCGCGGTTCTCTTTCCCGAATGATGTCCTCCAGCCTCGAGAGAATGACAATGTGTGAGGACACCCTAATATTCCTCCTGCGGAATACATCTTCTCCAGATACAATCTGGTCCTTCATAGAAAAGGAGAGGATCGTCCCAATGGTATTTTCTCAAATCTGACTTTAATCGATCAATCATTCTTTTGGTCCAACCAAAGGGAACTTTTTGGAGACAAGATAGTTCACTATGTCGGAATACCATGGGGTTGAATCAATGACGCAAACCGATTCGTCTGGAAAAGTCTCCTTAATTGGTCCGATGTCAGGATGATAGTTTTGCTCGATTCGGTAAAGGTGATCAGCAACAACATTCTTTATTCCAGTTTTATCCTTGATCTCCGAATTAAACTCTTGGATTAACAAGATCCATCTCAAAAGTCGTGCCTTGGCATCCTTCTTATCCATGAGATATTGATGAGCGATCTGAGCGACTAAGGTAAAGGAGCTAATCGGTTGTTGCGACCTCAATCACTCAGATAGGCTCAATCAAGAAGATTAGACCACCAATAAAGATAAAATCAATCAAAAATACGATAGCGGTCTTGCTATTATATTAACCTGGTATAGCGACCAGGGTCGAACACAAGGAGCACGGGTTGGCCTCTCGGCCTACGAAGTAGTCAAAAAGAGATAAAAGAAAATAAAAGAAATGTTTTTGGTGGTTTTTGAATATTTTATATTTTTTTGGATTTTTAATGTATTAAGAAAATAAGAAAAGTAAATAAACACACACTTCAACAATTTATTAAAAGCATTAAAAATCAACCAAAAATTCAAACAAAAATATTTTTATGTGTTTTATAATTTTTAGTGTTTTTGGTGAATTTTTGAGAATTTTTTGATGTTTATTGAATTTTCTAAAAATCAAAAAGTGACTAAAACAGTAGGTACTGTCCAGCCAAGCTAAAAGGACCTAGATAAAATATCTAAAGGCCCCAAATTAGCTGGGAGGTAATTTTCATGTAAAGAGAATAAAACAAGGAAAATTTAGGCACCTAGTTTATTGCTTTTGGGTTTTTGATTTAATTATTAGAATTTTTATAAGTTTTTAAGTGTTTTTCAATTTTTAGTTGTTTTCAGTAATGAAAAGTAGCCAAAATTGGCTAGAAAATCAAACACAACAAAACAAGCAATAGAATATTTTTTTGTAATTTTTAGACACTATTTAATATTTTTTTTGTGATTTTTAAAGTTAGACAGTGAAGAAAATAGATGTTTTTGAATTTTTAAAAATATCAAATGAAAACAAAAATGTCCTCAAAAATCCTTGAAAATTTTACACTATGGCAGGAGCCACGTATCCAATTTTCGTTGGATTTGGAGGTGGTTTGCTATGTTATCCAAAAATAAAGAAGGGGCACTGTGCACAGGGACCAAAGTGCAAATACCCAGAAGTCTGGGGGGTCTGGTGCAATTAACCCAGCAGAACACGTGCTACGCACGTGCTTGGGGAACTCAGGGACCCATATGTAAGAAAAATAAGTTCCAAGGGCTTATTGGTAACAGGTACCAAAAGTCCAGGGACCTATTCGCAAAATACCCAAAAAATCACGCACATGTTTAAATGTATCACACACAGGGGTATAAATGCAAATACATAAAAACTTTCATTCATTAAGGAACAACCAGAACTACAAGGGCATGTATTGCAAATAAACCAGAAAGCACGTGTTGAAGCACGTGTCATACAACGCACAGGGGCATATCCGCAAATAAATGCAAGCACCAGGGTCTCTATGCAATTGTACCAAAAACTAAACAACTAAACTAACTAATTACAGGACTAAACACGAAATGAAATAAACAGAAGGGCCTAAGGGTAGTTTACCCTTTATTAATGGAGCGGCTGGATGGATGCCACGTGTAGCATCTAACGGTGACGAACGACAGGGGCTCCAACGCTACGCTCCTCGGGGTGATCCAACGGCGGGGGCTAGTCCACGTGGTGCATCGGACGGTGTAGGGCGCAGGTGGCTAACCCTCGAGTATCAGACGGTCTAGATCTCTCCTCCTCAGATCGAACGGTGATTGTTGCTCCTGCACGGACGGCCCAGATGCAAACTGGAGCTGGAGGGCTGATCGGATGGTGGCTGAAGGTCGAAGAAGAACAGGTGGCCGGCGAAGTTCGCTGGCCCAGTGCGTGCGCTCCTGACCTCCCCTGCTGCGCCTGAAGATCGGAGAAGCTCCGGCGTGGTGCTGCGCAGCTGCTGATGGCCTCCGATGGCCCAGCCGAGCTCTGGGGAGCTCCGACGAGGTCGGCGGAGGCGAGGCTCCTGGCCTGAATGACCCAAGCCCTCAGATGGGCTTGGTAGTACCTGCAAAGATGACCAAGAGACTCGCGGGTTGAGGGCAAACTGCCTCGACCCGGTTAGGCGGAGTGACGGTGAACGATGGGGCGCTATGGGCGAGCTCCGGCGAAGGGGGGATGGTGGAGCTCGAATCCCAGCTCCTGTGCAAGCTGGGTTGGATGGGGATATGGAGAAGGTGCGCGGGAAGGAGGCGAGGGCGATGGTAAAGCCCGATGATCGATTGGGGGTCGGTCGTGGACGGAATCGGCAAAACACGGCGGAGCGGCGATTTGGGCGTACTGGAAAATCAAAGGAAAAGAAGGATCTAAGGGACTACCTGGGTGGACGAGGAGACTGGGGATGAGCTAAGGAAGCTCTGGGTCGTCGCCTCGAGGAACGTCTCCCTCCGAGGCTCGAGCTCCAGCTGGTGGTGGAGCAACGGCGGCGAAGCTCGCCGGATCTGTGGTCACGCTCCCTCTCCTCGCTTCAACAGCACCGGACGCGAGCTGTCACTCTCGCGAGCACGCTGGAGCTCACAGGGGGTGGAATCAAATGGCCAAAGATCATAAATGAGGAGGCGGAGCTGGAGCTTTATATGCTGGAGAGTCTGGGAAGAAAGGCGCGGGTAGGGCGTGGAAGCGCGTGGATCCCGAGGGGAAGGCTCCGGCGAGGGTCTCGGATGCATCATTAAGGAGTCGGACCCGGAGTTTAGGTGGTAGGCGATCGGGTTTAGACGGGGAAAATCTGAGAAACGGGTCGCCCGCTAAGGACCCGTGGGAAGTGGTCCTGGGGGGGTGGGTAGTTGACCGGGCGGTCAACAATCCCAGGACCAATAGGGATCGGCCACGTGGACAATATTTGGAAGTGAAATAACAGGTGGCAAACGGCCGAATTAGTGAAAACTTAAAACATGAAATATTTTTATTTTATTTTTTTCTATTTTTTAGTGATTTTTAATTAATTTTTCAAAATAAAAATAATGTATATACATAATATGTTATATATAGGTATATATACAATATGTAGGATTTTGATTTTTGATTTTTAATTTCTTATTTCTGTGCAATTTTATTCCTATTTTATATTTTATTTATTTTCATTATAAGATAAGGAATAAAAAGATATTTTTATTTTATTTTAATTATTTATATACATAGGTGAAATAAATACATATATACATTTATATACATGGTATATTTACAATATATTTTTGTGTTTTTAATTTTGTTATTTTTATTTTGTTTTTGTTTTGATTGTTTTTATTTTATTTATTTACACTATATAATATAGGATATTTACAAGAATTTTGGAAATTAATTTTATTTATTTATAAGGCTAAATAAATATAAAGGTGGTTCTATGTATAATGTGATCATGTACATGAATGAGATTTTTGGGTTCTTTTTAATTTTTTATATTTTTATATTGATTTTATACTTATAAATATGTACAAGTATTTACAAACCCATTTGCATCTATTTTTGTGAGGAAAATATCTTTATTTTATTTGCATCAATATGTACACACATGAGCCCCTATCTCCCTCTACTTTGGCTTTTATGCGGTCAGGCCCATGCTGAGCCCTCCCTTGGGTTAGGTTGCTCAATATTTATTCTAAATATTTCCCTCTTTTTCTTTTTAATCTTTATTCTTTTATTTTTGCACAAAAACATGCTAATTATAGAATTTTACACAATGCATGCTTTTGGTAATTATTTTTATTTACACATATCTACATGCATTTGCAAAGGTTTTTGTAGCTGAAATATAACAATAAAGAGTGATGAATGAGTATTCATCACCCCCCTATACTTAACTTTGCTAGTCCCTTAGCAAACACTTATTTGAAAAAGAAGTGAAAAAGAAATAAAGAAAAAGAAAAAGAGAATGTACATGGATCAAGGCTAATTATTAAACTTGCCTTCATTAAATTAAGGTATGGAGCTCGATCAGATCTTTGGATTATTAATGTGTCGGAACCTTATTTGGACTTAAGTCTAAAACTCAACAGCCTCTAAGTTCCATTATTCTATAACCAAGACTCCTCAATGCTCCAGATCAGAACAAGTCATCAATCACAAACCCTGAAGACCATGAATCTTTTCTTGTCCTGTGAATGTGAGGTCTAAGCTCTCCACCTCAGAAATGGCAACTTGACAACCCTCCTCAACAAGGTAACTCTATGACCTCAATCTGGCCACTCTTTCCTCGAGGAGCGGGGTATTCCCTTCTAAGTTCAAGTTCAACCGGCTCAAGAAGAGGAGGAAGAAGAGAATGGGTCAAGGCCAGTATAGCCAAGTACCCTTGGGAGCTTGACCAGTGTAGCCAAGTCTCCCTGCTGCAAGCTACATCAGGTGGATCATGAAACCAAGCTTTGCTTATTGCACTCTATATACATACTTCGGTGGGATTGTCATTTTCTCTCAGACCCACCACTTTTTTGGAGTTATTTTCTTTTTGCACATTTTTTTTCAAGTGCATCTATACAACATATACATGTGCAGCATATATACAAGGAGTTTTTCCTCTTGAGCCAGTAGACTATCCCTCTTTTGAAGCTTTATTGCAACCCACAACTCCCGTCGTTAGACCTCATGGCAACCAGACCAAGTTGAGACGCACTTCCTTCACTAAAAGAAGAAGAGAGGTTCCGCCTAGAAGTACTACCCTCATATGCTACCCCAAGTCAAGGAAGACTGCCTCCTCACCACCTCATCCGTAGAGAGCTCGGTGCATAGTGCTGGTGTCCAAGTAAAGCCATAATCTATATGAGTCATGTGTTGTTGTTAAGTGCTCTACTTAGGCTCATTGAGATGACATGTGATCATAGCCTAGTGAACTCAAAGAATTAAGTCACCATGGACCTGAGAAGCCTTAAACCTAAGCCCTATAAGGTTCCTCTTAGAAGTTAGGTGGATTAAGATCTTAATCAAGCTCCATTTCTCATATTGATTCCAGGCTAGTTTAAATGTCAACTATCATCCAGAAAAACTATATACATATGTACAAAAAAATGCTATTTACACAAATTTTTACAATCATGCAAAATTTTTGAAAAATGTTTTGAAATCATGTATGGATGATGCATGAAGTGCAAGTTTTGCAAAAAGATATTTACACAAATTTACACAAGATTTTTGCAAACTTTTGATTTTCAAAACATTTTGGAAAAATTTTGTACTATATACATAATTTTGGTAAGAAAATATTTACACAAACTTTACACAAAAGATTTTTGAAATCATTTTTACAAAAATAATTTGTACGCTAGCTATTTATGTGCAAATAAAAGAAGTTTATGTACATGAAAATTTTTAATTTTTGTGGTTTTTAGCCATTTTATTTATTATCACACTCACACAAAGTACGAGTTATGGCTGAAGTATATATGAAATATATACACACCCCCTATACTTAGCTCGAACGATGTCCTCAGAGTCAAGAGCGATGAAGAAGACATAACTCGTGCTGGGTATCGGGAAGTGAAAAGAAAGGCTATATACAAAGAAGAATGAATGAAATAGAAAAGTCAAGAGGCTCTCGGGTCTTCCCCCTATACTTAGGATCAAGTAATCCTAAGTATAGCAAGCTGTGTACTAAGGGAAAATCCGAGTGGAGAATGTACAGGGTCTACCCCCCCCCCCATACTTAGGGTGAAATATCCCTAAGTATAGGCAGCAAAAACAGGGGTAGAAGGAAACGAAGAAAATGAACGAATATGTACAAGAAGGATGGGTATCACTCCCCCTATACTTAAGGTGAAGAACCTTAAGTATAGGCAATAACAGAAGTAATGGAACAGAACGAAGAACAACCCGATGTTTTCACCCCCCTATACTTAGGATGAGCAATATCCTAAGTATAGCAAAGATAATCCTACGCGAGACCTGGGGTGAAAACAAGAACGGAAGAAAGAGAGAACAACACAAGACGAAACACGTATATACAAAAGAGTACAATGTTGAGGTGCCTCTCAACAAGCGCTAGATTTTACGCCCCTAGCAGGGCGCAAAGGCTAGGACAACGCAGTATCAAGGTTCAGGACGGCATCGGTAAGTCGAATGCCGTACTGTCGCCGCAGTCTCGGTGTGAGAACAGCGACGAACTCAACAGTGTAAATAAAGACACCCAGGTATGCAATCAAGCGGGTGTCTGCTACCGGCCAGTGATATGGAAAGAAGTGATCGGGATCAGGTAGCACAAAAGAAATCAGCGGCTCTGGGTCAGACTGGAGTGAGAGTATAGAGCCGAAGAAATCAAACGTGGAGAAGGATGGATCAGTAATAGAATCCTCCACGTCAATCAGTGTCTCAAGCAGGTGTGGACAATCAAGATCAGGAGACTCTCTAAGCAGACGGATATCCGATGAATGGAATAGAAGAAAATCAGGTAAATCATCGAATATCTCTAGAATGGGTTCGTCCTCGCGAGGGTCGTTGAGGCGAGAAGACTCAGAATCAGAATGATCTAAAGACTCGGTTTCGTGTTCCGCCAGATCGGAAATACTCTCAGCAGGTGAAACTGAGTACTCATCGAGTGCGGCATCCTCCCGCAGATAACCCTCGGGGAGAGATGCATGATCAAAAATGAGAAGAAGAGGATCAGGATCTAGATGGGCATCTGCACTGCTATCAAGTATCCACTCAGTGCACCAGGTTGCATCATCATTGGAAGTGTACGTCTCAGCAATCTGAAAGCAGGAGAAGGTACTGGTCAACACTGCGAAAGCTGGCAAAGTGTCTGTGGCCGATCCTTGCTCTGCGGCTATGCTGGCTGTCAGCTGGTCCTCACGAAGTATATCTATCTCAACAAAGTGGAGGACAAACGGCTCGAAGACTGGACTCTCTGTGTCTGTACTCTCAAAGTGGTGTCCCTCCTCAAGCTGTGGCTGTTGGGCTGAGTCCTGGTGACTGTCTGCATCCAAGAAGTCTCTCTGCAGGAAAGAAACTGACTCCTCCGGGACTGGAGACTGAAGTAGCTGAGTCAATGGCTGCAAAAGCTGGGGCTCCTCTGGTTCCTGGAGTATCAGAAGATCTGATATCCAAGACTCGTCGACTGGGAACTCTGGGGCTGACTCGAACTCCAACTGGAAGGCCAACGGGAACTCAAGTAGATTCTAGGTCCGAGCCTCTGCTATGGAAGTCATCTCCTCTGTCAATGGTGCTGCATCATCCAAGACCTCGGGCTGGTGTGTAGAAACTGTCCCATCACGTAAAGTGACACACCGCACTGGTACTCCATCATCCGCATGTGTTGTCCCGACCATGATACCTCGCAAAGAGGATCTCTGTGAAAGTAAACTCGAGGCGGTGTCCAGGAAGTGAATGTCGGGACTGCGGTGCGAACCGCCACATGTGGTAATCATCAGTGCAAGCTGCTCTGCAGTCATCCCCCGCATGGAGATCTCTATCAAGTCTGTCAGTGGAAGTCCGTGCTCAGGAAATCTCCTCAAGAGGTCAAGAAACCTCGGCCATGCCTCGTGCAATGGCTCCAGGGGGTCAACTGAAAAGTCCATGATCAAAGACCTCATAAACTCTGCTCTACGTGGGGAAAAGTATCTCTATAGGAATTCTCGACGTAGCTCTCCCCACGTATCGAATGTCCTCCCCAATCGTCGGTGCCATCTCATGGCTCTGTCGTGAAGCGTGAATGGGAAGGTCCTGCTCATCAGCTCCTCTGCGGTGATGTCTGAATATCTCTGCGCTCTACAAAACTCCTCGAAAGCGGACAGGTGAAGATAAGGCTCCTCGTACGCCTCTCCTAAAAATGTCAGCAGTCGCTGAATGTAATCCAAATCCAAGACGAATGAACCTAGTGTAGAAGCTGACTGAGCTACATGTGCTATCTGCTCCTCCATCCTTTTGAAATAGGACATGTCTGTTGATCTCCACTGCTCTCTCTGGTCACCAATGGAGTGCGCTCTCAACTCATCAACAGCATCGTCCGGGTCTCGCATCTGCTCTATCTGATATCCTCGGACGTTTCGTACAGCATGCCCAGAGTAGTGAGATGAAAGGGAGGGAGGGAGCAGGAGGTTGGTCGGAGATCCGACCTCCCTAGAAGGTGGACTAGAGTGATGGTCAGAAGACGGAGAAGAAGCCGTAAGAGTCGGCTCGTAGTGAGGGGGATCCATCATCCAGGGGAAAAGGAGAAGAGAAGAGGAAGACTGAAGGGAGGTGGGGGTGGGAGAAGCAGATGGATAGAGGATGGGGATGATCGAAGGGATCTGGCAATCACACAAGATGAACAAGCAAACCCCTAATTCACCTACGCACACAAAGCTGAAGACCGAAGGGATCGGTCAATTATCTTGTCGATTTTATTTTAGGTGATCATCCAGTCTATCAGAGCGATTACGTGAGGTAAATAGGTATCCAGATCTTTCTCAACCGACTGTCCCGTACTGAAAGTCGGTAATCAGTCAAGAAGAGATCGGAGGCTCTATCCTAATGTGTGGATCACTCTCTCGCTCATCCAAACCAAAAAAGGAGGGGGTTGCTCTCCCCAAGACAGATTTTTAGTGAAGTGTCTTTTAGGTCAAGTGTGATTAGCAGTCCCGATTTTATTGTTTTTGTTTTTAGATATTTTTCAATAAAAAGAAACGCCTAACGAATTTTTCGGTTCTCCTGATTATTAAGTCAAAAACTGGGGGGAGAAAACGAAAAAGCCGATGCACGATAAATCAATGATGCATGCAAAGTCAGGAAGGCGTACCTGTCTCCAGCACTCTACATGCAATATGATCCGCGCATAAATGTAAAGACAGAAATTAAACTACCTAAATGATGCAGCGATGAAAACCGAGTCCTAAATCACCAATTCTACTCGCAGAACCGTCTAACTGGTCACCAACCTCCAAGCCAAAGGGTCCGGTCTTGGCCCACCCCTCCTCTGCCCGACAAATCGGGGGTAGGAGAAAGCGCTTTACGGGGCAGGCTGCGGCACGTAGGCTACGAAGGAGATGAGTCAGTTATTTTTATTAATTGATTATTAGTAGGTCCAATTAAGCGTACTATAGGAACAGGCAGATAATTAAGTGTGAGGACCCTACTAATTACGGCACAAGCAAGTATAAAATCCTAAATCTAGGGGCTCGATCGAAAATCGTGTAAACACTGGAAAAGGCAGTAAAAAGGAAAGAAAACAAAACCGCGAAAAAGCCGCGAAAAACTCCTAAGGATCCCCCGAGCACACCGGTGCTCGGTGAAACAGACCTGCTAGTTCAACCACAGTCCAAAGGTCCAGTCTCTGAGTCCCTGTATTATTACAATAATAATCATAATAAAAATAAAAAATCTAACTAAACCTCTCCCACTCAACTCTCTCTCTCGCTCTCTCCTGCGGCTCCGTAAAGAAGGGAGCCGCCTTCAAGTCCTACGGTTGCGTCGGCTCCTCAAAAGTCGCCTCCGCGGTCCTCGGGCCCTCGCAAGAAATAGAGACAAGTGGTCAGACCAAAATAATCAAATAATGATAAGAAAAATAAATGGAAATAAAATGAGGGTATATATGCAAAAATGCAAAATAAAATAAACACTCAAAATAAAACAAGAATAAAAACAAAAGAAAAGAAAATAAAACAAAATAAAACAAAAATGAAATATAAACAAAAAGCCATGAAAAAGCCGCGAGCTCTGAAAGAGCCGCGGAAAGCCGCGAACACAAAAACAAAAAATAAAAATAAAAACTACAAAGCCATGCTCCCCGGCAACGGCGCCGTTCTGATGAGCGATCTGAGCGACTAAGGTAAAGGAGCTAATCGGTCGTTGCGACCTCAATCACTCAGATAGGCTCAATAAGGAAGATTAGACCACCAATAAAGATAAAATCAATCAAAAATACGATAGCGGTCTTGCTATTATATTAACCTGGTATAGCGACCAGGGTCGAACACAAGGAGCACGGGTTGGCCTCTCGGCCTACGAAGTAGTCAAAAAGAGATAAAAGAAAATAAAAGAAATGTTTTTGGTGGTTTTTGAATATTTTATATTTTTTGGATTTTTAATGTATTAAGAAAATAAGAAAAGTAAATAAACACACACTTCAATAATTTATTAAAAGCATTAAAAATCAACCAAAAATTCAAACAAAATTATTTTTATGTGTTTTATAATTTTTAGTTTTTTGGTGAATTTTTGAGAATTTTCTGATGTTTTTTGAATTTTTAAAAATCAAAAAGTGACTAAAACAGTAGGTACTGTCCAGCCAAGCTAAAAGGACCTAGATAAAATATCTAAAGGCCCCAAATTAGCTGGAAGGTAATTTTCCTGTAAAGAGAATAAAAAAAGGAAAATTTAGGCACCTAGTTTATTATTTTTGGGTTTTTGGTTTAATTATTAGAATTTTTATAAGTTTTTAAGTGTTTTTCAATTTTTAGTGGTTTTCAGTAATGAAAAATAGCCAAAATTGGCTAGAAAATCAAACACAACAAAAAAAACAATAGAATTTTTTTTTGTAATTTTTAGACACTATTTAATATTTTTTTGTGATTTTAAAAAGTTAGACATTGAAGAAAATAGATGTTTTTGAATTTTTAAAAATATCAAATGAAAACAAAAATGTCCTCAAGAATCCTCGAAAATTTTACACTATGGCAAGAGCCACGTTTCCAATTTTCGTTGGATTTGGAGGTGGTTTGCTATGTTATCCAAAAATAAAGAAGGGGCACTGTGCACAGGGACCAAAGTGCAAATACCCGGAAGTCTGGGGGGTCTGGTGCAATTAACCCAGCAGAACACGTGCTACGCGCATGCCTGGGGCACTCAGGGACCCATATGTAAGAAAATAAGTTCCAAGGGCTTATTGGTAACAGGTACCAAAAGTCCAGGGACCTATTCGCAAAATACCCAAAAAATCACGCACATGTTTAAATGTATCACGCACAGGGGTATAAATGCAAATACATAAAAACTTTCATTCATTAAGGAACAACCAGAACTACAAGGGCATGTATTGCAAATAAACCAGAAAGCACGTGTCGAAGCACGTGTCATACAACGCACAGGGGCATATTCGCAAATAAATGCAAGCACCAGGGTCTCTATGCAATTGTACCAAAAACTAAACAACTAAACTAACTAATTACAGGACTAAACACGAAATGAAATAAACAGAAGGGCCTAAGGGTAGTTTACCCTTTATTAATGGAGCGGCTGGATGGATGCCACGTGTAGCATCTAACGGTGACGAACGACAGGGGCTCCAACGCTACGCTCCTCGGGGTGATCCAACGGCGGGGGCTAGTCCACGTGGTGCATCGGACGGTGTAGGGCGCAGGTGGCTAACCCTCGAGCATCAAACGGTCCAGATCTCTCTTCCTCAGATCGAACGGTGACTGCTGCTCCTGTACGGACAGCACAGATGCAAACTGGAGCTGGAGGGCTGATCGGACGGCGGCTGAAGGTCGAAGAAGAACAGGTGGCCGGCGAAGTTCGCCGGCCCAGTGCGTGCGCTCCTGACCTCCCTGCTGCGCCTGAAGATCGGAGAAGCTCCGGCGTGGTGCTGCGCAGCTGCTGATGGCCTCCGATGGCCCAACCGAGCTCTGGGGAGCTCCGGCGAGGTCGGCGGAGGCGAGGCTCCTGGCCTGAATG
Organism: Ottelia alismoides; assembly: GCA_037367405.1. Classification (NCBI taxonomy): domain Eukaryota; kingdom Viridiplantae; phylum Streptophyta; class Magnoliopsida; order Alismatales; family Hydrocharitaceae; genus Ottelia; species Ottelia alismoides. The sequence continues at coordinate 122,227 of JAZKJV010011627.1, forward strand.
ACCCAAGCCCTCAGATGGGCTTGGTAGTACCTACAAAGATGACCAAGAGACTCGCGGGTCGAGGGCAAACTGCCTCGACCCGGTTAGGCGGAGTGACGGTGAACGATGGGGCGCTATGGGCGAGCTCCGGCGAAGGGGGGACGGTGGAGCTCGAATCCCAGCTCTTGTGCGAGCTGGGTTGGATGGGGAAATGGAGAAGGTGCGCGGGAAGGAGGCGAGGGCGATGGTAAAGCCCGATGATCGATTGGGGGTCGATCGTGGACGGAATCGGCGAAACACGGCGGAGCGGCGATTTGGGCGTACTGGAAAATCAAAGGAAAAGAAGGATCTAACGGACTACCTGGGTGGATGAGGAGACTGGGGATGAGCTAAGGAAGCTCTGGGTCATCGCCTCGAGGAGCGTCTCCCTCCGAGGCTCGAGCTCCAGCTGATGGTGGAGCAACGACGGCGAAGCTCGCTGGATCAGTGGTCACGCTCCCTCTCCTCGCTTCAACAGCACTGGACGCGAGCTGTCACTCTCACGAGCACGCTGGAGCTCACAGGGGGTGGAATCAAATGGCCAAAGATCAGAAATGAGGAGGCGGAGCTGGAGCTTTATATGCTGGAGAGTCCGGGAAGAAAGGCGCGGGTCGGGCGTGGAAGCGCGCGGATCCCGAGGGGAAGGCTCCGGCGAGGGTCTCGGATGCATCATTAAGGAGTCGGACCCGGGGTTTAGGTGGTAGGCGATCGGGTTTAGACGGGGAAAATCCGAGAAACGGGTCGCCCGCTAAGGACCCGTGGGAAGTGGTCCTGGGGTGGGTGGGTAGTTGACCGGGCGGTCAACAATCCCAGGACCAATAGGGATCGACCACGTGGACAATATTTGGAAGTGAAATAACAGGTGGCAAACGGCCGAATTAGTGAAAACTTAAAACATGAAATATTTTTATTTTATTTTTTTCTATTTTTTAGTGATTTTTAATTAATTTTTCAAAATAAAAATAATGTATATACATAATATGTTATATATAGGTATATATACAATATGTAGAATTTTGATTTTTGATTTTTAATTTCTTATTTCTGTGCACTTTTATTCCTATTTTATATTTTATTTATTTTCATTATAAGATAAGGAATAAAAAGATATTTTTATTTTATTTTAATTATTTATATACATAGGTGAAATAAATACATATATACATTTATATACATGGTATATTTACAATATATTTTTGTGTTTTTAATTTTGTTATTTTTATTTTGTTTTTGTTTTGATTGTTTTTATTTTATTTATTTACACTATATAATATAGGATATTTACAAGAATTTTGGAAATTAATTTTATTTATTTATAAGGCTAAATAAATATAAAGGTGGTTCTATGTATAATGTGATCATGTACATGAATGAGATTTTTGGGTTCTTTTTAATTTTTTATATTTTTATATTGATTTTATACTTATAAATATGTACAAGTATTTACAAACCCATTTGCATCTATTTTTGTGAGGAAAATATCTTTATTTTATTTGCATCAATATGTACACACATGAGCCCCTATCTCCCTCTACTTTGGCCTTTATGCGGTCAGGCCCATGCTGAGCCCTCCCTTGGGTTAGGTTGCTCAATATTTATTCTAAATATTTCCCTCTTTTTCTTTTTAATCTTTATTCTTTTATTTTTGCACAAAAACATGCTAATTATAGAATTTTACATAATGCATGCTTTTGGTAATTATTTTTATTTACACATATCTACATGCATTTGCAAAGGTTTTTGTAGCTGAAATATAACAATAAAGAGTGATGAATGAGTATTCATCACCCCCCTATACTTAACTTTGCTAGTCCCTTAGCAAACACTTATTTGAAAAAGAAGTGAAAAAGAAATAAAGAAAAAGAAAAAGAGAATGTACATGGATCAAGGCTAATTATTAAACTTGCCTTCATTAAATTAAGGTATGGAGCTCGATCAGATCTTTGGATTATTAATGTGTCGGAACCTTATTTGGACTTAAGTCTAAAACTCAACAGCCTCTAAGTTCCATTATTCTATAACCAAGACTCCTCAATGCTCCAGATCAGAACAAGTCATCAATCACAAACCCTGAAGACCATGAATCTTTTCTTGTCCTGTGAATGTGAGGTCTAAGCTCTCCACCTCAGAAATGGCAACTTGACAACCCTCCTCAACAAGGTAACTCTATGACCTCAATCTGGCCACTCTTTCCTCGAGGAGCGGGTGGTATTCCTTCTAAGTCTCAAGTTCAACCGGCTCAAGAAGAGGAGGAAGAAGAGAATGGGTCAAGGCCAGTATAGCCAAGTACCCTTGGGAGCTTGACCAGTGTAGCCAAGTCTCCCTGCTGCAAGCTACATCAGGTGGATCATGAAACCAAGCTTTGCTTATTGCACTCTATATACATACTCCGGTGGGATTGTCATTTTCTCTCAGACCCACCACTTTTTGGAGTTATTTCTTTTTGCACATTTTTTTTCAAGTGCATCTATACAACATATACATGTGCAGCATATATACAAGGAGTTTTTCCTCTTGAGCCAGTAGACTATCCCTCTTTTGAAGCTTTATTGCAACCCACAACTCCCGTCGTTAGACCTCATGGCAACCAGACCAAGTTGGGATGCACTTCCTTCACTAAAAGAAAAAGAGAGGTTCCGCCTAGAAGTACTACCCTCATATGCTACCCCAAGTCAAGGAAGACTGCCTCCTCACCACCCCATCCGTAGAGAGCTCGGTGCATAGTGCTGGTGTCCAAGTAAAGCCATAATCTATATGAGTCATGTGTTGTTGTTAAGTGCTCTACTTAGGCTCATTGAGATGACATGTGATCATAGCCTAGTGGACTCAAAGAATTAAGTCACCATGGACCCGAGAGGCCTTAAACCTAAGCCCTATAAGGTTCCTCTTAGAAGTTAGGTGGATTAAGATCTTAATCAAGCTCCATTTCTCATATTGATTCCAGGCTAGTTTAAATGTCAACTATCATCCAGAAAAAACTATATACATATGTACAAAAAAATGCTATTTACACAAATTTTTACAATCATGCAAAATTTTTGAAAAATGTTTTGAAATCATGTATGGATGATGCATGAAGTGCAAGTTTTGCAAAAAGATATTTACACAAATTTACACAAGATTTTTGCAAACTTTTGATTTTCAAAACATTTTGGAAAAATTTTGTACTATATACATAATTTTGGTAAGAAAATATTTACACAAACTTTACACAAAAGATTTTTGAAATCATTTTTACAAAAATAATTTGTACGCTAGCTATTTATGTGCAAATAAAAGAAGGTTTATGTACATGAAAATTTTTAATTTTGTGTTTTTAGCCATTTTATTTATTAACACACTCACACAACGTACGAGTTATGGCTGAAGTATATATGAAATATATACACACCCCTATACTTAGCTCGAACGATGTCCTCAGAGTCAAGAGCGATGAAGAAGACATAACACGTGCTGGGTATCGGGAAGTGAAAAGAAAGGCTATATACAAAGAAGAATGAATGAAATAGAAAAGTCAAGAGGCTCTCGGGTCTTCCCCCTATACTTAGGATCAAGTAATCCTAAGTATAGCAAGCTGTGTACTAAGGGAAAATCCGAGTGGAGAATGTACAGGGTCTACCCCCCCCCCATACTTAGGGTGAAATATCCCTAAGTATAGGCAGCAAAAATAGGGGTAGAAGGAAACGAAGAAAATGAACGAATATGTACAAGAAGGATGGGCATCACTCCCCCTATACTTAAGGTGAAGAACCTTAAGTATAGGCAATAACAGAAGTAATGGAACAGAACGAAGAACAACCCGATGTTTTCACCCCCCTATACTTAGGATGAGCAATATCCTAAGTATAGCAAAGATAATCCTACGCGAGACCTGGGGTGAAAACAAGAACGGAAGAAAGAGAGATCAACACAAGACGAAACACGTATATACAAAAGAGTACAATGTTGAGGTGCCTCTCAACAAGCGCTAGATTTTACGCCCCTAGCTGGGCGCAAAGGCTAGGACAACGCAGTATCAAGGTTCAGGACGGCATCGGTAAGTCGAATGCCGTACTGTCGCTGCAGTCTCGGTGTGAGAACAGCGACGAACTCAACAGTGTAAATAAAGACACCCAGGTATGCAATCAAGCGGGTGTCTGCTACCGGCCAGTGATATGGAAAGAAGTGATCGGGATCAGGTAGCACAAAAGAAATCAGCAGCTCTGGGTCAGACTGGAGTGAGAGTATAGAGTCGAAGAAATCAAACGTGGAGAAGGATGGATCAGTAATAGAATCCTCCACGTCAATCAGTGTCTCAAGCAGGTGTGGACAATCAAGATCAGGAGACTCTCTAAGCAGACGGATATCCGATGAATGGAATAGAAGAAAATCAGGTAAATCATCGAATATCTCCAGAATGGGTTCGTCCTCGCGAGGGTCGTCGAGGCGAGAAGACTCAGAATCAGAATGATCTAAAGACTCGGTTTCTTGTTCCGCCAGATCGGAAATACTCTCAGCAGGTGAAACTGAGTACTCATCGAGTGCGGCATCCTCCCGCAGATAAACCTCGGGGAGAGATGCATGATCAAAAATGAGAAGAAGAGGATCAGGATCTAGATGGGCATCTGCACTGCTATCAAGTATCCACTCAGTGCACCAGGCTGCATCATCATCGGAAGTGTACGTCTCGGCAATCTGAAAGCAGGAGAAGGTACTGGTCAACACTGCGAAAGCTGGCAAAGTGTCTGTGGCTGATCCTTGCTCTGCAGCTATGCTGGCTGTCAGCTGGTCCTCACGAAGTATATCTATCTCAACAAAGTGGAGGACAAAAGGCTCGAAGACTGGACTCTCTGTGTCTGTACTCTCAAAGTGGTGTCCCTCCTCAAGCTGTGGCTGTTGGGCTGAGTCCTGGTGACTGTCTGCATCCAAGAAGTCTCTCTGCAAGAAAGAAACTGACTCCTCCGGGACTGGAGACTGAAGTAGCTGAGTCAATGGCTGCAAAAGCTGGGGCTCCTCTGGTTCCTGGAGTATCAGAAGATCTTATATCCAAGACTCGTCGACTGGGAACTCTGGGGATGACTCGAACTCCAACTGGAAGGCCAACGGGAACTCAAGTAGATTCTGGGTCCGAGCCTCTGCTATGGAAGTCATCTCCTCTGTCAATGGTGCTGCATCATCCAAGTCCTCGGGCTGGTGTGTAGAAACTGTCCCATCACGTAAAGTGACACACCGCACTGGTACTCCATCATCCGCATGTGTTGTCCCGACCATGATACCTCGCAAAGAGGATCTCTGTGAAAGTAAACTCGAGGTGGTGTCCAGGAAGTGAATGTCAGGACTGCGGTGCGAACCGCCACATGTGGTAATCATCAGTGCAAGCTGCTCTACAGTCATCCCCCGCATGGAGATCTCTATCAAGTCTGTCAGTGGAAGTCCGTGCTCAGGAAATCCCCTCAAGAGGTCAAGAAACCTCGGCCATGCCTCGTGCAATGGCTCCAGGGGGTCAACTGAAAAGTCCATGATCAAAGACCTCATAAACTCTGCTCTACGTGGGGAAAAGTATCTCTATAGGAATTCTCGGCGTAGCTCTCCCCACGTCTCGAATGTCCTCCCCAATCGTCGGTGCCATCTCATGGCTCTGTCGTGAAGCGTGAATGGGAAGGTCCTGCTCATCAGCTCCTCTGCGGTGATGTCTGAATATCTCTGCGCTCTACAAAACTCCTCGAAAGCAGACAGGTGAAGATAAGGCTCCTCGTACGCCTCTCCTAAAAATGTCAGCAGTCGCTGAATGTAATCCAAATCCAAGACGAATGAACCTAGTGTAGAAGCTGACTGAGCTACATGTGCTATCTGCTCCTCCATCCTTCTGGAATAGGATATGTCTGCTGATCTCCACTGCTCTCTCTGGTCACCAATGGAGTGCGCTCTCAACTCATCAACAGCATCGTCCGGGTCTCGCATCTGCTCTATCTGATATCCTTGGACGTTTCGTACAGCATGCCCAGAGTAGTGAGATGAAAGGGAGGGAGGGAGCAGGAGGTTGGTCGGAGATCCGACCTCCCTAGAAGGTGGACTGGAGTGATGGTCAGAAGACGGAGAAGAAGCCGTAAGAGTCGGCTCGTAGTGAGGGGGATCCATCATCCAGGGGAAAAGGAGAAGAGAAGAGAAGAGGAAGACTAAAGGGAGGTGGGGGTGGGAGAAGCAGATGGATAGAGGATGGGGATGATCGAAGGGATCTGGCAATCACACAAGATGAACAAGCAAACCCCCAATTCACCTACGCACACAAAGCTGAAGACCGAAGGGATCGGTCAATTATCTTGTCGATTTTATTTTAGGTGATCATCCAGTCTATCAGAGCGATTACGTGAGGTAAATAGGTATCCAGATCTTTCTCAACCGACTGTCCCGTACTGAAAGTCGGTAATCAGTCAAGAAGAGATCGGAGGCTCTATCCTAATGTGCGGATCACTCTCTCGCTCATCCAAACCAAACAAGGAGGGGGTTGCTCTCCCCAAGACAGATTTTTAGTGAAGTGTCTTTTAGGTCAAGTGTGATTAGCAGTCCCGATTTTATTGTTTTTGTTTTTAGATATTTTTCAATAAAAAGAAACGCCTAACGAATTTTTCGGTTCTCCTGATTATTAAGTCAAAAACTGGGGGGAGAAAACGAAAAAGTCGATGCACGATAAATCAATGATGCATGCAAAGTCAGGAAGGCGTACCTGTCTCCAGCACTCTACATGCAATATGATCCGCGCATAAATGTAAAGACAGAAATTAAACTACCTAAATGATGCAGCGATGAAAACCGAGTCCTAAATCACCAATTCTACTCGCAGAACCGTCTAACTGGTCACCAACCTCCAAGCCAAAGGGTCCGGTCTTGGCCCACCCCTCCTCTGCCCGACAAATCGGGGGTAGGAGAAAGCGCTTTACGGGGCAGGCTGCGGCACGTAGGCTACGAAGGAGATGAGTCAGTTATTTTTATTAATTGATTATTAGTAGGTCCAATTAAGCGTACTATAGGAACAGGCAGATAATTAAGTGTGAGGACCCTACTAATTACGACACAAGCAAGTATAAAATCCTAAATCTAGGGGCTCGATTGAAAATCGTGTAAACACTGGAAAAGGCAGTAAAAAGGAAAGAAAACAAAACCGCGAAAAAGCCGCGAAAAACTCCTAAGGATCCCCCGAGCACACCGGTGCTCGGCGAAACAGACCTGCTAGTTCAACCACAGTCCAAAGGTCCAGTCTCTGAGTCCCTGTATTATTACAATAATAATCATAATAAAAATAAAAAATCTAACTAAACCTCTCCCACTCAACTCTCTCTCTCGCTCTCTCCTGCGGCTCCGTAAAGAAGGGAGCCGCCTCCAAGTCCTACGGTTGCGTCGGCTCCTCAAAAGTCACCTCCGCGGTCCTCGGGCCCTCGCAAGAAATAGAGACAAGTGGTCAGACCAAAATAATCAAATAATGATAAGAAAAATAAATGGAAATAAAATGAGGGTATATATGCAAAAATGCAAAATAAAATAAACACTCAAAATAAAACAAGAATAAAAACAAAAGAAAAGAAAATAAAACAAAATAAAACAAAAATGAAATATAAACAAAAAGCCGCGAAAAAGCCGCGAGCTCTGAAAGAGCCGTGGAAAGCCGCGAACACAAAAACGAAAAATAAAAATAAAAACTACTAAGTCGTGCTCCCCGGCAACGGCGCCGTTCTGATGAGCGATCTGAGCGACTAAGGTAAAGGAGCTAATCGGTCGTTGCGACCTCAATCACTCAGATAGGCTCAATCAAGAAGATTAGACCACCAATAAAGATAAAATCAATCAAATATACGATAGCGGTCTTGCTATTATATTAACCTGGTATAGCGACCAGGGTCGAACACAAGGAGCACGGATTGGCCTCTCGGCCTACGAAGTAGTCAAAAAGAGATAAAAGAAAATAAAAGAAATGTTTTTGGTGGTTTTTGAATATTTTATATTTTTTGGATTTTTAATGTATTAAGAAAATAAGAAAAGTAAATAAACACACACTTCAATAATTTATTAAAAGCATTAAAAATCAACCAAAAATTCAAACAAAAATATTTTTATGTGTTTTATAATTTTTAGTTTTTTTGGTGAATTTTTGAGAATTTTCTGATGTTTTTTGAATTTTTAAAAATCAAAAAGTGACTAAAACAGTAGGTACTGTCCAGCCAAGCTAAAAGGACCTAGATAAAATATCTAAAGGCCCCAAATTAGCTGGAAGGTAATTTTCCTGTAAAGAGAATAAAAAAAGGAAAATTTAGGCACCTAGTTTATTATTTTTGGGTTTTTGGTTTAATTATTAGAATTTTTATAAGTTTTTAAGTGTTTTTTAATTTTTAGTGGTTTTCAGTAATGAAAAATAGCCAAAATTGGCTAGAAAATCAAACACAACAAAAAAAGCAATAGAATATTTTTTTGTAATTTTTAGACACTATTTAATATTTTTTTGTGATTTTTAAAGTTAGACAGTGAAGAAAATAGATGTTTTTGAATTTTTAAAAATATCAAATTAAAACAAAAATGTCCTAAAAAATCCTCGAAAATTTTACACTATGGCAAGAGCCACGTTTCCAATTTTCGTTGGATTTGGAGGTGGTTTGCTATGTTATCCAAAAATAAAGAAGGGGCACTGTGCACAGGGACCAAAGTGCAAATACCCGGAAGTCTGGGGGGTCTGGTGCAATTAACCCAGCAGAACACGTGCTACGCGCATGCCTGGGGCACTCAAGGACCCATATGTAAGAAAATAAGTTCCAAGGGCTTATTGGTAACAGGTACCAAAAGTCCAGGGACCTATTCGCAAAATACCCAAAAAATCACGCACATGTTTAAATGTATCACGCACAGGGGTATAAATGCAAATACATAAAAACTTTCATTCATTAAGGAACAACCAGAACTACAAGGGCATGTATTGCAAATAAACCAGAAAGCACGTGTCGAAGCACGTGTCATACAACGCACAGGGGCATATTCGCAAATAAATGCAAGCACCAGGGTCTCTATGCAATTGTACCAAAAACTAAACAACTAAACTAACTAATTACATGACTAAACACGAAATGAAATAAACAGAAGGGCCTAAGGGTAGTTTACCCTTTATTAATGGAGCGGCTGGATGGATGCCACGTGTAGCATCTAACGGTGACGAACGACAGGGGCTCCAACGCTACGCTCCTCGGGGTGATCCAACGGCGGAGGCTAGTCCACGTGGTGCATCGGACGGTGTAGGGCGCAGGTGGCTAACCCTCGAGCATCAGACGGTCCAGATCTCTCCTCCTCAGATCGAACGGTGACTGCTGCTCCTGCACGGACGGCACAGATGCAAACTGGAGCTGGAGGGCTGATCGGACGGCGGCTGAAGGTCGAAGAAGAACAGGTGGTCGGCGAAGTTCGCCGGCCCAGTGTGTGCGCTCCTGACCTCCCCTGCTGCGCCTGAAGATCGGAGAAGCTCCGGCGTGGTGCTGCGCAGCTGCTGATGGCCTCCGATGGCCCAACCGAGCTCTGGGGAGCTCCGGCGAGGTCGGCGGAGGCGAGGCTCCTGGCATGAATGACCCAAGCACTCAGATGGGCTTGGTAGTACCTGCAAAGATGACCAAGAGACTCGCGGGTCGAGGGCAAACTGCCTCGACCCGGTTAGGCGGAGTGACGGTGAACGATGGGGCGCTATGGGCGAGCTCCGGCGAAGGGGGGACGGTGGAGCTCGAATCCCAGCTCTTGTGCGAGCTGGGTTGGATGGGGAAATGGAGAAGGTGCGCGGGAAGGAGGCGAGGGCGATGGTAAAGCCCGATGATCGATTGGGGGTCGATCGTGGACGGAATCGGCGAAACACGGCGGAGCGGCGATTTGGGCGTACTGGAAAATCAAAGGAAAAGAAGGATCTAACGGAGTACCTGGGTGGACGAGGAGACTGGGGATGAGCTAAGGAAGCTCTGGGTCATCGCCTCGAGGAGCGTCTCCCTCCGAGGCTCGAGCTCCAGCTGGTGGTGGAGCAACGGCGGCGAAGCTCGCTGGATCAGTGGTCACGCTCCCTCTCCTCGCTTCAACAGCACTGGACGCGAGCTGTCACTCTCACGAGCACGCTGGAGCTCACAGGGGGTGGAATCAAATGGCCAAAGATCAGAAATGAGGAGGCGGAGCTGGAGCTTTATATGCTGGAGAGTCCGGGAAGAAAGGCGCGGGTCGGGCGTGGAAGCGCGCGGATCCCGAGGGGAAGGCTCCGGCGAGGGTCTCGGATGCATCATTAAGGAGTCGGACCCGGGGTTTAGGTGGTAGGCGATCGGGTTTAGACGGGGAAAAATCTGAGAAACGGGTCGCCCGCTAAGGACCCGTGGGAAGTGGTCCTGGGGGGGGTGGGTAGTTGACCGGGCGGTCAACAATCCCAGGACCAATAGGGATCGGCCACGTGGACAATATTTGGAAGTGAAATAACAGGTGGCAAACGGCCGAATTAGTGAAAACTTAAAACATGAAATATTTTTATTTTATTTTTTTCTATTTTTTAGTGATTTTTAATTAATTTTTCAAAATAAAAATAAGGTATATATATAATATGTTATATATAGGTATATATACAATATGTAGGATTTTGATTTTTTATTTTTAATTTCTTATTTCTGTGCAATTTTATTCCCATTTTATATTTTATTTATTTTCATTATAAGATAAGGAATAAAAAGATATTTTTATTTTATTTTAATTATTTATATACATAGGTGAAATAAATACATATATACATTTATATACATGGTATATTTACAATATATTTTTGTGTTTTTAATTTTGTTATTTTTATTTTGTCTTTGTTTTAATTGTTTTTATTTTATTTATTTACACTATATAATATAGGATATTTACAAGAATTTTGGAAATTAATTTTATTTATTTATAAGGCTAAATAAATATAAAGGTGGTTCTATGTATAATGTGATCATGTACATGAATGAGATTTTTGGTTTCTTTTTAATTTTTTATATTTTTATATTGATTTTATACTTATAAATATGTACAAGTATTTACAAACCCATTTGCATCTATTTTTGTGAGGAAAATATCTTTATTTTATTTGCATCAATATGTACACACATGAGCCCCTATCTCCATCTACTTTGGCTTTTATGCGGTCAGGCCCATGCTGAGCCCTCCCTTGGGTTAGGTTGCTCAATATTTATTCTAAATATTTCCCTCTTTTTCTTTTTAATCTTTATTCTTTTATTTTTGCACAAAAACATGCTAATTATAGAATTTTACATAATGCATGCTTTTGGTAATTATTTTTATTTACACATATCTACATGCATTTGCAAAGGTTTTTGTAGCTGAAATATAACAATAAAGAGTGATGAATGAGTATTCATCACCCCCCTATACTTAACTTTGCTAGTCCCTTAGCAAACACTTATTTGAAAAAGAAGTGAAAAAGAAATAAAGAAAAAGAAAAAGAGAATGTACATGGATCAAGGCTAATTATTAAACTTGCCTTCATTAAATTAAGGTATGGAGCTCGATCAGATCTTTGGATTATTAATGTGTCGGAACCTTATTTGGACTTAAGTCTAAAACTCAACAGCCTCTAAGTTCCATTATTCTATAACCAAGACTCCTCAATGCTCCAGATCAGAACAAGTCATCAATCACAAACCCTGAAGACCATGAATCTTTTCTTGTCCTGTGAATGTGAGGTCTAAGCTCTCCACCTCAGAAATGGCAACTTGACAACCCTCCTCAACAAGGTAACTCTATGACCTCAATCTGGCCACTCTTTCCTCGAGGAGCGGGGTATTCCCTTCTAAGTTCAAGTTCAACCGGCTCAAGAAGAGGAGGAAGAAGAGAATGGGTCAAGGCCAGTATAGCCAAGTACCCTTGGGAGCTTGACCAGTGTAGCCAAGTCTCCCTGCTGCAAGCTACATCAGGTGGATCATGAAACCAAGCTTTGCTTATTGCACTCTATATACATACTCCGGTGGGATTGTCATTTTCTCTCAGACCCACCACTTTTTTGGAGTTATTTTCTTTTTGCACATTTTTTTTCAAGTGCATCTATACAACATATACATGTGCAGCATATATACAAGGAGTTTTTCCTCTTGAGCCAGTAGACTATCCCTCTTTTGAAGCTTTATTGCAACCCACAACTCCCGTCGTTAGACCTCATGGCAACCAGACCAAGTTGGGATGCACTTCCTTCACTAAAAGAAAAAGAGAGGTTCCGCCTAGAAGTACTACCCTCATATGCTACCCCAAGTCAAGGAAGACTGCCTCCTCACCACCCCATCCGTAGAGAGCTCGGTGCATAGTGCTGGTGTCCAAGTAAAGCCATAATCTATATGAGTCATGTGTTGTTGTTAAGTGCTCTACTTAGGCTCATTGAGATGACATGTGATCATAGCCTAGTGGACTCAAAGAATTAAGTCACCATGGACCCGAGAGGCCTTAAACCTAAGCCCTATAAGGTTCCTCTTAGAAGTTAGGTGGATTAAGATCTTAATCAAGCTCCATTTCTCATATTGATTCCAGGCTAGTTTAAATGTCAACTATCATCCAGAAAAACTATATACATATGTACAAAAAAATGCTATTTACACAAATTTTTACAATCATGCAAAATTTTTGAAAAATGTTTTGAAATCATGTATGGATGATGCATGAAGTGCAAGTTTTGCAAAAAGATATTTACACAAATTTACACAAGATTTTTGCAAACTTTTGATTTTCAAAACATTTTGGAAAAATTTTGTACTATATACATAATTTTGGTAAGAAAATATTTACACAAACTTTACACAAAAGATTTTTGAAATCATTTTTACAAAAATAATTTGTACGCTAGCTATTTATGTGCAAATAAAAGAAGTTTATGTACATGAAAATTTTTAATTTTTGTGGTTTTTAGCCATTTTATTTATTAACACACTCACACAACGTACGAGTTATGGCTGAAGTATATATGAAATATATACACACCCCCTATACTTAGCTCGAACGATGTCCTCAGAGTCAAGAGCGATGAAGAAGACATAACACGTGCTGGGTATCGGGAAGTGAAAAGAAAGGCTATATACAAAGAAGAATGAATGAAATAGAAAAGTCAAGAGGCTCTCGGGTCTTCCCCCTATACTTAGGATCAAGTAATCCTAAGTATAGCAAGCTGTGTACTAAGGGAAAATCCGAGTGGAGAATGTACAGGGTCTACCCCCCCCCCCATACTTAGGGTGAAATATCCCTAAGTATAGGCAGCAAAAATAGGGGTAGAAGGAAACGAAGAAAATGAACGAATATGTACAAGAAGGATGGGCATCACTCCCCCTATACTTAAGGTGAAGAACCTTAAGTATAGGCAATAACAGAAGTAATGGAACAGAACGAAGAACAACCCGATGTTTTCACCCCCCTATACTTAGGATGAGCAATATCCTAAGTATAGCAAAGATAATCCTACGCGAGACCTGGGGTGAAAACAAGAACGGAAGAAAGAGAGATCAACACAAGACGAAACACGTATATACAAAAGAGTACAATGTTGAGGTGCCTCTCAACAAGCGCTAGATTTTACGCCCCTAGCTGGGCGCAAAGGCTAGGACAACGCAGTATCAAGGTTCAGGACGGCATCGGTAAGTCGAATGCCGTACTGTCGCTGCAGTCTCGGTGTGAGAACAGCGACGAACTCAACAGTGTAAATAAAGACACCCAGGTATGCAATCAAGCGGGTGTCTGCTACCGGCCAGTGATATGGAAAGAAGTGATCGGGATCAGGTAGCACAAAAGAAATCAGCAGCTCTGGGTCAGACTGGAGTGAGAGTATAGAGTCGAAGAAATCAAACGTGGAGAAGGATGGATCAGTAATAGAATCCTCCACGTCAATCAGTGTCTCAAGCAGGTGTGGACAATCAAGATCAGGAGACTCTCTAAGCAGACGGATATCCGATGAATGGAATAGAAGAAAATCAGGTAAATCATCGAATATCTCCAGAATGGGTTCGTCCTCGCGAGGGTCGTCGAGGCGAGAAGACTCAGAATCAGAATGATCTAAAGACTCGGTTTCTTGTTCCGCCAGATCGGAAATACTCTCAGCAGGTGAAACTGAGTACTCATCGAGTGCGGCATCCTCCCGCAGATAAACCTCGGGGAGAGATGCATGATCAAAAATGAGAAGAAGAGGATCAGGATCTAGATGGGCATCTGCACTGCTATCAAGTATCCACTCAGTGCACCAGGCTGCATCATCATCGGAAGTGTACGTCTCGGCAATCTGAAAGCAGGAGAAGGTACTGGTCAACACTGCGAAAGCTGGCAAAGTGTCTGTGGCTGATCCTTGCTCTGCAGCTATGCTGGCTGTCAGCTGGTCCTCACGAAGTATATCTATCTCAACAAAGTGGAGGACAAAAGGCTCGAAGACTGGACTCTCTGTGTCTGTACTCTCAAAGTGGTGTCCCTCCTCAAGCTGTGGCTGTTGGGCTGAGTCCTGGTGACTGTCTGCATCCAAGAAGTCTCTCTGCAAGAAAGAAACTGACTCCTCCGGGACTGGAGACTGAAGTAGCTGAGTCAATGGCTGCAAAAGCTGGGGCTCCTCTGGTTCCTGGAGTATCAGAAGATCTTATATCCAAGACTCGTCGACTGGGAACTCTGGGGATGACTCGAACTCCAACTGGAAGGCCAACGGGAACTCAAGTAGATTCTGGGTCCGAGCCTCTGCTATGGAAGTCATCTCCTCTGTCAATGGTGCTGCATCATCCAAGTCCTCGGGCTGGTGTGTAGAAACTGTCCCATCACGTAAAGTGACACACCGCACTGGTACTCCATCATCCGCATGTGTTGTCCCGACCATGATACCTCGCAAAGAGGATCTCTGTGAAAGTAAACTCGAGGTGGTGTCCAGGAAGTGAATGTCAGGACTGCGGTGCGAACCGCCACATGTGGTAATCATCAGTGCAAGCTGCTCTACAGTCATCCCCCGCATGGAGATCTCTATCAAGTCTGTCAGTGGAAGTCCGTGCTCAGGAAATCCCCTCAAGAGGTCAAGAAACCTCGGCCATGCCTCGTGCAATGGCTCCAGGGGGTCAACTGAAAAGTCCATGATCAAAGACCTCATAAACTCTGCTCTACGTGGGGAAAAGTATCTCTATAGGAATTCTCGGCGTAGCTCTCCCCACGTCTCGAATGTCCTCCCCAATCGTCGGTGCCATCTCATGGCTCTGTCGTGAAGCGTGAATGGGAAGGTCCTGCTCATCAGCTCCTCTGCGGTGATGTATGAATATCTCTGCGCTCTACAAAACTCCTCGAAAGCAGACAGGTGAAGATAAGGCTCCTCGTACGCCTCTCCTAAAAATGTCAGCAGTCGCTGAATGTAATCCAAATCCAAGACGAATGAACCTAGTGTAGAAGCTGACTGAGCTACATGTGCTATCTGCTCCTCCATCCTTCTGGAATAGGATATGTCTGCTGATCTCCACTGCTCTCTCTGGTCACCAATGGAGTGCGCTCTCAACTCATCAACAGCATCGTCCGGGTCTCGCATCTGCTCTATCTGATATCCTTGGACGTTTCGTACAGCATGCCCAGAGTAGTGAGATGAAAGGGAGGGAGGGAGCAGGAGGTTGGTCGGAGATCCGACCTCCCTAGAAGGTGGACTGGAGTGATGGTCAGAAGACGGAGAAGAAGCCGTAAGAGTCGGCTCGTAGTGAGGGGGATCCATCATCCAGGGGAAAAGGAGAAGAGAAGAGAAGAGGAAGACTAAAGGGAGGTGGGGGTGGGAGAAGCAGATGGATAGAGGATGGGGATGATCGAAGGGATCTGGCAATCACACAAGATGAACAAGCAAACCCCCAATTCACCTACGCACACAAAGCTGAAGACCGAAGGGATCGGTCAATTATCTTGTCGATTTTATTTTAGGTGATCATCCAGTCTATCAGAGCGATTACGTGAGGTAAATAGGTATCCAGATCTTTCTCAACCGACTGTCCCGTACTGAAAGTCGGTAATCAGTCAAGAAGAGATCGGAGGCTCTATCCTAATGTGCGGATCACTCTCTCGCTCATCCAAACCAAACAAGGAGGGGGTTGCTCTCCCCAAGACAGATTTTTAGTGAAGTGTCTTTTAGGTCAAGTGTGATTAGCAGTCCCGATTTTATTGTTTTTGTTTTTAGATATTTTTCAATAAAAAGAAACGCCTAACGAATTTTTCGGTTCTCCTGATTATTAAGTCAAAAACTGGGGGGAGAAAACGAAAAAGTCGATGCACGATAAATCAATGATGCATGCAAAGTCAGGAAGGCGTACCTGTCTCCAGCACTCTACATGCAATATGATCCGCGCATAAATGTAAAGACAGAAATTAAACTACCTAAATGATGCAGCGATGAAAACCGAGTCCTAAATCACCAATTCTACTCGCAGAACCGTCTAACTGGTCACCAACCTCCAAGCCAAAGGGTCCGGTCTTGGCCCACCCCTCCTCTGCCCGACAAATCGGGGGTAGGAGAAAGCGCTTTACGGGGCAGGCTGCGGCACGTAGGCTACGAAGGAGATGAGTCAGTTATTTTTATTAATTGATTATTAGTAGGTCCAATTAAGCGTACTATAGGAACAGGCAGATAATTAAGTGTGAGGACCCTACTAATTACGACACAAGCAAGTATAAAATCCTAAATCTAGGGGCTCGATTGAAAATCGTGTAAACACTGGAAAAGGCAGTAAAAAGGAAAGAAAACAAAACCGCGAAAAAGCCGCGAAAAACTCCTAAGGATCCCCCGAGCACACCGGTGCTCGGCGAAACAGACCTGCTAGTTCAACCACAGTCCAAAGGTCCAGTCTCTGAGTCCCTGTATTATTACAATAATAATCATAATAAAAATAAAAAATCTAACTAAACCTCTCCCACTCAACTCTCTCTCTCGCTCTCTCCTGCGGCTCCGTAAAGAAGGGAGCCGCCTCCAAGTCCTACGGTTGCGTCGGCTCCTCAAAAGTCGCCTCCGCGGTCCTCGGGCCCTCGCAAGAAATAGAGACAAGTGGTCAGACCAAAATAATCAAATAATGATAAGAAAAATAAATGGAAATAAAATGAGGGTATATATGCAAAAATGCAAAATAAAATAAACACTCAAAATAAAACAAGAATAAAAACAAAAGAAAAGAAAATAAAACAAAATAAAACAAAAATGAAATATAAACAAAAAGCCGCGAAAAAGCCGCGAGCTCTGAAAGAGCCGTGGAAAGCCGCGAACACAAAAACGAAAAATAAAAATAAAAACTACTAAGTCGTGCTCCCCGGCAACGGCGCCGTTCTGATGAGCGATCTGAGCGACTAAGGTAAAGGAGCTAATCGGTCGTTGCGACCTCAATCACTCAGATAGGCTCAATCAAGAAGATTAGACCACCAATAAAGATAAAATCAATCAAATATACGATAGCGGTCTTGCTATTATATTAACCTGGTATAGCGACCAGGGTCGAACACAAGGAGCACGGATTGGCCTCTCGGCCTACGAAGTAGTCAAAAAGAGATAAAAGAAAATAAAAGAAATGTTTTTGGTGGTTTTTGAATATTTTATATTTTTTGGATTTTTAATGTATTAAGAAAATAAGAAAAGTAAATAAACACACACTTCAATAATTTATTAAAAGCATTAAAAATCAACCAAAAATTCAAACAAAAATATTTTTATGTGTTTTATAATTTTTAGTTTTTTTGGTGAATTTTTGAGAATTTTCTGATGTTTTTTGAATTTTTAAAAATCAAAAAGTGACTAAAACAGTAGGTACTGTCCAGCCAAGCTAAAAGGACCTAGATAAAATATCTAAAGGCCCCAAATTAGCTGGAAGGTAATTTTCCTGTAAAGAGAATAAAAAAAGGAAAATTTAGGCACCTAGTTTATTATTTTTGGGTTTTTGGTTTAATTATTAGAATTTTTATAAGTTTTTAAGTGTTTTTCAATTTTTAGTGGTTTTCAGTAATGAAAAATAGCCAAAATTGGCTAGAAAATCAAACACAACAAAAAAAGCAATAGAATATTTTTTTGTAATTTTTAGACACTATTTAATATTTTTTTGTGATTTTTAAAGTTAGACAGTGAAGAAAATAGATGTTTTTGAATTTTTAAAAATATCAAATTAAAACAAAAATGTCCTAAAAAATCCTCGAAAATTTTACACTATGGCAAGAGCCACGTTTCCAATTTTCGTTGGATTTGGAGGTGGTTTGCTATGTTATCCAAAAATAAAGAAGGGGCACTGTGCACAGGGACCAAAGTGCAAATACCCGGAAGTCTGGGGGGTCTGGTGCAATTAACCCAGCAGAACACGTGCTACGCGCATGCCTGGGGCACTCAAGGACCCATATGTAAGAAAATAAGTTCCAAGGGCTTATTGGTAACAGGTACCAAAAGTCCAGGGACCTATTCGCAAAATACCCAAAAAATCACGCACATGTTTAAATGTATCACGCACAGGGGTATAAATGCAAATACATAAAAACTTTCATTCATTAAGGAACAACCAGAACTACAAGGGCATGTATTGCAAATAAACCAGAAAGCACGTGTCGAAGCACGTGTCATACAACGCACAGGGGCATATTCGCAAATAAATGCAAGCACCAGGGTCTCTATGCAATTGTACCAAAAACTAAACAACTAAACTAACTAATTACATGACTAAACACGAAATGAAATAAACAGAAGGGCCTAAGGGTAGTTTACCCTTTATTAATGGAGCGGCTGGATGGATGCCACGTGTAGCATCTAACGGTGACGAACGACAGGGGCTCCAACGCTACGCTCCTCGGGGTGATCCAACGGCGGAGGCTAGTCCACGTGGTGCATCGGACGGTGTAGGGCGCAGGTGGCTAACCCTCGAGCATCAGACGGTCCAGATCTCTCCTCCTCAGATCGAACGGTGACTGCTGCTCCTGCACGGACGGCACAGATGCAAACTGGAGCTGGAGGGCTGATCGGACGGCGGCTGAAGGTCGAAGAAGAACAGGTGGTCGGCGAAGTTCGCCGGCCCAGTGTGTGCGCTCCTGACCTCCCCTGCTGCGCCTGAAGATCGGAGAAGCTCCGGCGTGGTGCTGCGCAGCTGCTGATGGCCTCCGATGGCCCAACCGAGCTCTGGGGAGCTCCGGCGAGGTCGGCGGAGGCGAGGCTCCTGGCATGAATGACCCAAGCCCTCAGATGGGCTTGGTAGTACCTGCAAAGATGACCAAGAGACTCGCGGGTCGAGGGCAAACTGCCTCGACCCGGTTAGGCGGAGTGACGGTGAACGATGGGGCGCTATGGGCGAGCTCCGGCGAAGGGGGGACGGTGGAGCTCGAATCCCAGCTCTTGTGCGAGCTGGGTTGGATGGGGAAATGGAGAAGGTGCGCGGGAAGGAGGCGAGGGCGATGGTAAAGCCCGATGATCGATTGGGGGTCGATCGTGGACGGAATCGGCGAAACACGGCGGAGCGGCGATTTGGGCGTACTGGAAAATCAAAGGAAAAGAAGGATCTAACGGAGTACCTGGGTGGACGAGGAGACTGGGGATGAGCTAAGGAAGCTCTGGGTCATCGCCTCGAGGAGCGTCTCCCTCCGAGGCTCGAGCTCCAGCTGGTGGTGGAGCAACGGCGGCGAAGCTCGCTGGATCAGTGGTCACGCTCCCTCTCCTCGCTTCAACAGCACTGGACGCGAGCTGTCACTCTCACGAGCACGCTGGAGCTCACAGGGGGTGGAATCAAATGGCCAAAGATCAGAAATGAGGAGGCGGAGCTGGAGCTTTATATGCTGGAGAGTCCGGGAAGAAAGGCGCGGGTCGGGCGTGGAAGCGCGCGGATCCCGAGGGGAAGGCTCCGGCGAGGGTCTCGGATGCATCATTAAGGAGTCGGACCCGGGGTTTAGGTGGTAGGCGATCGGGTTTAGACGGGGAAAAATCTGAGAAACGGGTCGCCCGCTAAGGACCCGTGGGAAGTGGTCCTGGGGGGGTGGGTAGTTGACCGGGCGGTCAACAATCCCAGGACCAATAGGGATCGGCCACGTGGACAATATTTGGAAGTGAAATAACAGGTGGCAAACGGCCGAATTAGTGAAAACTTAAAACATGAAATATTTTTATTTTATTTTTTTTCTATTTTTTAGTGATTTTTAATTAATTTTTCAAAATAAAAATAAGGTATATATATAATATGTTATATATAGGTATATATACAATATGTAGGATTTTGATTTTTTATTTTTAATTTCTTATTTCTGTGCAATTTTATTCCCATTTTATATTTTATTTATTTTCATTATAAGATAAGGAATAAAAAGATATTTTTATTTTATTTTAATTATTTATATACATAGGTGAAATAAATACATATATACATTTATATACATGGTATATTTACAATATATTTTTGTGTTTTTAATTTTGTTATTTTTATTTTGTCTTTGTTTTAATTGTTTTTATTTTATTTATTTACACTATATAATATAGGATATTTACAAGAATTTTGGAAATTAATTTTATTTATTTATAAGGCTAAATAAATATAAAGGTGGTTCTATGTATAATGTGATCATGTACATGAATGAGATTTTTGGTTTCTTTTTAATTTTTTATATTTTTATATTGATTTTATACTTATAAATATGTACAAGTATTTACAAACCCATTTGCATCTATTTTTGTGAGGAAAATATCTTTATTTTATTTGCATCAATATGTACACACATGAGCCCCTATCTCCATCTACTTTGGCTTTTATGCGGTCAGGCCCATGCTAAGCCCTCCCTTGGGTTAGGTTGCTCAATATTTATTCTAAATATTTCCCTCTTTTTCTTTCTAATCTTTATTCTTTTATTTTTGCACAAAAACATGCTAATTATAGAATTTTACACAATGCATGCTTTTGGTAATTATTTTTATTTACACATATCTACATGCATTTGCAAAGGTTTTTTTTAGCTAAAATATAAGAATAAAGAGTGATGAATGAGTATTCATCATATATCTAATTGTCGTGTGATCTGTGAAAATTGTCACCTTGGAGCCCAATATGTATGATCGGAATTTTTCAAGGGCCCAAACAACCGTGAGCATTTCCTTTTCAGTCACTGTATAATTTCTCTGTGCAGGATCCAATACTTTGCTCGCGTAGTGAATTGCATAAGGAATTCCATCTCTTCTTTGTCCGAGTACCGCTCCGACAGCAAAATCCAATGCATCAGTCATGATCTCGAAGGGAAGAGACCAGTCGGGAGCTTGTAATATCGACGATTCACATATTTTCTTTTTCAGGAGCTCGAAGGCCTCTAGACATCTGTGATTTACAATAAACTCGATGTCTTTTCCTAAGAGCTCAGTCAGTGGGCGGGCGATCTTTGAAAAATCTGGAATAAACCTTCGATAAAATCCAACATGCCCTAATAACGATCTCACTGACTTGACGTTGGTTGGTGGCTCAAGTTTCTTGATCACATCCACCTTGGCAAGGTCAAACTCCATTCCCTTTTTGGAGATGACGTGCCCCAACACGATACCCTCAGTCACCATAAAGTGACTCTTCTCCCACAAGAGTACCAAATTAACCTCCCGGCATCTCTGGAGGACTCGGTCCAAGTGCGCTAAACATGTATCAAATGAATCACCATGAACCGAGAAGTCATCCATGAAGACTTCCAGGAAATCACCAACCATTTCGGCAAATACAGCAATCATGCACCACTGAAATGTGCCTGGGGCATTGCAAAGCCCGAACGGCATGCGCTTGAATGCGTAGGTGCCGAAGGGACATGTGAACGTGGTCTTTTCCTGGTCCTCGGGAGCGATAGCTACTTGATTGTAGTCGGAGTACCCATCAAGAAAATAGAAGAATGCTTTCCCTGCAAGTCTCTCCAAGATTTGATCAATAAATGGCAGTGGAAAGTAATCTTTCTTGGTCGCAGCATTCAGGCGCCTGTAATCGACACAGACGCGCCACGATGTGGGTACTCGGGTCGCGATCTCTACCCCCTCCTCGTTGGTGACCATTTGGATTCCCGACTTCTTCAGGACGACATGATGGGGGGCCACCCACTTATAGTCAGAAATGGGGTATATAAATCCTGCTTTGCACCATTTCTCTATCTCTTTCTTCACCACTTCCCGAAGATTGGGGTTTAATCTTCTCTGAAATTCACGGGAAGGCCTTGCATTATCCTCAACATAAATTTGGTGCGAGCAGAGAGCGGGATTTATTCCTACGAGATCCGACACAGTCCAACCTATGGCTTTACGATTTCGCTCAAGGACTTCAAGTAGTCTGGATTCCTGGTCCACAGTTAATGATGAGCTAATGATCACAGGGAATTTTTCTTTTGGTCCTTTGAGAAATGCATACTTCAGTGTGGGAGGTAGTGGCTTTAGCTTTGGCAATTCTGAATCATCGATCAAGTCTGGTTGAATGACTTTTGCTTCTGGATCAGTATCGGTTGGCGGTGAATCACTGTGTGAGATGTTGGCTACCAATTCCGAAGAAGGGTGAGTCAGGTCGCTAAAATAGAATGGTAATTCGGCCAAAGCCGCATCCAACTCGTCATCGATATTTCTTGATTGTCCCAAAGGTGATGGGACTGACAAATCTGAGAAGATTTCTGTGTCATCAAGAGTGTAACAATCTGTTGGTCTAGATATATTTGGAAATATCTCGCAAACTGCCTTATGCATTATTTCTTCTTCTGAGGATGTGCTTTTTATTTGTATGTCTGGCAGTTGGTCCCACGGCCCAGTGGTTCTGAGGAGATTGCATTCTGATGTTTCAGCATCTTCAGTGGTGGATTCGGAGTCTGGCCTTTGCCACTTTGTTTGTCTCATCTCTAAGTCTACTCCTCCGCCTGGAGAACGGAATTTCATCATGCCAGAACCATAATCGAATACAGCCTTAGCGGTTCTTAAGAATGGTCTTCCGAGAATGATTTGCGATTCCTTCCAATGGTCCGGGGTCTCCATATCAAGGACAGTGAAGTCCACTTTGTATTCCGTGCCCTTGATAATGATGATGACATTCTTCACTTCTCCCTTAGGTCTTTTAGTGGATTTATCAGTAAATTGGAGTAAAGATGATGATTTCTTTAGAGGGCCTAACTCCAATTTATAATATAAGGCTAAGGGTAGAAGATTTATGGAAGATCCATTATCGAGAAGTGTGCATGTGAACGCTATGCCGCCAATGCGACTCTCCACATAATGGGCGCCCAGATCCCTTTTCTTCCTTGGCAGATGCTGGTTTTTGACACATTTGGTGGTGGCAACTGTCAAGATATGAGTCTCCACAAATTGATTTGTTCTTTTTGTACGAGTCCCGGTGGGAGTGCATTTTGCCTTCAAGTATTTCTGAAAGGCTGGATTACTGGCCACATACTGATCAAAGGGTACTTTGACTGTGATGTTTTGCTGGCAGAATTTTTCCATCACTGGATCATCTTTGATGTTTTTCTTTTGTTTTCCTTTCTTTAAGACATGGGGGAAAGGAATGGAAGCATTTGAGACAGGAGATAGAGAGCCAGAATCATAAATTATAGCATCTTTATTAGACTTGGAGTTTTTATTACAATCATACTAGTCA
This sequence comes from Ottelia alismoides, assembly GCA_037367405.1. Taxonomy (NCBI): domain Eukaryota; kingdom Viridiplantae; phylum Streptophyta; class Magnoliopsida; order Alismatales; family Hydrocharitaceae; genus Ottelia; species Ottelia alismoides. The sequence continues at coordinate 145,824 of JAZKJV010011627.1, forward strand.
AAATCAGGTTGCTGAAAAGGTGACAAAGGTATTTTTGCAGCAACTAGAGGTTCAAGGTCCTCTGCAGACTCCATAGATGCTTTCCCTTTATCTTTTGTTGGGATCTTCAGGCGTCCTTCTTCATCCTCCTCGGAAGCATCCTCCGGTTGATCTTCCGAGTCTTCATGGTTCGATTCCCTTGCCCGGTCAGGTACGGCCACGGTCCTTCCGCTCCTGAGTGACATGGCATGGATATTGTCAAACGAAAGGATCTCATGTTCAGATGTGGAAAAATCTGAATAGTATACCTGGCCATTGTGTTGAAATTTGTTCAAACTATTGGGGTTAGCTTGAACTTGGGCGGGAATGGTTGTAGCTGTGGCTGTCTGCTCATCCTTCCAATGGGACAAGCGATTGACATCGACCCGTAGATCGTGCAGCTCATTTCGGAAGTGGCGAAACTCTTCAAGCATTTGTCTCTGGATGTCAATCGGTTCTTCTGGAGGATTGGACGGTTGAGCTGACTGTCTGGGAACTTGAGCTTGCTGACGGTATTGCTGAGGTTGGTTCTGGCGATTGGAGGGCTACTGCTGCTTCTGTTGCTGGAAAGATGTAGTGTTCTGAGGGTGCTGTGGAAGTTGAGGAAACGCGGCATTATAAAAGGTGGGTGGACGTTGATAAGGCTGACGGTCCCCCATATTACCCTGTCGGGTAGTGTCTTGTGTATACCAAATGCCATTTACTTTGAAAGTCAGGGGCGGGGCTTCTTTGATTGTCTCGGCCGGTGGGGGTGGCTGCTGGGAAGCTTGGGCATAGGATTGGTCCTGTGCCCATGGTTGCTGTTGTTCTGATCATGGCTGCTCCTGAACATGATGCACATGGTAGACCGGGACCATAGGTGCAGTAGGCATTCCCATCTTGGATACCTTGGTAGTGAGCTCCTCCATCTGCTTTGGGAATTGGGAGATCTTGTTGTCGATGTCGCTCATTCTCTTATCCACTATCGTCAATTTATCAGCTATGAAGTGCATGTTTGGAATCAGATCCTCTGCTATTTCGGCGACAGTCTGCTTCCCGCCTTTGGTTTGAAGGGTATTCAGGGAATCAGTGTATGCTCTGCTGGTAATCTGAGATCGGCTTGTTTCTGCCATCTGCTCCAGTACTCTCCAGACGGTCTCAGCTCCACGTAATGTGTAATTCCCTCCACAGGCAGCGCTAACTAACCCTCGAGTCTCATGGTTGATGCCAGAGTAGAGTGACTGAACTAGGATGTTATTATCCAAATCATGGCAGGGACATTTTTGTAGCAGGTCTTTAAACCTATCCCAAGCCTCTCAGAGTGGTTCATTGGGCATTTGAGAGAAACTGGTGATGCGATTCCTCATTTGATTGGTCCGACTCAAGGGGTAGAATTTCTTCAAAAATAGGTTTTTGAACCTCTCATAAGTAGACACAGTTACCCCCAAGTTCTTCACCCAGTAATCTGCTTTCCCTTTCAAGGAGAAAGGTAGTGCAGTGAGACGAATGTAGTCTTGGTTGACTTGTGGGTGCCTCAGATTAGAACATATCAGCTCCAGGTCCCGCAAGAATTCATATGGCTCTTCAGTCGTATTATCATGGAATTGTGATAATTGACTTATGAAATGTGGCTTCAGTTCATAGTGGATCTCTGGTTGTGGTGGCTGCAAATAATTTCTCACTCTGTACTATCCAGGATTGTATGCGGCTTCCATTGGTTGTTCTCCCCCAGCATTCATTTGTTCTAGCTGCTCCCTCAGTAACTGTTGTTGCTGCTCAGATGCAGCCAGTCTTGCAAGAATCATCTGCATTGGATCTTCATTTCCTTTCTGGGAGGTAGCTTGAGAGGCATCTCTTCTTCTTCACCTTCAGAATAGAAGGGGTTCGAGTTAATAGTGTAGAAAGAATTTGGGAACTTAGTGTGGTTTCTTCCCTCCAGGAAGTTGAGAGACTCATAAGAGGAGGATTCATGGGAAGGGTGTCCATGAACCTGAGGTGATCCTGAGTAAGAGTGCCTTGGAAAATTTGTGGCGGTTAGAGAAGGGTTCGTGGAGGCCAAACTGAATTTTTCATTCTTGATTCAAAAGGATTAACAAGAGGTTTATGGTTCATGATCTAGGCACAAGTGTGCGGTATTCGTCGATGAACTATTTTCTACGCACAATTCAAACACAATACAAGGGTTGTTTCACCAACTCAACTCAAAGTGAAGACCGTGAAGGTTCGGTCAATTATCTTGTCAATTTTAGAGTTTGGTGATACTGCAATATATAAGAGCGGTTAAAGCGATCTGTTAGGAACCCAATACTCTCAAGAGACTGGCCCATCCCAAATTAGATCTTTCCCAGCCAGTATGAATTGCGGACCGTTTACCGGCTACCCGATCAACTCAATCTATTAAGGACGTCACGGGCCGCTTTACCGGCTACCGGAGAGATCCTCACTGGAGAATGACCAACTCAAGATAGTAGTCTGAAAAGAGTTAGGTCGTGGCTTTATCCTAGTGTGCGGGTCGCTCTCTCGCTCAATCAAACCAAACAATGACAGGGTTTCTCTCTCGCAAAAATTCTTGACTTTATGGGTTCTTAAGATCGGCTATATTTAGCAGTCCCAATTTTAATTAGGTGATCACTGAAGAATTTAGATGAGCACAAATACACGTCTACCATCCAGTCCCAATTTCCTTTAGATTTATGTGATAAAACAAGAGGAAGGAATTCGGGAAAAGCTGATGCACGTGAAAAACTATGATTGATGCTCAGTTAGAAGACTTACAGTGAATCCTCGCAATCTTCATGTGGGATGCTAGACAGAATTGAAAAATTACTCTAAATGTATGCAAGCCGATGAAAACCGCACCTAAGCAGAAAGTTCTATTAGCGGGGAAGAATTGAGTTAAATTTGGCTAAGTTGAACGATCTAATGTGCGTCTCAATTAAAGTGCAGTGTGGCTTAAGATCCTACGAGCGCAATCAAAAATAAAAATGCTCTGAGAGCCGTATGTGCATGTCTATACTAATCGCCACTCAAGTCGGGCCCCACCCTCACCGGAGAGTGAAACAGGCCACGACACACCACAAATAGAGTTCAAAGTCTTTTTACACATGCGAGAGTCCAAACGGACACCGCTATAAATGAGCAAAAATTGAAATTTACAGAATTTAAAAAACCTAGACTCTACGCTCTCTCACGACTCGACTCGATCTTAATTTAATTGCGGCTTCTTCGGATGTCGGTGAAGATGCGTCGGTTTCTTGAAAAACCACTCCACGTACTCCGGGTACCTCGCAAGAAAAATAAGAGAGAGAATGTCAGAGAGTGACTCAGAAAATAATCAAAAATAAAATAAGCGAAATAAATGCTGAAAAATAAATGCAGGAAATAAAATGGGATTTACAGTGAAAATTCAGGGGTCAGACTACCCGAATGCGAAAAAACCGAACGAAAAATGTCAAAACACAAAACTAAGCCATTTGCCTCACCGACAACGGCGCCATCTGATGAGTCCGAAAATCGCTGCTTTAAAAAGTTGTTTTTATTTGTTGTGAAAATAATTAATGTATCGTTCGTTGAAGGCGGCGATCGGATATAGTCAAGAGATAACCACAAATTTTTAATCAGTTCAAGCAAGTGGTTTTTTGTTTATTTTACTTGGGCAAGTCCCAAGGTCGATCACAAGGAGGCAAAGGAACAACCTAGAATTATGTCTATCCAATTTCGTGTTCGGTTTTCAAGGCGGTTTTTTTGGAATTTTTTAATGCAAATAAGGGATGCAAAATACACTTTTGTCATATTTTAGGGACTAAAATGTAAAATTCAATCAAACAATGTCCAAAAAATATGAAACTTGGCCACAATATAAATGATGATGAAATGAATGCGCTGTAATTTTTTTCGAATTTTTGAATGTAATATGAATTTTTTATGAATTTTTAAATGCAAACAGAATGATTTTTAATATTTAATTATAATAAATATTAAACCTACTTATTTTCAAGAGATAAAATTATCTAAGATCTATCATGACGTGATAGATCTCAGAAAAATCCTAAACCTTGAAAATGTAGGGTCTGATACCTATTAAAAAAATACTTAAATATGCAAAATGATTTTTACAGAGCAATTTACGCATGCAAATGCAAATATTTTTGGGCACAATGTTAAGCAAAATAAACTCTACGATGTTTGATTTTCGGAGAATTTTTAGAGCAATGGTTCATCAAATAAAAAATGAAGAGCATAAAATGGGCAAAGTCTGCAAACTTCCACCAAATAATTAATTATTAATGAACCATCAATCATCAAAATATCCACAATATCTCAAAACGTAGAGAATGAAGAAATGAACATTATGCTATTTTTAAATAAGTAAAATGATGTCTAGAAGAGGTTCAAAAACTAAGGGGAATACAGGGGTACGAATGCAAATATAGTAAATAAAATAAATAAAGAAAAAGTGTAGTGGGGGGCTAAGTGCAATTACCAGGTGATTCGGTGTGTGCATGTAAATTAACCACGGTCACGTGCAAAGCACGTGACCTGGGCTGACGTCACGCTGACGTGGGCATTCCCTCTCGCACATGCGCCTCACATGGGAGGGCCTCGGGCTCGGAGCGCCCGGCCACGCTGGTGGCTGGTAGGAGGATGAAGAAGGCTTGGCCGAGGGCCTCAGCGGTGGAGGGGGCGGAGGTTGCCCAGCCTGGTGACGACGGAGGTGAGGAGTACCGCCGTGGCCGGTGGTTCGCGAGGTGGACTACGAGGAGGCAGAGCTGGTCAGGCGGAGGGATCAGAGCTCAGCTTCAGCGGTGGCACTGAGAGGAGATAGGCGATGGAGGGCTTCTGCGGATGTGTTGATGACGCGTGGTGGAGTCGACCGTTGGAGAGGCGGGGGGAGGAGCTTCGACTAGAGAGATGATGAACGACGAGGCGGAGGTGTCGAAGACGGTCGGAGGAGTGGCTGACTCGAGGCGGCTTTTGGTGGAGCTGTAGGAGAGCTCCTGTCGAGGGTGATGGTACGGCGAAGTTGAAGCTGGTGGTGATGACGTCGGTCGGAGGGCGATGCTTGTTGGCGGAGAAGAGGAACTTTGGCTCGACGCCAAGGCGGAGCAAGGTTTGGAGCGGAGATGGCAAAGGCGGCGAGTAATCGGGGATGTCGATCGAGAGGAGCGGGATGATCGGATAGGATGGAGGATGTACCTGGAAGAGGAAGGGGGGTCTACGACGACGAGCGGCCGGAGCGAGGCAGCTGCTCGGAGCGGCGCTGCGACAAGATCTGCAGACCTTGGATCACGCCGACGGAGGAGGGCACGCCAGTCTGTCACTACCGGAGAGGGACTCTTTGGGATTGACGACGGATGATCGATCAGGGGGGCGACGGGGCTCTTTAAATAGGGGTGAGAGAGAGAAGGGAGCCGTCGGTTGCGGGGGATGTTGAGGTCAACGGTGATGGAGGAGGCGGTGCACGGGATAAGCGGTGGCAGTTGCGAGGCGGGGCGGCGGCCGTTGCGAGGCAGGCGTGGGTGGAGAAGATGCACGGCGGCCGTTCGATCGGCCGCTGATCGAATGACCGTGGAAGGGCCACGTGGCGGTCAACTGGGAAAGAGGCGGGGCACGTGCGGAGCACGTGCCTTGGAGGCACGTGCGACGCACGTGCATCCGCTTTAATTTTTTTATAAAAATGGAAATATAAAAGGCCCAAAAACGGCTGACACGTGGCGGCCTCTGGGGTTGCCACGTGTCAGCACCAGAAAAATCCAGAATAAAATTCTTTGTAAAATCAAAAAGAAATATTAAACGAACTTGGATCAAAACAGTTTCTTCACGAAAAATGCTCGTCTCGACGAGGTCTACAACTTTCGTTAGACATCAAAGCTAAAATCGGTCAAATATAAAAAGTGAATTTTTTGGGGTATCCATGTACATAGAATACCTTGATTTTGGGGTTTTCTATTTTTTGTCATTTTTAAACAAGATAAAAATCCGGAAAAATATGGAAAAATCAAAGATAAAAAAAACATCTAAATCTATTTTTTTTATTTTTATTAGTAAAGAAAATATAAACACAAAATACGGGTCAGAAAACCGCTAAAATATACAATGTACAAAAGAGGCCCAAAACCCAACTTTCACATACGAGTTCCGATTCACTTGAACTTGGTCTTGTTTTGAAGGTAATTGAATGTGCATTAGTTCAAAAGTGAGTAGAATCAAATCGGACACTGGATGGGAAAGATATGGGCTTTTAGTCCGAAAATCCTAAAAATTAGGGTTTGGGTTTTTGGTCCACTCATTAGGGTTAGTGATTTTTTGTATTTTTTATTTATTCTTGTGAGTGATGTGTACACAGTGGAGGTGGTTTTGTGTCATTCGGAGTTAGCATGAAGGAGTTAAAAATGGGGGAAGTTAGGCTATTTACAGGTCACATTTTGCTTGGATTCTTAGCTTCTTATTTTGTGCAAAAATTATGTATAAAATGCAATTCTTATGAAAAGATGCATGAATGCTAATTACGCAGAATAAATGCAGAAATGTTGTTGATTTTGAGGGATCTGAGCTTAATAAATGAGACTTAGAGTGATGAATCCAAAATTCATCAACTATATACATACTCTAGTGGGATTATCATTTTCTATCAGACCCACCACTTTTTTGGAGTTATTTTCTTTTTGCATTTTTTTCAAGTGCATTTATACAACATATACATGTGCAGCATATATACAATGAGCTTTTCCTCTTGAGCCAGTAGACTATCCCTCTTTTGAAGCATTATTGCAACCCACAACTCCTGTCGTTAGACCTCATGGCAACCAGACCAAGTTGAGACGCACTTCCTTCACTAAAAGAAGAAGAGAGGTTCCGCCTAGAAGTACTACCCTCATATGCTACCCCAAGTCAAGGAAGACTGCCTCCTCACCACCTCATCCGTAGAGAGCTCGGTGCTAAGTGTGGTGTCCAAGTAAAGCCATTGTCTATATGAGTCATGTGTGTGTTGTTAAGTGCTCTACTTAGGCTTATTAAGATGACATGTGATCATAGCCTAGTGGACTCAAAGAATTAAGTCACCATGGACCTGAAAAGCCTTAACCCTAAGCCCTATAAGGTTCCTCTTAGAATTAGGTGGATTAAGATCTTAATCAAGCTCCATTTCCCAATTTAATTCCAGGCTAGTTTAAATGTCAACTATAATCCGGGAAAAACTATACAAGTATATACAAAGATGTTGTTTACACAATATTTACACACATGCAAAATTTTTGAAAAATGTTTTGAAAACATGGATGTATGCATGAATGCAAGTTTTGCAAAATATTTACACAAATTTACACAAGATTTTTGCAAACTTTTGATTTTCAAAACATTTTGGAAAAGTTTTGTACTATATACATAATTTTGATATGCACATATTTACACAAACTTTATACAAAAAGTTTTTGAAAACATTTTTACAAAAATAATTTGTACAAAAGCTATGTATGTGCAATAAAAGAACGGTTATTTACATGATTTTTTTATTTTTTATGGATTTTAGCCATTTTTATTTATTAACACACTCACACAAAGTACGAGTTATGGCTAAAGTATATATGAAATATATACACCCCCCTATACTTAGCTCGAACGATGTCCTCAGAGTCAAGAGCGATGAAGAAGACATAACTCGTGCTTAGTATAGGGAAGTGAAAAGGAAGGCTATATACAAAGACGAATGAATGAATAGAAAATCAAGAGGGTCTCAGCTTTTTTTATACTTAGGATCAAATAATCCTAAGTATAGTAGGCTGTACACGAAGGGAAAACCGAGAGGAGAATGTACCGGGTCTACCCCCCTATACTTAGGGTAAAATATCCCTAAGTATAGTCAGCAAAAACATGGGTAAAATGAATCAAAAGGATACCCAAGAGTCCTACATCCCCCCTATACTTAGGGTAAAGTACACCCTAAGTATAGCATAATCAAAGATGAGGAAAGGGATGTGGACTAAAGAATGGAATGATATGGACATCTAGATCTATACAAGTCGGGAGAACAGTGTTAATCAGGCGTGAGATGCAATAGATGTGAGTCAAGAGACCACATCTCACGCAAAATGAATAGGGGCAACATCAACGACCCGCGGCTCATGATCTAGAAATGGCTTGAGCCGCTGGCCGTTCACTCGAAAGGTACTCTCAGAAGACAACTCAGATATGTCAATGCTCCCGTTGTCGTGTACCTTTCTCATAAGATAAGGTCCCTTCCATTTGCTCTGTAGCTTCCCTGGAAATAGACGAATCCTAGCATCAAACAACCATACTCTCTGTCCAGGCTCAAAATGCTTGTGGCTGATGTGTGAATCATGCCACTCCTTCACTCTCTCCTTGTACTGTAGGCTGTTTGAGAAGGCGGTATCACGAAGCTCCTCCAGGGCTGCTAACTCTGCCCTCCTCTGGTCTCCTACACTATCTGGATCCAAAAGAATATCAGTAACTGCCCAAAGTGACCTGTGTCTCAGCTCAACAGGTAAATGGCACGGCTTGCCATATGCGAGGAGAAAGGGAGATGTGCCCAATGGTGTCTTGAAAGACGTCCTATATGCCCACAAGACCGAGTCCAAAAGCTGTGACCAATCCTTTCGGTCAGGGCGGACGACTTTCTGCAAAATAGTCTTGATCTCCCTGTTCGACACTTCGGCTAGACCATTCGTCTGTGGATGGTATGGAGTGGCAACTCGATGGTTTATGCCGAACTCGCTAGCAAGGGCCTTCACCTGGTCGTTGATGAAATGAGACCCCTCGTCAGAAATCAATACTCGAGGTACCCCGAACCGCGTAATGATGTGCTTCCTCAAAATCTGCAAACTGTCCTAGCATCTGCGGTTCGGGCGGGGATGGCTGATGAATCCACATTGCATCATCTTTATTCTATCATTTTGGCATCTAAAACCCTAACAAATGCCTGTAAATAGCCTTAAATCAAGCATCTTAGCATTCATGCATGTGCATCTAAACAATGTGTAAATTACTGTAATTAAGGCCAAAATTATAGAATAAATAAAGAAAAGAAAAATAATAAAATATTGTAAATATTTTATGACCCAAAACCCCCGAGACCTAGGCATCTTGATGAATAGGTCGACAAGGAATAAAGTAGGGGGAGATAAGGTCAGAAACACAGTCAAAATACCTATACTTTCTGTTCATTTTGGGACCTATTTTTGGTTCCACTTTTTACACTTCAAATAAAGAAACTTTGTACATGAAAGTTGTAGATACTTTAATAAAGAAAAATACAAAATTGATTTCACAGAAAAAGAATGTACAGATGAAAATATATGGTCTGAATAAGAATCCAAAATCCCAACTTCCCAGACCCGTATCTCACAAACGACAACTCCAAATGCAGCGTACTCACCTTTAATTGTATATAGAAGAAAACAAGCTATCCAATGGCGGTGGATTCGCATTTGGCGGAGCTACGGTTTGAAAGTTGGCTTTTGGACCCACATTGTATACTTGTACATATTAAAATATTCAATTTATTATTTATTTATTATTTTTAAAATTTTATATTTTTATAATGTTGTAAATAATACTTATAATATATGTGTGTATTAAAATTAAAATAAAATGCAAAGAAAAATAAAAATAAAAATACTTGTATAAAGAATACATAGGTATACTGCACATACTTGTACCTACATAGAATACACTTGTATTTTATTAAATATACAAAACAACTCAGTAAAATAAAATAAAAATATACTTATGTATATAAAAGTATGTTATAATATTATAAAATACTAAATAAAAATAATAAAAATAAAATACCAAAATACAAATAAAAATATCAAAATACATAGGTATTATACCTATATAGGGTTAAAAAGGCAACTTATAAAATATAAGTCATAAAAATAAATAAAAATCAAAATAAAATACTACATAAAATTTTAAACATTTTTTATTTTATAACTTTTATTTAATTCGACCATTTAGTATTTTAAATAGAATTATTAAGATCTTTTTCCAGGGTTTTTCCTGGTTGGTCCACGTGGACCAACCAGGAGGCCAGGACTGTTGACCTAGGTCAACAGTCTGACCTACCCCTGCAGCCGCTGTCAGACCTCAGTTTGACCCACTCTTTGTCGATTTTTCTAGCCTCCATCTTGCATTTTTTTAGATCGAGCCCTCCATGACTTTTGTCCCTCGATTAGTGGTCTATCACGCCCTTACGTTTTCTTGGGGACAGAGCCATCGATTCACCAGATCTGGCTCGATCTTTGGACCTCTTCCACCTCGGGTCAAACCACATATAACCAACCCTCTTCCTTCCTTTTCGAATTGAGTCCCCTTGGTCCACCCCTCTCCGCCTCTCCAGTGCTCTGAGCCTTGCCGGAGGTGACAGCTCCGCCGCGAGCTTCTCAGCTAGGGCGAACGAGGACGAGGACGACTCCAGCACCTCCGCCAACCGCCGGCGTCGAGGTAACCTTCATCCTCTGGCTCCGGCCATTGAGGGCTTCCACCCACTTATTTTTTTAGTGCAATTAGTTCCTGTTAGCTTAAGCTTCAAAAACCCCCAAATAAATTGAAGTTTCATCATCCAAATCGCCCAATCGAGCACCTTGGCCGGAGCGCAACTCCGGCCGTGCATCCATCTGTCGATTCGCACCCCCTCGCGACCATCCAAGGGTCCAGGTAGTTTGCCCTGGACCCTTTGACTATTTTTGCAGGTCAAAGAACGAGCAACGACGCCTGGAGGCGAGTTTTGACGCTCGCCGGAGCGTGGCTGGACCTCCCAGCTCCGCCACCTTCACCTGAGCACCTCGGCCGCCGCCGAGGCTTTTTGCCGCCACCAGCCGATAGAGGACGACTCCAGGAGCCTGCAGCTCCATTTTGAAGCCCATTCACCGCCGGAGAAGCGAGATCGGAGCCGGGGAAGTTCGCCTTCGCCGGCCTTCTTCCCTGTTCTTCCTCCTCGCTTCCCCGCCGTCCGATCGAGCCGCAGCTCCAGATCAAGCCGTAGCCGTTGGATCGCACCACGCCTCAGCCGTCAGATCGTCTTCGAGCGTTCTAATCTCCGTCGTGCATCCACGAACCGTCATCGGCCGCTCATCGTGCGCCATGTGGATAAGTGGACCGCTCCCAGCCGCTGGATCGCGCCTCGTCGCCCAGCCGTTGGATTCGAGCCACGTGTCATCATCGGAGCGTCGCGTCGAGGGTATTTTGCACCCTACCCCTCACGCCTTTTGTATTTACTTTTTAGTCTTTAAACTTTTATCTGTAGTTTAAATATTTTGTAATAATTGCAAAAAGACCCCTAGGCTTTATTTATTCGCACTTAGGTCCTCCGCCACGTCACCTCACGTGACCAGTTCACGTGAGGTGTGGGCATTTTGCAGAGGACCCCTCGGATTTTTGTGTATTTCAGTTTAGTACCAAAACTTTTGTATGAAGTGTAATATTTTTGGGTATTTTGCACGTCGACCCCTAAAGTTTTGAGATATTGCATTCCAGTCCTTCCCAGGCGCGTGCAAGTCACGCGCCCTGGTGGGAAAATTTCGATTAGGCCCAGGCGGATTTTGTAATTATCTTTTGATTCCAAAAATTGAATATCAAGTGTATATTTTTGTGGAAAATTGCATGTGTACCCCTGGATGTTTTGGATATTGCACATTTGCCCCTGCCAGGCCTGATTATTAATTGGATGTGTGTTGTATTTATTTGAAATATCATTTTAACTCCAAAAATTCCACAAAAATAGACTTAAGCTCCTGTGCACCTATACTTTAACGCCAGCTATTTAGTTTTTGATTTTATTTTATTTTCTTATTTATTAAAAATCAAAAACTCCCTTTTCGTGTACTGTCTACCTTAGAAAATACCAAAAAAATATCAAAACACCTCCAAAAATTCCCAAAAATTCACATAGTGTCTATTTTATCCTATTTTAGTGTCAGTCCAAAAATCATTAAAAATTTCAAAAGAAAAACACTAAAAATCTAAAAACACTTAAAAACTTCAAAAAAATATATAAAATAGTAGAAAAATCCAAAAAAATATAAACTCAGCTTCTGTTTATCCCTTATTTTGTTCTTTTATTAGAAAAATAGTGTGAAAATTTTTAGCTACTGGTTGGCATTTTTAAATCTCATTTTACTCACAGCCAGCCTCTTTTCCACTGTTTTGCTTTATTTCAGCATTTAAAAATATCAAAAACATCTTGAAAAACCCTCAAAAATCACAAAAACAGTAGAAAACCTCAAAATACCAAAAACATTTTATTTCTGAATTTTTGAGCATTTTTGTGCATTTTTTTACCTTGCCTTTTCTTATATTGCCTTTACTTTCCAATATTGAAAAAAAAAGAAATACAAAAATATAAAATATAAAAATCAGAAAATCAAAAATCAAATACAAAAATTAAAAATTAAATAAAAAAATAAAAATTTAAAACCCACAAAAACATTTCTTTTGTTTGCTAGCTTAGTGTAGACACCACACACTCACACACTTTAGCTTTTGTGCTAGAATTACACTGTTTGCTCCCTGTGTTCGAACTCTCTGCATACTTGACACTATACACCATTTGTGCAGAGTTAAAAATAAATTTTAACTCCACATTGTTTCTAATTTGTTGATCTTAGTGTGGGTTAATTGTTGATTAATCTCGGAATTTGTGTGGTCAAACACCGACTGTTGACTCGCCTTGTGAGTCGACATAACCGCATCGGATTCCGAGTTTATCAATGGCCTCAACCCAACGACTCACATAATCAACGGCCAACAGAATGTACTCAAATCCTTGACTCCTAGGGAATGGACCCATGAAATCGATGCCCCATGCGTCAAAAACCTCACAGAAGTGAATGGCTGCATCGGCATCATATCACGTTGTCCACAAGTGCCCATCCTCTGACAGTCAGTACACCTCTTCACGAACTCATCAGAGTCCTTGAAGAGGGTAGGCTACCATAGGCCGTATTGGAGCACTTTCTGTGCCGTTCTCCTCCCAGAGTGATGTCCTCCTGCCTCAAGCTTGTGGCAGTAAGTGAGGATGCTATGGTGCTCCTCCTGAGGAATGCACCTATGCCAGACGCTATCCCCTCCTTCGTGGTAAAGGATGGGATCCTCCCAGTGGTAGGACTTGGCCTTCGCTAGGAAGGTCTCAAGCCTCTGCCTGGGCCAATCTTGTGGACTTTTCTTAGCAACAAGAAAGTTCACAATATCGGCATACCACGGGAGAGAGGCGATAGCAAGGATCGCCTCATCTGGGAAGGTCTCACAAATAGGGTCAATCTGTTCAGAATCCTCAAGATGCTCTAATCGGGAGAGATGATCCGCCACCACGTTCTTGACTCCAGGCTTATCCTTAATTTCTATGTCAAACTCCTGGAGTAGAAGAATCCATCTAGTCAGTCTGGCCTTGGCATCCTTCTTTGCCATGAGGTGCCTGATGGCGGTATGATCAGTATACAAGGTCACTCTAGATCCAATAATGTATGATCTGAACTTATCTAGGGCGAATACTACGGCTAGCATACATGGCCTTGGCATCCTTCTATCGCCTTGCGGTTCTTTTCAAGAACCCCCATCAAACGGGATTCCTGCTCTCCAGTCAAATTGGCAGAGATAATGTCTGGGTACATCTCATACTCACCCGCAAGGAACCTATACTTCAACGACGCAGGAAGTAGCTTCAACTCTGGACAACTGGGTGCTGGTGGATCTGGCCTCTGAAAACTCTACGTGAAGGATGCCAAATCTGCAAGGGAGAACTGAAACTCTCTGTCACTCTCTGAATCTGGAGAAGGCTGCCCGGATGGACTGTCTCTGCTCTGCTCGGCATCTACCTCTTCCCTAGCTGCAGGCTCAGTGGAAGTCAGATTTGGTATATAATCATCAAACTCTGCCCAGTCAAAACCTGACTCTGAGGGATCTGTATCATCCAAGGTGGCCTCAGTTCCACCATCATCACAAAAATCAATCTCGCGGTCGAGAACCGGCTCTGCTGCCTTAAAAGTATCCTGAACCAGGAATGTGCTCTCCAGGCTCTCCTCTGCTGGCGTCTCTGCATCAGCGGACTCTGAAAGTGAGAGGATAGCCTGTGCATCTGGATCTGCCCATACTGCCTCATCATCTGTAATCACAAAGTCGCATTCTTGGTGGATGTCTAGCCCAGTATCTGTCATCTGCTCTGTATCTGAAGTAGTCTCTGAGCATGCTCTATCTCTGGTTCTGCTGTCCTCGACCGTCTCTATTTGTATACTTTCGCCCTCGATGCGAAAGTATACCTTCCTGCTATCATGGTCGGTCACTGCCTTGGCTGTGGCCAAGAACGGGTGACCGAGAATGATGGGGGTATCGGTCACTGAATCAGGGATCTCCATGTCCAACACTACGAAGTCCACGGGGAATTGCAGGCCTTGAATCGTGACGACAACATCCCTCAGCAACCCCTTCGGCCTCTTGACAGATCGATCAGCAAACTGAAGGACTGTCCTGCTCTGTCTAAGAGTGCCCAACTCGAAGCGGTCGAGAAGGGCTGCCAGAAGTAGGTTGATCGACGATCCGCTGTCTAATAGAGTACGGTCGAACCTCTGCTCTTTGATGTGGCATCTGACATATGGGGCTCTTGAGTCTGGCCTCTTGGCTGGCAGACAGTTCTGGATCGCGAAACAAGTAGCTCTCGTCAGCACATGAATCTCTGAATGGTGGTTCCTCCTCTTCCTTCTGACTGTGGTCCTGTCTCTAAGTGAACGCTGGAGTAGAGGGATGTGTTGCAAAGCCTCCTGAAGAGTCAACTGAATGTGGAAACGATCTATCATCTGCTGGCTGAACTCTTCCTGCTGCCTCTTTTTTGGATTTTCAATTTTCTTCCCCTTCCCCATCTGAAGAGCTCTAGAGAAGGGGATCTCAGGGTCCTTCTAAGATGAAGGACTAGGAAAGGGTCTAGACGGCTCGACGGCCGAATCCACACATACATCATGCACCACAGTAGGACCAGAAGAAAACAAACCCTTTCCTTTATTTCCAGAAATGTCTCGAGATACATCAGCAAAAGGGAAAACTACAGGAATCTCAGAAGAACTGGTGGCATCAGCACCACCCTCGGCTGGAAGACTCGCGGCCTCAGTACCGCGCTCTGTCTCGGCAACATGGGTGGCCTCAGTACCACCTCCTCCAACTGGTGAAACGGCGGCCTCAGTACCGTCGGTGGGATCAGCATCCGTGGTGGCATCAGTACCACCGTCATCATCTCTAGCGGCCTCAGCACCGCTCTCCTCCTCGCCTAGCGCTCTAGATGTATCCTTAGGGTATTGCTCAGATGAGTCACCGCCTGCTGGCATCCTACCGCTCCTAAGTGTGACAAAATCAGTATCAAAAAGATATGCAGACATATCACCAAAAGTATCACTCGGAGTGTCATACTCAGTACAAACTACCTGCTCAGATTTCCTCTTCAGGTTGTTGGGGTTCGGCTCTATCTGGGCAGGAATGGCGGCCTTCCCTCTCACTATGTCCCACATCTCCTGGTAGAACTCATCCATCTCCCGTCGAAAGGTAGCCTACTGATCGGTGAGAAGGCGGGCTATGTCAACCAAGGCGGGGTTCTCATAGGATGGCCCATGAGAACCTGACGGGTAGCCTCTCTGGAAGTGAGGTTGCTGATGCTGCTGTGTGTGTGAGAGGGGTAAGATTGTGGATGATGCTGCGGCTGGTGATCCCTCTGATGGTTGTGCTGGCCACCCTGACGGCTGCTGCTGGGGCTGGGCACCTCCGGCCGCCCAACGGAATCCGGGATGGTCTCGTCGGATACCGGGCTGGGGGAGGTCGTACCAAATCCCGTTGACATCCATCAACGACTCTGACTCGTACTGGGGTGGCGGGAGCACTGCCAGAGGCTGATCCGGTTGGTATACCACCATCTGCATGTCTGGAGATGGCGGTGACTGGTAGGTGGGCTGTGGCTGCTGGTACGGCTTCGCCTGTACAAGGTGAACCTGTCTAGGCTGCTGGTGGGAGCTGGAGCGCTGGGACGAGCTGCCGGAGCTACTCGGATCGCCTTGTGCCTGAAGTTGGGAAGCCGTCTGTGCCTCCTGGAGATACATGAGCTGTGTCTTCAGGTCACTCAGAGTCTGTGCCATCTGCTCCATCTGCGTGATGCCCTGGCACTGCTTCTTATCTATGATCTCCGTCCGGTCCAGCTTCTCGCTGATGATCCCCATGTCTACGGCTGAACTCTCTGCCTGTGCTGCTGCCGCTGACGAACTGGATGGACCGGCGTTAACCCGTGCTATCCTCTGGTACTGCACGGTCTGTGGCTGGGCTCTTCCCTGAGTGTACAATCAGGTCTGGGACATCACCATGTAGTTCTCGGCCATCTCCTCGTAGATGGCCCAGACCTGATCATGATCCTTGGTGAAATAGGACCCGCCAAAAGAAGCGTTCACCAAGCCCTGAAGCTCTGGTGTCAGCCCGCTGAAAAAGCTCTGAACAAGGTTCGGCTTGGAAATATCATGGTGCGGGAATCTGTCGGTCAGCTCTCTTAACCTCTCCCATGCCTCGTGAAACTGCTCGTTGGGGAGCATGGAGAAGTTGCTGATCAGGGCTCTAGCGACGTTCGATCGCCCGAGTGGATAGTACTTATGCAAGTACTCGGTGAGGAGCTGCTCCCAGGTGTAGACGAACTTCCCCAAATACTTCAGCCAGGTGGTTGCCCTGTCTGCTAAGGAGAAGGGGAAGGCAATCATCTGTATGGTATCCTGGTCCACCTGACGGTCGTGGACTTTGCTGTAGATCATCAGAAACTCCTGAAGGTGGAGATGGGGCTCCTCTGTGGCGAGCCGTGAAATCGGGGGAGAAGCTACAAAGTGTTCGGGGGGAACTTAAAGTCCCCCACGATAACTGGAAGTACCACCCAATGATGCATCAAGGTCGACCCAGGGTTGTGTAACTCCTGCATCGACCTCGGTGCCTCTGCTGCTGCTGCTGCGGCGGCTGCCGCATCGTCGGGTATCCTCGACCCGTCTCCGGGCTCGTGCTGGTCGCGAGCGGCTCTCAACTGCTCCATCTCTCACCTCATGTCCAACATGAATGCTCCCTGATCCCTCAACTGCTGCTGAACTGTCTTGAGGGAGGCGATCAGGGTGGAGTTGATCGCGCCCTGGTCCATAATGAAAGTCTGATCGTGCTGGGGACCTCGGGTGCGGTCGTCACTGCTGCCGGCCATAGTCTCTGCAAAATCAAAGCATCCAAACTTAGGTGCTGATAAATCATATATCTGTCTCTCCTCTGGCATTGGTATCTCGGACTCAGAAGAAGGGGGATCGAGGGGGAACAGGGTGGAGTCGTACTCGGGTTCGGAGAGCGGGTCTCGGCTCTCGCGAACCAACCTAGATGAGCGGGTAGACGTGCCCGAAAGCGGTGCAGCCAGAGGCTGCCTAAGAGATCGTTTGCCCATCATCTTGATGTGGCGAGTAGTGCGGATGAGATCTGGTAACAACTATAATCACAAGCAAACCCTCGATTCACCAACGCAACGCGAGCTGAAGACCGTAAAGGCCCGGTCAATTATCTTGTCAATTTTATTTTGGTGATCAGTCAGGATAGCAGAGCGATTACGTGACCTGTTGGGTTACCCGATATTTTCTCAACTGACTGTCCCGTACAGAAAGAGCCGGTAATCAGTCGAGAAGAATATCGGAGGGCTCTACCTAGTGTTCGGAGTCACTCTCTCGCGTAAGCAAATCAGACAAGGAGGGGGTTGCTCTCCCCAAGATAAATTTTTAAGTGAGGTGTCTTTTAGGGTCGATAGAGTTAGCAGTCCCAAATTTTATTGTTTTTCTTTTTAGGTATTTTTCAATAAAAGGAAAATCGCCTAACGAATTTTTCGCTTCTCCTGGTTATTAAGTCCAAAACAGGGGGGAGAAGATGAAAAATCCGATGCGCAATGAAATCAACGATGCATGCAGAGTAAGAAATGCGTACCTGACTCCAGCAGTCTACATGCAATATGATTCGCGCAGAATTGAAAGACATAAAATAAACTACCTAAATGGTGCATGCGGAAAACCGAGTCCCTAAATAGCAATTTCTACTCAAAAGAACAACTAGCTGATCACCAGCCTCCGATCCAAAGGGTCCGGTCTCAGTCCACCCCTCTCCTCCCGATAAATCGGGTTCAGGAGCAGCGCTTGGCAGGGTGGGCCACGGCACGTAGGCTCGAAGGAAGCGAATCAACTATTTTATTAAACTTTTATTATAGTTCCAATTACCGAACTATAGGAATAGGCAAATGTATTAGGGTGTTTGGATCTTATGAATTACGTCACAATCAAACAGAAATTCCTAAGGCTAGGGGCTCGAGAAAACCGTGAGAAACTGGAAAAGATAGTGAAAAATCAAAAGCCGTGAAGAAAACCGCAAAGAAACTAAGGAGTCCCCCGAGCACACCGGTGCTCGACGAAACAGACCCTGAGAGTGTCTGAAAAGTCTAAGTGTCCGATTGTCCCTGTATTATTACAATAATTATTCAAATAAGCTGGAAATAAACCTAACTACACTAAACTACTCCTCTCTCACTCAGCTGCTTCCTCACGCTCTCCTGTAGCTCTGTGCAGAAGGGAGCCGCCTCCGATCACCGCGGTTGCGCCGGCTACACTAGAGTCGCTGCCTCGGTCCTCGGGCCCTCGCAAGACAACAACAAAGTATCACAGACCAGGTAAAATAAAGTAAATAAAGCAGGTAAAACAAGTGAAATAAAACAGGGATATATGTGCAGAAATAGAAATAAAATAAACAAGCAAAAGCAAATAAAAACAAAAATAAAAGAAAAGGAAAATAAAAGAAAAGAAAAAAATAAAAAGCCGCGAAAAGTTGCGGACTCAGAAAGAGCCGCGGAAAGCCGCGAAAATAAAAGAAAACAAAATAAAACAAAAATCAAAACCGACTACTAAGCCGTGCTCCCCGATAACGGCGCCAATCTGATGAGTCGAAAAATTACCAAGACTCGGGTGAATAAAATAGATCAAGGGTCGTTGCGACCCGGATCTCGGAGATAATTCAGTCAATCAAGAAAATATGAGATCAGACCACCAAAACAAGATAAAAATCAAAGGAAGTCAATAGTGGCCCTGGCTATTGGATTAGCCTGGTATAGCGACCAGGGTCGGACTCAGGGAGCACGTGATGGCCTCGTGGCCTACGAAGTCGTCAAAAATGAAAACAAATAAAAGAAAACTATTTTTAGTGGATTTTTAATGTTTTTATATTTTTTTGGGATTTTTAATTATAAAGAAAATAATAAAAACAAGAAAACAAGCAACTTCACATGATTATTTAATCACTCAAAATTAATACAAAAATTCAAACAAAAATATTTTTATGTTTTTTATATTTTTTTATATTTTTGGTGAATTTTTGGTATTTTTCTGATTTTTACAGAATTTTATAAAAATGAAATAAGAAAGGAAAACAACGTTGTTGTCCAGCCGGACTTTAAAGGCCAAAATAAAATATATGATGGTTCAAATAGCCTAGAGGTATTTTTCCTATAAAATATAAACAAAAATGAAAATTCGGCAGCTGGGTTTATGAATTTTTTATTTTTCTTTTAATTACTAGAATTTTAATGAGATTTTCAATGTTTTTAAATTTTTATAATTTTTTATAAGTCCAAAAATGACCAAAATTGGTCAGACAATCAAACACAACAAAACAAAGAAATCTAATTTTTTTAGAATTTTTGAAGATGTTTTAATATTTTTTTGTGAATTTTAAAACTGAACAGTAAAAAAGTTGATGTTTTTGAATTTTTAAAAATAATAAAATGGCTCCAAAAATTTCCCAAAATTCAGTGAAAATTCTACACAGTGTTAGGAGCCACGTGTGAAATTTTCACTTAATTTGGTTATGATTTGATATTTTATTTAAAGCAATCAAGAGCCCACAGTGCATAGGGACCTAGTTGCAATAAAATATCTTTGGAGGGCCTAAAAGTAACAAGCTAGGAAACCCAGGGGGTCTGATGCAAAATTCCCAGATCCGCACGCGTGATGCACGTGTCTGGGGCACTCAGGGACCTCTTTGTAAATAAAATAGTTCCGAGGGCTTTTTAGCAACAGGTGCTAAAAGCCAGGGTACTATCTGCAATTAACCCAAGATATTCGGCACATGTGGAAATAAAACATTCACATGGGTATATGTGCAAATACTAAACAGATAATTCCATTTCATAACAACCAACAAGTACATGCCCTTACACGCAATTTACCACAAAATACACGTGACGAAGCACGTGTCCACCACACACAGGGGTATAAAAGCAAATAAGATAAACTACCAGGTCCATTATGCAAAATTTCCAAACTAAAATAAACTACGAAAAATATTTACAGGACTAAATGCTAAAACAAACTAGAAGAGGGGCCTAAGTGAAATTACCCCTTATTATACTCCGAGGGCCAGATGGACGCCGCGTGGCGAATCTGACGGTGGTGGATGACGGCGACTCAATGAAGGAGCCCTCGGCTCTGATCCAACGGCTGGGGTTACGCCACGTATCTGATCAACGGTCGAGAGGCGCTGGATCTAATCCTCGCTGGATGGAGGGCTGAGAGGAGGCCACGTGTCGATCTGACGGTGGCTGATGGGCCTCCTCTTAGCCCTGATCGGACGGTCCACAAGTAATCTGGACCTCCAGGGTAGAACGGACGGCAGAGGAGGGTCCTGGAGGAACTCCTCGCCGGCAAACTTCGCTGGAGGACTGTGATCGCTCAGGACCTCTGCGGGGGCTGCTGAAGATCGGAAAAGACTCGCCGGAGCCTCCCGCGTCTGGAGAACCCCTCCGATGGCGCAACGGAGCTCCGGAGAGCCCAGGCGACACCGGCGGAGCTGAAGCTCCTGTGCTGAAGATGGAGGACCTCAGATGGTCCTCCTTTGACCTGCAAAATGGCACGAAGAGCATGCTGGGTCGAAGGGAAAGTGCCTCGACCCGGTTAGGTGCGAAGTGGGTGGACGGCGAGTCGATATGGGCGAGCTCCGGTGAAGCGACGGCGAGGGAGCTCGAATCCCAGTTCTTGTGCGAACTGTATTGGATGAAGGGGTATAGAAGGTGCGTGAGAGAAGGGCGAAGGTGATGGTGTCGTCCGATGATCGAAATGGGGACTGAGGTGGTCGGAATCGACGGTCGACGGCGGAGGTGCGTTTTGAGGGTAAACAGAAATTAGCGAAAAAAAGGAAGATCTAAGGCTACCTGATGGTCGATGTCGACTGTGCTTGAGCTGCTGGAGCTCCTGGTCCTAGCCTCGAGGGCCGTCGATGCCCGAGGCTCGAGCACCGCATCTGGGCGGCGCACGGCAGCGCTAGGTCGCCGGATCGATGATCCAGACACTCCCTCCTCGCTGCAACACGGCCAATCGCGAGCTGTCACTCAGGCGAGAGCAATGGAGGTCCTGGGGTGAAGAAATGGGAGCCAAAGATGAGTGGAAGTTCGGCCGGAGCTGATGCTTTATATGATTAGGGGTCCGACTAACTGGGTGTCGGGCGAGAAAATCGGAGCTCGGACCCCTTAAACCCACCACGGGCGTGGATCAGAGATGAACCAGGAAGAAATAGGACCCGGGGTTAGGGTTTTTGGTGATCGGATCGTGACGCTAAAAATAGGAGAAATCGGGTCGGGCGTGCAGATCCGCGGGGATGTGGTCCAAGGGGGGAGTTGACTGGGGGGTCAACATCCCCCGTGGACCAATCAGGAGAGGCCACGTCGAAAATATTTGGAAATTAAATTAAAAATAGCAAATGACCGAATTAATAAAAACTCAACATAAAAAATGTTTATTTTATTTTAAACTATTTTTTGTGATTTTTAATTATTTTTTTTGAAATATAAATTAGGTATATACACTATAGTGCTATATACATAGGTATATACAATATAGATTTTTGATTTTTGATTTTTAATTAATTATTTTTGTGCATTTTTATTCCAAATTTATATTTTATTTATTTACAAGATAAAATTTGGAATATTTTGGTCTTTCTATTTTATTTCTATTATTTATTTACAAAGGTTAAATAAATAGTTATATACAATTATATACAAGGTCTATATACAATGTTTATTTTGATTTTCATTTTTGTTATTTTTATTTTATTTTTGTTTTAATGGTTTTTATTTTATTTATTTACACCATGAAATATAGAATATATATAAGTTTTATGAGATTTTAATTTATTTATTTATAGGGATAAATAAATAGCTATGTGGTCTTATGTACATGGTGAATATATACAAGGAAGGATGTTTTTATTTTCTTATTTTTATTTTGATTTTGTATTTACAAATATATACAAATAAATACAACCCATTTTTATTTTTGTTTTTAGAGGAAAACATTTTTATTCTATTTTACATGTATATTTACAAACATGAGCTTCCTTATCTCTCTCTACTTGGATTTTTATGCGGTCAGGCCCATGATGAGCCCTCCCTTGGGATTAGGTCGCTCAATATTTATTCTAAATATCTCCCTCTTTTTCTTTTATTTCTTTATTCTTTTATTTATGCACAAAAACATGCTAATTATTAGCTTTTATACAATGCATGCACTTTGGTAATTATTTGTATTTACAAATATATACATGTATTTGCAAAGGTTTTTGTAGCTAAAATATAAGAATAAAGAGTGATGAATGGGTATTCATCACTCATCCACTGGTGGTCGAAGATAAACATCCAGTTGCTTACCTAGGTAGCTAGGACTCAGAATTGGAAGAGATAGAAACATATATGGATGTGTATTACATAATCACAACAACAGATTGTATGGCATAATGATGACGGAACAAGAATAATCTTTTCCACATCCATGTGGGTTAAATCCGTCGGTTTACAACATGGTTACCACATTTCTCTTCTTAGCAAGAATCTTGGTGATGATTCCATCAAAGCTCACCAACATTGTGAATCAGAAGAGTGCCCAAATGCCCCATTAAATATATGATCGGCATGCCATGTCATCTACTCCGCAGTTTCCCTACAATAGTAAAGTCTTTGTAAATGAGCAGCTGACGGAAGTAGCGAAGTATTCTTTCGAGGAACATTTGATTTCAAATCATCCTTGTATCTCACCTTACCATATACTTGACAACTAGTCACATCCTTGTTTTCCCCATAGTATATCACGTGGTAATTTGGACAAGCATCAATATGCACCTCTACTAGACCTAACTTACTCATCATTTGTCTTGATCTTGTAAAAACTATCTACCGACTCATTATGATTGGTATCATTCCCTTTATTAATTTAATCATGGCATCGAAACAACTATTTGTCATGTTGTACTGATTCACCTATAAAAGCTCATCAACGATGGATAACTAGGAAAAACTTGAGCAACCTGGCCGTAACAAATCCTCCGCCTTATGTAATAGTTCCTCAAATTGCTGACTATCTACATCAATATCCTCTACATCATGTTGCACCAAAATTCGGTCCAACAATATCTCTAACCCTTCGAGCAATCAAATTCTCAGAACTTTCACAATGCTCTGTATTCACTTGTCTCTTCTTTCCATGTGCAAAACATGTCATATATTCATCAACAAATCTCTTTCTACACAAGTGCTCTATGATAACGTTTCGTGAAGTTTTCTTCATGAAATCACACTTTTGCATGGACAAAATTATATCCCCATAACAGTCAACAATCCCTACTCCCTAGGCATATGAGAACTTAAGAAGTCCCTCGACACCATGAAGGAATATCTCTGTCACTGATCCATCAGCATCCAAACGATCATACATCCATGTATTGGTAACATCCATTGCCAACCATATATCATGAATTGAATTGCAGCTTAGACATAGATAAATATACTTGTAGTACAATACATTCAACGTCCAAATTCCTCAAATCGCACGTACATACCCACATTCTACCATGCAAGCTTACATCCATCTCATCTCTTACATGGCCACCCACATGTCTTGTAATATAAACATCTAGGAAGAGATAAGAACATTTTATTTTATTTTTAGTTTCGTCTACCCATGGTGATTTTGATGTAAACATGATGTTGATATTTCCAACATACATATTTTTTTCTTTGTTAAATCAGCAACATAACCACACATCTCTCTAATACACCCCCATTAATTATTCTTTCAAAGCTTATTAACACATCTAGAAATGCATTTATTAAACCTTAAAAGACTGATTTGGTATATTTTAAAGGAATGTGGTTATGTCGTCGAAATGTAACAAAGAATGAATCTTATATGCAGTGAATATCAACATCATGTTTACATTGAAATCACTAAGGACTCCCTTAGCTCAGGACCTCCAAACTAAAGAAACTTAATACACGCTTCATAATAAACACAAATATTAAATCATGTATATACACATGTTGTCTATACATGATTACATAAGATATATGTATATTGTGATAATACATATTAATTGTGCATTTGATTCGTTTGATTGATTCAATACCTTAGTAAAAAAATATTTGCGCATCTAATATATGTCTATAGTGCATAAACATTCCCCTTCGTCTCATACGATCGAATACCCAACTTTCATTTGTTGTCCCTAAATCCGTACTGGTTGTAGGATGATTCCTATAAAGGCAACCCAAATTACAATGCACACATTACCACTTCATACCCATACGATGAATATTCACAGCTTTCAGTCGATGTCCCCTAAACCACACATTAGGTCCGTATATACACACACCAATACACACAATACCTACAATCCTACATTCACCTCTCACATAGCTACCCACTTATATAAGTCCATACATACATACCCATACTTACATACCCGCCATGCTCATACTTACATAGCCACCCACCCATATGGACCCATCACTTACACACATAAACCCATACACATACCTACGTAGTCGCCCAATCTTGTCATACCGACGCTTACTTACGCACCTACATCCAACACACGCTTACATAGGTACATCAATAACATGCCCACATGCTCATATACATCTACCATATATAAACCAACTATATATAACATCATATATACTTAGAAACACAACTACATTCATACTCACATTCAACCTAGCTATCATTCATATATGCCTACATACATACATCTGTACACTTACAAACATGCCCACATACATATATACACTACTACATACCACATGCATGAATACACGCCCACTTTTCGTGATCAGGCGGTTTGAAATTGTTTTCACTTTTTGTCACATTTCTTAAGTTATTTAAATGTCTTGAGAAATTTATAAGATGTCGAACTAGACGAGCAAGCAACACCGCTTGAATGTAACAACACCTGAGTTAAGTTAGTTTTGATACGAGCCAATTCAGTATATTGTCCTAACATATGCTACACCTACTCTGACACCTACAAAACAAACATCAAGAGCCGCATGGTGCAACGAGAGGATTTCCTAGTTTGTAAAGCTAATACCCCAATTATTGTGAAAATAACAAATAATATAACACATGATAGGGTCATCAATTTCCAAAATGTGTCGCATATGCCTCCCGTTGTGCAGGGCCACACTTGACATAGTGTGAAAGGACACATGCATGTGAATGAGATTTTGTGCGATTTCATTCAATATAAAATGCATTTGATATGCCAGACCTATCCAACAGATAGATAGTAGACATTTAATATGCTAATGAGTCGGGATTATATCACAATGACATTTACATTGTACATTAAGATTGATTAAACACATGTATATGCATGCATTTACATTCCACATTGACATTAAATTACATTACACAATGACCTTTTACTTATTTAACACACATGTGCACACAAATATTATCACAATTCACATAAAATCACATGTGCGTTTACATTATCACAAATCACATAAATATTAAGAAACTTACATTTAACACACATGTGCACACTAACACACACACATGCACGCACACATACCCCAACATACATTTTACAAGGGTTCTAATTAAGCCCATGGCTTAAATAATCCAATAAAATTCACTAATAATTCCTCATTATTATCT
Source organism: Ottelia alismoides (assembly GCA_037367405.1). Classification (NCBI taxonomy): domain Eukaryota; kingdom Viridiplantae; phylum Streptophyta; class Magnoliopsida; order Alismatales; family Hydrocharitaceae; genus Ottelia; species Ottelia alismoides. Next base: position 171,833 of record JAZKJV010011627.1, read on the forward strand.
TGCATTATATCGTGTATAATAGACATGTAATTATTGTATTTAATTGCTATTATTTAGTTTGTAATTTTATTATTATTAAAAACCAACAAAAATAGGCTGATGATTATCTATCCCTTTAAAAATAAAAAAAATACAAAAAATTATCAAAACCAAAAATCGGTGTTTTTATCCCTTTATAAATACCCTCAAAAATACTTTTTGTACAAATGACCTCGTTTGACTTTTTGTCTAACATAAAACTTGTAGATTTCATTGAGATCTACAACTTTTATGTTTTGACAATTTCCTAATTATGCATTTAACTAATTCTTTTATATTTTTTCTTTATTTATGCTTTTTCGAATTTTTTGGTACAACCACGTGGCACCCTCTAGGCCACCCACGTGGCTGCCATCTCCTCTTGCTACCAACCTTCTTCTCTAGCCGTCAAATCCTCTTCCAGCTGCCTCCATCACATCTGTTGATCTCTGCCTTCATCTCCAGCCGTTGGATCTGATCGTGATCAGATCACCGCCGCCCGTCTCCGCTCCAATCACAACCATCCGTTCTCTTCTCATCCTACACCTCTAGTCTCGCCACGCCATCCCCACACACCCCGTCGTAGGATGAGACTCCAGATCTCATCCTAGCCATCCCTCAGCGCCTTACTCTCCGCCATTGGATCAGATCCCTGATGAAATCTCCACCCTCCACACGCGCTCCCATACTAGCCATTGGATCGCGAGATGTAATAGCTAGGGCTTCGTCCCCTACCTCAAACCCAGTCGCTACCCTCGCCGATGCGCCGCCCCCTTCCAATTTTGGAAGGCACCAGAGCCACTCCCTCCGTCTCGTAACGCCGCTTCCTTATAGCCGTTACCCCCCACCATCTTTGCACCTCCATAGATGCACCACCTTCATTACTCCCTCACCACTAAACCGTCGTTACCCCCCCCCCCCCAATCACGTAACCTTCAAGCTCCGATACCTATAAAAAACTCCGCCCTGCCGTCGTCACCTCCATCCACCAACTCCGAGGGCATGGCACAGCTTCCTACGGTGATAGCGAAGGGCGGTGGCTCGTGGCGACGACCACCAACCCCCTTCTGGTGTGATCCGTGGCTTTCCAGCCATATTGCGGTGCCTCCAGGCCCGTCGAGCCCCGAGGACATGGCTGGCCTCGTCGGGCGAAGACCTGAGGCTCATGAAGCCTCAGCACAAGCCCCTCATCCACAGGATTCCCCTCTCCGTCGAGGTCCTCTTCTTTTCTATGTTTTATTCTTTCTTTCTCCTAATTACTCCATCACCTACATCCTCCTTCACATTCATCAGACCATCCGCTGAGCTCTGCCTACTCACCCTCATCCACGCCGACGCCTCCACTCACCCTCCCCTTTCTCCACAACCTCCCCACGCTCCGTCCCACTCCTCCTCTACCTCGTCGGAGAAGGAATCCCGGCCTCCATTTCCTGTCGCCCCACGGCCCCATTCACCTCATGCTCATCCACACATTCCACGCTTCGGCTATTCTAACACTTTCAGGTACTACACATCCGCAATGGCCGGAGTTTAGCCGGAGCAAGGTTCTACAGCTTCGCCTCTGGTATATCCCTATCATCAACAGCTTCCGGTCATCCCCACTCCTCCACCATCGTCCGAGCTTTAATGCCAAGCCCTCACGTATCTTTCTCAACCTTCAGGCGAGTGATTGGCAAGTGGAAGAGCTACCAGCAGGTCACCGGAGCCCCACCTTCTCCAGCGGCCCGCGGTGGAGCACGAGAGTACATGTACCGTCCAATCATCTGGATCGGACGGTTCAGATGAAGACACGTGGCTCATCCGAGCCTCATGCCTAGTCTCCAGGCTCGGATCCCCCGAGCCTCATACCGAGCCACGGATGCCTCCCACGTAGACCCGAGGCGGCGCTTGCCTCCCGAGCCTATCTCCTCACGTGCCCAACACGTGAGGGCCCTGGGTAAATTGTAGAGAAGGAACTAGAACTCTTGGTATCTGCATTTTGGTTCCAAGGGGCATGCGTCACGTGTGTGCTTGGGTATTTTACAGGAAGGCCCTTGAGGTTTTACAGAATTACAATTTGGTCCTTGTGTGCATTGGAAATTTTATAATGGACCCCTGCCGGTTTTAGAAAATTGCAAAAGGTCCCTTTAAGGACCTATTTATGATATTTATCCTTTTATTTTCTGCATTTTTATTGCTTTTTTTCCCTTGCACTGTTTTATTCATATCTTGAGCATCATAAGTCCAAATTGCATGATTTTAGTGTCATTTTATTCCTTGTTTCATCATCTATTTCAGGGCATGCTTAATTTTCTAATCTGACATCATTTTAATATGAAATGAAATTAATGTTAGATGATGTCTTGCTCTACACGTCTTTGTCCTGAATTGATGAGTGCTCATATTTTTGTGCTCAATTCAACTCTGATTTTGTACCCTAATTTGTTGCTCAATTTAAGTGAACTTTTTAGGCATATTTATAATTAACTATTTGCATGTTTAATCCATGCATTCATCTTGGTATTATTTTCATGCATTACTCAAAATTGCATCGAAAAAATCAACTAAAAATACATGCATCATTCTACTTACTTTTTAGCGTGCATTTGCATGAAGACATTGGAATTGAGAAATATTCACACACACCCTTAACTAACCAAAATTCGATAGATAAATAAATGTAGCTAGTGGTAGCTAGTGTCCCTGTGCTCGACTTTGGTAGACTTGCCAAGTATAAATTTTCCACAACAATCAAACGACCGTGGTTTTTGTTGACCGTAATCTGTCTCCTATACTGCTACAATTTACGACTATTAAAGAGGCGAATTCCGTCGGGGACACGACTCACCTTTATTTATTTGTTGGATTTTGATATATTTTTGTGTTGAATATTTTCAAAATTCGCATGTCTTCTTTTCATGCATTCTTTTTGCATCATTTCTGCTGATTAGTTTCCTTTCTATTTTCTAACATTTCTCTTTTGTGGTAGGGCCCATGAAGACCGAGGACGCTTGATCTCCATGGAGGCGTGGAGTTGGGAGCTCTCGCTGAAGAGGTTGCAAAAGAATCGGCGAAGAATTTTAGGAATTTTTATCAGCTCTGCTTGCATTTGCATATTGTAAAAAAAGTATTGCATGTGCATTTTTAACAGTCCTCATTAGAGGGCTCGCATGTTTAAAAAAAGAAAAAGAAGAAGAAGAAAAGAGTATATCACTAGATGATATACCCCCCTCTCCCTCCTGTATGTATATTTCACACAATCACTCTTTCTCCCTTCTCACTCTTTAAACTGTACACATTGCACCCCCCCTCATATTCCTCTCATCTTCTGTAAAAATTCATCCCCTATCCCTTATATCTTAGTACAAATACTCCTCCCAGAACGCCCCTAACTCAGATCCTATACCTAGGCTATTTTCAGCCTAAGTATAAGGGGGTCTGATTCATCCATCCCTCGCTCTGTCTTCTTATACTTAGGTAAATTTTTGACCTAAGTATAGGGGGGCCCTCCTCCTTAGTTCTGATATATCACACTATATTTAACCGAGCAATGACTTCATATCACTTGTGCTATGAGGGCATAACAAAGATTAAGTATGGGGGTATACTGTATATTACGGTATATTTACTTTAGCCATAGCTTGTATTTTTAAGCTTTTTAAAATATTTTTTGGCTTGGTTTAAGTAAACCTATGAACTGAGTCTTGTAAAAACCCTGTAAATTTTTTTTCTTAAAAATCGAGGGATTAAACTTGTTGTAAATAAACCCTTTTTCAAAAACTCCATAAAAATTTGAAAGATTAAAAACCTTTCTTTGAATGAGACTTTGACTACTAGGCTTAGTAGCTTCTTTCAGTGAGGGAACTTTGGTCTCCCTTAGCAGAGTGAGTGGTTTAGAGGACATTATATATGGCTCCGTCCTTAAGGAACGCGAGTCCGTCTAACGGTCCGTACTTGCACCCATACTGGTTGAGAGAGATACTTCTATTCATACGAGTATGGGCCAGTCATTGTCTCTCAAAAGAATAAAAAATTAATTAACTACAAAGAATTAAACAATGAAAATTAAAATCCATAAAAAATGCAAAAACAAAAATCACAAAAAAACACTAAATAAGGAGTTGATGTATTCCTGACATATTCACATTCACTCAAGGCTTAAGGATTTTGAGGACACTTGATTTCTGTGATCTTGAGAGTCTTAGTTAACATGCCTTAGTCATTAGGGTTTTTAAACTTAATTATTTACACTTCCCTAGTTTGAAAGATTTGAGCGCTATATTGCACTCTTCATCTCTACCTTCAAAAAGAATATGATCAACACAATCACTTTTACAACTACATGATTGATGAGATGAGTTGAGTTATCACTTGAGGAACCATGCTTAGAGATTTGAGTTGAGATCCGATCTAATGATGCTCGAGGATGGGATAAAGTTAATGAAGGCTTCAAGAAACCTCAGTATCAGCAAACTTTAGCCAGTATGTGAACAAGTTCACGTGCTAATCTTTTGATATTTACCTATATGCCAGGGTGTGATAAAACTTACATTTAATTGTTGATCAGTGTGCGCCAACTTGTAAGAGCAGTGGATCTAGCTAACAAAAGAAAAGAAAATAAAGAAATGTTCAAAGAAAAGCTCTATCCTCCAAGTCAAATTACAAAAGAGCTTCCACCAATGGCGAGCGCTCCCAGATATTTTCAAAGTGTCCACTTGGACCAAGCACTGATTAGGACCAAGGGGTCGGGCTGACACCATAAAAGAGCTCTGCATCGTTAGCGATAGAAGTATGGGTGTCGAAAGTATCTTAGATGCTCAAAAAAGACATACCCCGGTGTACTCCCAGAAAAACAAGTGCAGACGACTCCGAACTCTCTTGATGGACACATTGATCAACAAGCTAGAAATCTACATGTGTCGAGTAAAAAGGCACTCGAGAGGCCTCATTTCCAATGTGAGGGAGAGAAAAATAGACACAATCATATGCTCTCCATCATCTGGTCGTCCATCTACACTTCAAGTCTAACAAACTAACGAGACGATTGACTGAAGCAAGAATATACTTGTTCCCTAGTCTTGAGGATGAGGTCTAGAGGAGAGTCTCCAAGACTGGAACTTCGAGTGATGCCTCGACTCAACTCTCATGAAAATGCAGTACACTAATGTCATATCCTTATATTATTTATACAAAAAGAGAGTCTGATAATTAAAGAAGTTGCGTCCCTTCTGACAAGAGCATGGTTAAGCTCAGAATTTTAGGTTTACTTAAATTGAGGGTCTTCGAAAGATTGAGCCTTGAAATCTTCACTTATGCTGTCATGAATTAATCTGACTCCTTCATTCTTTAGATGCTCAAGGACGAGCATGGTTTAAGTATAGAGGTATGATGAATCTCGTATTCATCATGCTAAAAATCACTAATTAAACCCATGGCTTAAATAATCCAATAAAATTCACTAATAATTCCTCATCATTATCTTGTATTATATTGTGTATAATTGACATGTAATTATTGTATTTAATTACCATTATTTAATTTGTAATCAGTTTATTATTAAAAACCCACAAAAGGTTGATAATTGTCTATCCCTTTAAACATAAAAAATATAAAAAATTGTCAAAACAAAAAATCGGTGTTTTTATCCCTTTAATTACCCCAAAAATACTTTTTGTACAAATGACCTCGTTTGCCTTTTTGTCCAACATGAAACTTGTAGATCTCATCGAGATCTACAACTTTCATGTTTTGACTTTTTCTAAAGCCTCTAACTAATTCTTTTATATTTTTCTTTATTTTCGCTTTTTCGAATTTTTCTGGTACATCCACGTGGTGCCCTCTGGGCCGCCCACATGGCTGCCTTCTCCTCTTGCCATTCGCCTTCTTCTCCAGCCGTCAGATCCTCTTCCAGCTGCCTCCATCACAGTCGTTGATCTCTGCCTTCATCTCCAGCCGTTAGATATGATCCTGATCAAATTGCCGCCGCCCGCCTCCTCTCCAATCACAACCATCCGCTCTCTTCTCATCCTATGCCTCTCATCTCGCCGCGTCATCCCCACACCCCTGCCGTAGGATGAGACTCCAAATCTCATCCTATCCATCTGTCAGCGCCTTACTCTCCGCCAATGGATCAAATCCCTGATCTAATCTCCACCCTCCACTCGCGCTCCCATCCTAGCCGTTGGATCGTGAGATCGAACGGCTAGGGCTTCGTCCCCTACCTCCAGCCCAACCGTTACCATGGCCGATGCGCCACCCCCTTCCATTTTTGGAAGGCACCAGAGCCATTCCCTCCGTCTCGTAATGCCGCCTCCTCGTAGTCGTTACCCCCACCATCTTCTCACCTCCATAAATACCTCACCTCCATTACTCCCTCACCATTAAACCGCCATTAACCGCCCCTCCATCACGTAACCTTCGATACATATAAAAACCTCTGCCCCGCTGTCGTCACTTCCATTCACTAACTCGGAGGGCCTGGCGCAGCTTCCTCCGCCCTCTGGTGATAGCATAGGGCGGTGGCTCGAGGCGATGACCGCCATCCCCCCTCTGGTGTGATCTGTGGCTTCCCAATCACATTGCGGCGCCTCCAGACCCGCCGAGCTCCGAGGACATGGTTGGCCTCTTCGGGCGAAGACCCGAGGCTCATGAAGCCTCAGCACAAGCCCCTCATACACATGATTCCCCTCTCCGATGAGGTCCTCTTATTCTCTAAATTTTCTTCTTTCTTTTTCCCTATTACTCCATCACCTACATCCTCCTTCACCTCCATCAGACCATCCACCGAGCTTCGCCAACTCACCCTCATCCACGCCGATGCCTCTGCTCACCCTTACCCTTTCTCCACAATCTCCCCACGCTCCGTCCCAATCCTCCTCCTCCTCACCGGAGAAGGAATCCCGACCGCCATTTCCTGTCGCCCCACGACCCAATTCACATCACGCACATCCACGCATTCCACACTTGGGCTATTCTAACACTTTCATGTACCACACATCTGCAATGGACGAAGTTTGGCTTGGGCAAGGTTCTACAACTTCGCCACCGGCGTCTCCCTATAATCAGCAGCTTCCGGTCATGCCCACTCCTCCCCCGTCGTCCGAGCTTCAATGCCAAGCTCTCACGAATCTTCCTCAACCTTCAGGCGAGCGATTGGCATGCGGAGGAGCTACCAGCAGGTCATCAGAGCCCCGCCTTCTCCGGGGGCCTGTGGTGGAGCACAGAAGTACATGTACCGCCCGATCATCTAGATCGGACGGTTCAGATGAGGACACACGGCTTTTCCGAGCCTCACGCCTAGTCTCCAGGCTCGGATTCCCCAAGCCTCATACCGAGCCATGGATGCCTGCCACGTAGACCCGAGCCGGTGATGCCTCCCGAGCCTAGCTCTCACATGCCCAACACGTGAGGGCCCTGGGTAAATTATAGAGAAAGACCTAGATCTTTTGGTATTTGCATTTTGGTCCCCAAGCACGTGCGTCATGCGCGCGCCTAGGTATTTTATTAGAAGGCCCTCGAGGTTTTACAGAATAACAATTTAGTCCTTGCATACATTGGAAATTTTACAATGGACCCCGCCGGTTTTAGCAAATTGCAAATAGGTCCCTCCAGGGATCTATTTGTGATATTTATCCTTTTATTTTCTGCATTTTTGTTGCATTTATGCCATTGCACTGTTTTAATCATATCTTAAGCATCATAAGTCCAAATTATATGATTTTATTGTCGTTTTGTTCCTTTTTTCATCCTCTATTTCATGGCATGTTTAATACTCATTTGACACCATTTTAAATGAGATGACTTTTAATGTTATATGATGTCTTGTTGTATATGTCTTTGCACTGAATTGATGACTGCTTATATTTTTGTGCTCAATTTGACTCTGATTTTGTACCCTAATCCGTTGCTCAATTTAAGTGATATTTTTAGGCACATTTGTAATTAACTATTTGCATGTTTACTCTATGCATTCATCTTTGCATTATTTTCCTGCATCGCTCTAAAATTGCATCGAAAAATCAATTAAAAATACATGCATCATTCTGTTTACTTTTTAGCGTGCATTTGCATGAAGACATTGGAATTGAGAATTATTCACACATACCCTTAACTGACTAAAATTCGATAGATAAATAAATGTAGATAGTGTCCCTGTGTTCGACCTTAGTAGACTTGCCAAGTATAAATTTTCCACAACATTCAAACGATTGTGGTTTTTGCTGACCGTAATCCGTCTCGTATACTGCTACAATTTATGATTATTAAAGAGACGAATTCCTCGTTCATCAACACCCCCCTCTCCCCTCGCTTTAAACACACACATGGACACAGGCACACCAACATAAACATACACACACACACCAACACACACACACACATCATACACATACACATTAGCATGCAAACTTAATTGCTACACACACATACTTGATTATAAATCATACATGGCCACACTTATATTTATATTACAAATCATATTACGTGTTAATTAAATCAATGGAAAATGGTGCATTTACTAAAAGATTTATACAAAAATACAAGAAACAAATATAGATAAATGTATTAAATGTATATTGTTCATCTTAGGCATTTCATTGAACACATGCAGTGCATAATAAAGATAACACATACAAGAAACTCCAAAGACCTCACTAAATAAGTGTCTAGATTAAAGAAGAAAAATACAAGAGGCATATCTAGGTAGTATACCTCTTAGGTCGTCGATTGGTGCTTGGCTGGAGTCATAAGGGGAGAATGAGATGGCAATGACCAAGAACACGAAGTTGAGGGTTGATAAGACCCCCGCCCGAGATAATGGCATTGGAGATGACCATCGGGGAGGATGATCGACGCTCGACGAGGGTCGTTGGGGAGGAGGCACACGTGAGGGTGAGTGGAATGGAGGGAGGATAGAGGGAGGAGTGCGAGCAGTCGTTAGATCGAAGAAGAGAGGGGAGTTTTGGGTTTCGAAGAGGGGAAATGAGGTTCTGTTTATGTCTCAGAAAATGCGAGCATAAATGTGGGACTACCGGTGATCGCATATGAGGCGCAAAATTGGTCGTCTAAAATTCGTTCTCACACATTTTCGTATCCGACTGCTAGTTGTGTGATTGTTCTCATAATTGTCCTGCGCCCACAAAACACTACTTGTGGTGCTACATTGTGCTAGTAATAACATAGTTTTCTTGTAGTGGTATAATTAAGGAGGAATCGATCTATAATAGAAATTGCCACTTTCCTGGCAACAATAGCAGAAGATCCATCTACAACAATAGCTTTCTCTCTTCCAGATGATAACCTACAATCATGAAACAGTCTGGGCCATTGGTCATATGGCCAGACGAATTACTGTAAATATTCCACGCAGAATAGCCAGAACAAAAAATAATGTCTATTATCCTCTCATTTAGAGTTGAACTAATATTATCGAATGTTTGGACCCAAACTCTTCAGTTATTGATTTGTTTAAAATAAATTGTAACTCCTCGATATTATTCGTTTAAACTTCAATAATATATATGCTCTTTAGTGAATTGCAACCATATATATCAAGTAAAGGCACAAAAGTACAAGCATTATAATCCATTATACGTGGATACCAAACAACAAAAAATACTCAGCCACACAGAGGAAATTACCAGAATAAGGATGCAAATATGGGTGAAAACCTAGGCATGTGGGCACAATGAGTCCATGCATGCAGCAATCCGAAAAGTGGGCTTGGGTACATGGAAGTTATGAGAGAAATACTCAAGTACGAGAGGAGTAACAAGGCAAACAATAACCAACAGAGGAAGTCAGAGGCACGAGGGACTTGTACTCCACGATCCTTCTAAAGGTGCCGTCGCTCATTCAACCCCTCGAAGGCAAGAAGTGCAACTCGACCTGCGAGGGAGCAAAATCGGACCGCGTATGTAGGCGCCATGCCCGGAGGCTGCAAAGGGAGGCACTACGCCTGGAACGAAGGGAGGCACCACTTCTAGAGCGAAGGGATGCACTGCACATTAGAGCCGCGAGGAATGTGCACTCACTATAAAGCTTTCATGAGGAAGGCACCAAGAGCTATGAAGGGTCCGCGAGGGGAAGCTGTAACTAGATACATCGATGCAAGGCGAGCTGAAAAATCACTAGCTCCGGTATCACGTAGAAATCAATCAACAATCAACAACGAGAAGAAATGATTTACGTGGAAACCCTATGGAGAAGGAAAAATCACAAGAACAAATGAAACTATAATCTCCCTCTTAAAAGATCATGATACTCTCCATTAGAGTTCTCTAATTCCGATGAGAAGGGTAAACGAGCCCTCATCTCTTTAGTACCAATTAACCCTGCAGGAAACAACGAGTTAGCAATATCTATTTAATCGATTTTTAAAGTGTAATTTCTTTAATATCTACTAAACCCGACGAAAGAGAAGTAAGAAAAACAATACATACAGAAAAATGAATAAATTAGAAAAATGAATAAATTAGAAGGCGCCTCTTCGATCCATCATCGTAATCCAGAAAAACAAAAAAAAGTTGTAGTTGCAAAAAATCTGCTGGCTGCTCGTGCAAATTCCAGTCCGAGAACCAGACCTCTGCTCAGTTCGAGCGGACCGCTCGAGCCCTTGTCATCGGGCCGAACCCAACCCCCTCTCGCTGGTTTCGATTCTCCTTTCCCACTCTCGCCGCCGTGATGTCGTCGGTGTACGTGTTGGAGCCGCCGACGAAGGGGAAGGTGGTGCTCAACACCTCCATGGGTCCTCTCGACGTCGAGCTCTGGCCCAAGGAGGCCCCCAAGGCCACCCGCAACTTCGTCCAGCTCTGCCTCGAGGGATACTACGACAACACCATCTTCCACCGCGTCATCAAGTCCTTCCTCGTCCAGGGCGGCGATCCCACAGCCACCGGAACAGGTCAGAGACGTCGCCTCTTTTTTTCTTCTATCGTTTTTTGTTCCTTTATACAGTGGAGTTAAAATTCTGGTCATACTGAAGCATAATGTTCGATTCGTGAGGATTCGAGATCCTGCATTTCTTTGCGGGGTTTGATGGGGAATGCAGCAGCGAATGTATTGGGAAAAAACTGTTGGGTGATTTTAGAACGTAGAGGCGGTCTTCTGGATTAAATGATTATTTTTACAGGACTTCGGACTCACTCGCTAGCACTCCAAGTTATGTAGTTCGTGAAACTGGAACCTGTGTTCCCTGATATAACCAGCATGTTAGATAGGAGGAAAATTCCCCCAGGCCGTATACGGGAAACAGTATTCCCCGTATACGGCGGGGAAAATTTATTTTGTTAAGTACCATGCTGTGGAGGCGGCTCAAATCTCATATTACATTAGCCAGGAGGCCCTCCTCCCTGACAGAACCTGCTATTCCAGGAAAAACCCATCCCACCTCGTGCTTGCGTGTCGCCTTCCTCTCCTCCCTGCAGTGGGTCAGCTCTGCCGTTCCCTTGCTGATCGTCCGCCTGCCCCTTCACCGGAGTTCTTTGCGTGCATCTTTCTCTGTCACCCATGCTATGAAGGTGACACTCCCTCCTGTGCTCCCAGGTTGACCTAGTGTTGTGTGGAGAGGTTAATTTAAGTGTTTTCTGTAAGGATATTAACATCATTGATTTCCACAATGTACACATGCTTAATTGAAAATATTAATCTTTTGGTTGTGTTGGGTTCAATTAGGATGAGTTCAGAAATGTTGTGCTTTTGCCACGCGAGCGGTCTCATCTCGAGTTCTAACAAGGGTCTCGTTTAGTAACGGGGATGTATGAAACATGTTAAAATAAGCGTGGAGATGACGTTTGCCGGTTTAGTTGACAAGATAATGAGCGTGTTCCGATTCTGCAAAGGTTACTCATGTGGAGTTGTTTCACAAGATGTCACAAGGTGATCGAACAATGTTATTAGCGAATGTGGAATTTGATAATGGTGTGAAAGATATTGTGGATTACACGGAGATGATGTGTTCCTCACATCGTTCCATCTTATTTACCAAAACACGAGAGGGGTCCACACCCATCAAGAGGCCTACAACAACGAACGCATTGGCTTCACAACCTTCACGAGCATATGTGTGTTTGTCTTTTCAGACTTATGTCGCACAATTTGATCTGTTAGGGAAGCACGACTCATAGTTTGATCACATAATGGAGTCCAATATAGAAAACACCGAGGATGAGAGGGAAATGGAGACGATATTGACGAGGATGAGATCCATATGACATCTAGTATACCTTTCGACAATTCACGTGGTGGTTGTGGTTTTATTAGAAATAAGGGTGTGATTGATGCTAGTGGCTAGGGTGGGGCATTGGGCTTGACCTGTCCCAACCCGGGAAAGCCCGACCCGAGCCCATAAATTTTCTCCAGGCCTTGGGCCGGGTCATGGCTCGGATTTTGGTCAAATCGAGGTACCGAGCTTGGCCCATGGCCCGTGCAGCCGGTCAGGCTCAACCCGCCCCCATTTTGATCATATAAGGACCGGTGTCCTTCAATGTAATATGTATGATTTGGATAACTATAATGTAGTTATTTTATTTTATTGGTTATATGTACTATACGTATGTATCTTGAACCTGGATGTGCAACCTTCATTCCAATTGAAACAAGAATTTTGACGTGGGAACTTAGTTACTTTACCTTTATCTCTTTACGAACATTATTTCTCCATTCTCTTATTTTTTAATTGAATATTCTCGTGTATGCTACAAGTATGTTCCAGAAATAGGGAATAAGCTTCATGAAGTAAACATTGAGGAAATTCTATTTAAAATTTATGACGAAATAGAAATTTATTCTTGCCCCATCATCAGTTGACACACTTCTATAAATTAGGAAGAAAATAGATATACAATTCACTGATTGATGGTTTAGCATGTGGGTTCCCATCTTAGAGATGGGGCTTCTAATATTACAACTACAATACTAACAAACAATACAAATACTGTTTATACTAACAAACAATACAAATACTGTTTTTTTGACATTGTATGTTGTTTATATATGGGGGGAGGGGATCACGGGCTGCAAATCCCATGCAAAACCCCTCACATGTACATATGGCGGGTCAGGCTGGGTTTAAGTGGGCTACCTTGGGTTCAGGATGGGACCGACTTGACCTTGAAACTCAAACAAAATTAAGACCCATACCCAGACCACAAGTGTGGCAGGTTTGAGTCGGGTCCCGGCTTTTGCATGTTGTGTCACCCAATACTACACCCTACCATCGCCTCTTTATGTCAGGTGAGTTGAGGAATGTGATGTTGTTCAAATCGAAATGAGATCTAATTTAATATGTAAACTTGTTCCACATAAACACCCTTACAATTTTGAAGTGCACGAGTCAGACATGAATGTATGGGTGGTGTATTGCAGTGAGAGAGGCAAGGGTTGCATGTGGTGTTTGCGCGAGTATGTCCAGCCATTAGATGGACAGTTTATATTGTTGAAGATTGACGCATCGCATAATTATCTTAATCGAGCTATGAATCAAGATCACCCACAACTTGATTGCAACTTCATGGATAAATGATTCATTAATCAACCCAAGATATCACTAGCAATTAAGATATCAATTTTACGGAGGCTCATTTCAGATGGCTAATGTATACATAACAAGTTGCAGGAGGGTGTGGGATGCCGGAATAAAGTGTATCAGAACAACAAGGGGGCGGTGGAGCTGGCCCACTGCACGGATGAGAGGAAAAGGAGGCACATGTGCAGGGTGGGATGAATTCTTTCCAGAACAAGAGGTTCTGTCGGGGGGAGGTGAGGCGGGGGGAGAGGGAGGGAGGGTTTCCCGGCTAATGTAATATTCACCTCCACTAGCAACATCTTGATTTAAGGCAACGATTGCCTCTGGTGGAGGTGGTTTCCTTATGGTACTTAACAAAATAAACTTTCCCTTGTTGTATACATGAAATATTTTTCCCGTATATGACCTGGGCGAATCTTCCTCGTGTTAGATAACCTTCAACTTGGAGGAATACTGATTGGGAGAATAAAGTAAAGTGATGCTACTTTTTGCCAATCAGTATGGTAACCCTGAGGAATTACCTTACATTCATCTTAACATCATGCTTATCTCTTATCCCTGCAGGTTAGTTGTTCACTACCAAACTAACCCTTATGGAATTTGATGCAAATGGAAAAATTTGGTGGAAAAGAAATTAGAGGATCGAAGAAGAGAAAAACACGCCGGATGCGAGGGACTTGGGGAAGAAGAACAGTGAAGATCGCGTTGAGGGAGAAGAGAGAAAAAAGGAGGGATATGAGATAACTCTCAGTTTTAGTTGACTCTAAATTAAATAAAACTTTAGGCTACCATCCCTTTTATATAGGAGGGGAGGGATTACAAAAATAGAAAGTAAATAAAATTTCAAATCCTAACTTATCCTAATTAACTCTAAATAGACCCTAAATATCTCTAACAGACTGATACTTACTATAACTGACTAACTATTTGATTTGAGATCACATGTGATCTCTTTATTTAAAATAAAAATGCAACATACTCAATAAAATTAACTCAACCCTAATTTAATTAACGAATGAAAAATTGAGCCATATTTATTTGTTTCACAAAGCATCAGCTCTCTGCCGCTTTGAAAAACTCATCTCCTGATGAGTTGCTTTGTCTTGAGTCGCACGTTGTGGAGTTTACACGGAAAAAAGAAATGATGCGCATATAGTAGAATCCAAGCCATTGTCGCAACCCTTGTGGAGTCGTCATCATGCCGGAGAGGATGATGATCAAATAATTGATGTGACATGTGTGGAGGCTTCCATATCGTGGCAGAGATTCTCACCAAGTTGTTGGGTAGGAAATATTGATGTGGCATCTTCATAGGTGGAATCGTGGAGTTTGAAGAGGCCATGGAGGGTGGAAACCACATGATAATGGTGAGAGGAAATGTGAATAAAATAGTTGGTTCACATGTTCTTTTATAGGGAGGCGAATTAATCCTAATTCTAATAGGAATGACTTGCTATCCACTCCTCTTCCATTTCACACTCCTATTGTAATATTTATCCTCAGGGGGGTGTAAATGCAAAATTCGTACCCCTTCACTTAAATGAAAACTCATCCATAGACATCTCAATCTTACTACTTTTAGACAAAAAAATTTAAGTGGAGGGAGTTTCTTGAAATATTCCTGAATCAGTTCCCACTCCTTGATCAGGGGAAATACGGTTCCAGATTGAGAGTTGCCTTCCTTTCTTGAGAAAGCCCTTGCTAGGGTTTTCTCCCATTGCATCCGACGACGGCGACAAGGTGGGTGTAGGGAGCGGTGATGGCTGCCTTGCATGCGAAGACAAAGCTTTGCGAGGGCCTAGAAATGATGGCAACACTGTTGGTGGGAATCGGATGGGTGCAGTGCGACTGCTGGTTGTGCTAGTCACCGGCGGCAATGTGGACGGGGAGGGGTTGGCGACGTGCTGCGAAGGTGCAGTTGCGGCGGTTGACGAGGGTGAGGCGAGGAGGAGGTGGTGGTTGAGAGGGGTGGCTAGTGTTGGGGGGAGTCGCGTGGGTTAGGCGGCGCATGTGCTCGATTTTGGGGTCGACCGAGGTTGCGGGGCTGGTAGTAGGCGTGATGATGGGGGCCGAGAGGATTTCACATTGGCATGGGGGCTTGGCAATGGCATGATGGGGTTGCACGATGGTGGCGGTAGGGGTTGGAGGAGTTGGAAGGGGTGTGGAGATGGTGGCAGCGGGTACATTGTGGTCGGGGATGTAGGTGGGGGTTCTAGGGCGACGGGGATGGGTGGTGGTGAGACTGGAAATGGTGTTTCATTGGCGGAAAGGGGCTACAGTAGGGCTGGGGGGTCGTCGGAGGTGCGAGGGATGCGTAGGGGACCTGCGAGGGGGTTGTGGAAGTTGGTGGAGTGGATTTCATGGGCGTCAACTGATTAGAATCATGTTGGACGGCAAGTGGAATGTCAACGACGACTCATTTTTCTTGTTTTTCTTCCTTGAAAACCTGGACAATAGCTTCGAGGGCGTGAACGGTGCTCAGAGTCTGAAAATCTGCAGCCAACTCCCGTAGACTCGACTGAAATTTGAGTAATATGGACATCAACTCTTTGTTGTAGGCTTCTTCGGCTCGTCGTTTACGTTCTGTCGAACAAGGGTCTTTTATTGTGTGTTTGTGCGAATATCTGTATAGATCATCAGATTGTGAGGACGATATGAGGGCCATGCTCCGATACCAAATGATGCAAATGGAAAAATTGGCGGAGAAGAAATTAGAGGGTGAAAGAAGAGAAAAACTCATCAGATGCGAGGGATATGGGGAAGAAGAACCGCGAAGATCGTGCCGAGGGAGAAGGGAGAAAGAAGGAGAGATATGAGATAAATCTCAATTTTAACCGACTCCGAATTGAATAAAACTTTAGGCTACCATCCCCTTTACATAGGAGGGGAGGGATTACAAAAATAGAAAGTGAAAAAAATTTCAAATCCTAACTTATCCTAATTGACTCTAAATAGGCTCTAAATATCTCTAACCGACTAACTACTTACTATAACCGATTAACTAATTGATTTGAGATCATATGCGATCTCTTTATTTAAAATAAAATTGCAACGGACTCAATAAAATTAACTTGACCTTAATTTTATTAACGGACGAAAAATAGAGCCCTATTTATTTATTTCATGCTGCATCAGAGTTCAAATTGGAGGTGTGATTCTTTTTTAAATTATTGCATAAAGTTGACAAGTCATGCTGAAAAGTTGGAGAAGAGTCTAGTTAAAGAAATGTTTATTTGTGTTTTTGATATTTGCAAATCGTATTGGCTTCATATGTGATAGGTCTTCAACTTAACTGCCGTGGTAGACATTCTGATGCATTTGATAGTTCTAACCTGAGAAGGGATGGCATATGGTTTATTGATCTACAAAGGTTTGTAATAGTTCGAAATCTGTTAAGGCAATATGTGATAGCAAGATGACGCGTTTGTAAACAACCTGGAGTGAAACATGGTAAAAAGGGAAGCCTAAATGATTTGAGGCAATAAATTTTTATTTCCAATAACAAGTAATGAATAAATGCACAATATTTTGTTCCTTCTCACATCTTTCAGTCGCAGACAACAAAAATGAAAGATGATAGCTTTATAATGATAAAGTATCGTATTTGTTATAAATATAACGAGGATGGTAAACATGATGGGCAAAACATTTAAGTTATCTTACTAGATACACTTAACTACGAAAATAGTAAAACTAGTTGCAATATACATAAGATTTACAATTTACTATGAAAAGAGTAACATAGCACTTATAATTTGCATGAGATTATAAGTTATAAATAAATGTATATCACATAATTTGTGTATGAATCTACGTCCATAAATACATGTATAAGTTATATTGAAGTATCTGTAATAATCATAGTTTTAAATATCGATATCGATATTGTATCGATCCACCTAGAAAAGGATATATCGGGATATATTGTTGATATCGGTAGAAATATCGAAAATGGCTTAGAAAGCCATTTTTGTCATTTTTTTCACAAGCTAAGATTTCTTAAAATAATAAATAACTTAAAAATAACACTCATATCACGCATTTCACTCATTAATACACCTTATATCACACGTATCGATCATATCGCACATTTCGTTGTTTATACTGATTGCTGAGTATTGATAGATATTGGAATTGAAATAACTAAGTTAACAACACCTATAACACATCTCTTGGTCATTAAAACTAATGACTCTTGTTGATTGCCGATGATTAATAAAAGGACACACTGTTTCATTTACAGAAATAATTGTTGTGGACCTCCAAAATCACTTCGACTACCGCTGACACCATAGAAGCCGCCTCGTGCACTACCAAGTTCTCGCCTCTTATACTCGCTCCTTATAGATTCTTGTTGTATATAAGTACATAACCTTGTAATCAATCATTTGCGAGGATAAGAGACAATAATATTGGAGCTGGAAACTGTATTATCGATGGCACAACAAGAGAAATAGCTTACGAACCTTGTGATGATTATGAAGTAGGAGATAATATCCATGGTTGGGTGCTCATTAAGGTGGAAATCGAACAACTAATATAGTATCTTACCATGGTTAAGAGAAATAAAAAATCTAGAATAAGTATGAACAAGTACATCGAAAACTCTAAAAATCTTCTCCCCAAGATCTTAACAAATACTAGAAATCATAGCAAGACAATAGAAAAAACACAAGAACAAATATTAGAGCACGAAATATACAAAGGTCCGACGAAATCCACCTCTAATTGCATTTAAGATGATGAAAATTACCTCAGGGAAGCTTATCCAAAGCTAAGAAAATGTTACATGCAATAACAACTCGACATGGTGAGATATTGACTGACATCAGCGATATGGGTCGACATGGGTGAAAGTTGCATTTAAAACTTCAGGTTTTGACCGATACCCATTGATATCTCGATATACCTGCAATATGTCCACGAATATCCGAGAAAACATCATACATAGTAGTATCGATATTAGTCGATATTTGATACCGATAGATCGACGATATATCTTGATATTTGAATCTATATCTTGATATTTGAATCTATGGCAATAATATATTTTTCTAGTGAAATAGTGCGTTGCTTCAGTGTGGGGATTTGGGTCATATGACATGTACGTATCGGGGAATGGTCACCTATTTTTGATGTGATTTGTTTGAACACCAGAGGGATTTATGTCCATCATGAGTGTTGCCGTGTCGTAGCCTTAAATGGAACGAGAAGATTTGGCTTGTCATCGAGGGATTTCTATGGTTGCGATTGGATTGAGCAACCTCGATCGATGGACTTTGTACCGATCAAGGAGCGCCCAAATAGTAGAGTTTCGTTTGAAGGCAGCAATAACTGCATCGAAGATGCTTAGCATGGTTTTTTTGGGTGATTTGGTTTGACTAGAGGAATCCCTTGTCCCTATTATGGCCATGTTAAGTGATAATGTTGGCCATTTTTTTTCCGGTTGGCGGGTTGTTGGCTATTGCTATTTGATCATAGGGAGGCATCCTTTGATGCAAGATGCGAGTGGCTATAGTCATTTTCTGGTGCTTTGGGTGACGAGTGTTTCTCGTCATCCGTTGTGATTTTTCTTCGGTGAACATCACTTTATGCGTTGCGGAAGGTATTTATGGTGTTGTCGGATTGTGTGATAGTTTTTTGGATGCCTTTGTCATCGGGATCATTGTCCAGCATATACACTCTCGGTGGTGCTTGACTTCGTGGTGGGGAGGATCTTTTTCGGCTTGATTGTATCAGAGGAGTGCCAGTTTTGAATCTTTTGATTGGTTTGGGGAAGGTAGAACCTGGCAGGGGGCGATGGTGTAGACTGCAGACAACAATGGAGAGGTGGAAATCCTGTTGATTTCTTTGTCAACTGGTGTGAAGGTTGATACAATATTGTTGGTCATGGCAGTAGAAGCAAAATGGTCAATTTTTGGCTCACAAGTTATTGCTGAGATCAGATTCAGCATGCATCCAAGTTTGAGGGTATTTGTTTCCCTCTCTCATTCTAAGCATGTGATCCGAACTTTGCGTTGACGGGTGCCTATGTCTATTTTCCAATTTTATGGCTATATGGGGGATTCGAACGACCAGACCCCATTACAGGTTGGGGTTTTTAGGGAAGTTGCTCGGGGCAGTTTGATTGCTTCACAGGAGGGGGCCAGTGGTCTTCCTCTGGTGTTGATGTAGTGTTCGTCAGTTGAATATCGAGTCACTTTGCTCATGGGTGATCAACTTCAAGAGCCGTGACTAAGAAGGGGCCCATAGGGGTCCCTGTGCAAGAGCGGTAGATATATGAGAGGTTGCTTAGAGATAGCATGATGGTTTCCTTAAGGAAGATGTGGTGTTAGGGAAGCATGAAATGGAAGAAAATGGAGTTAAAGACTAACCTTGCAGGGAAGGGGGATTTGTTGGTGGTATTCTGAATTCCAAGGTGGGGTGGCACTGGCTAGGTGGTGGAAAAGATGTTTTTGCAGAGGTTATCTTCTATTGTAAATCAATGGTGGGTGTATGAGGATTGTTCCATGTGGGGGGTCACAATGTGGTTGTAAATGAAGCTCATCACTTGGAATGTCTATGGCATAAGCAACTCGAAGAAGAGGCCTAGGTTGGTAGGCAACTTGGTTTTTGATCGACAGATATGGTCAGTTCATAGGAGACTATGCTTGAAAATAGGGATGTTGGTCATGGAGGTTGACTCGAGGTACAAAGGTTACTGATTTCGAGGTGGTTGACTCGATTGGCATCATTGTGGAGATCTTGATAATGTGGGAGTGAGAATGGGTTTTTAGCTTACAGATGAGATGAGTGAGCATAAGATGCTGCTGGTGAGTTTGAGAAGGGTGATTTACTCTATGTAATGACAAGTGTGTGTGGTCATATAGAAGCTGAGAAGAGGTAGAAGTATAGGATGACCCACATGTTGTTTGTTCTTCTTCGCTTGTTTCTTTAGTGGTGGGCGGGGACTTTAATGCCACTATTTTATTGGTTAGCCGATCGGGAGGTGGTGATGGTCTAGATCCAGGTTCGAAGGACTTTAGATATTTAGTTAGAGAGCTTTGATCAGAGGTTATGGATGCTTTAGATTTGCAGATTCACATGGCAAAACTCATCCTCCATGCTGCACATTGTGTATTTTTCTTGTTTGTTGAGATATTGTAGCTCTTTCAACTAGCTTATGTAAAGAGTCCATCAAGATCTCGTTCTAATCACACTCTATTTATCCTAGAATTGGTAACCCATTTCCTTTCTTTCTGATTGAATTCTCTTTGTAGTTGGAGGAGGGGTTTGGGGATTTGATGGGCTGGTTCTGGGGTTAGTTCGCGTGGAATGGTCAACGATTATAGGGTCAACAAGTTGGTGGCAAAACATTTTCAGAATTTCAATTGGCAAAGTCATTGTTTTGGTTAGCGGTGGTTGGGGAAAGGTGTGGACCAATTGAATTTGGAGATGGTCGAGGGGTTCATGCATGGTTTTAGGGAGCAAAAGATCCCAATGTTGGTTAGGGAGCTGAATGCATGTTAACATACGATAAAGTTGACAACTTTGATTTCTATAAAATTAACATGGTACTCATATTTTACTTCTTAACAGAGATGTTTCTCACTTTAATGGTCTGGTGGTAGTGCAATGTGCCTACCATCCAAAGGACCAAAGTTTAAATCCCTCCTTGTGGGGGTTGTATTAGCTAGCTGACAACCAACGTAAAAAATATTAGGATCTTTCAACATGGATTTGAGCAAGAATCCATGTATTCGACCCTGCTTAAAGTGGGAGAATGCTTCACCATTTTTTTAAGCAAAGAGGTTTCTCAACCAGTTGAGGTTTTTAAGCTAATTGTGTTCAACGAGATCTTCCTTATTGTAGCCATGCTATCGTGAGTTGATTGCATGGGGTTTAAGATAGATTTATTTTCTCGGTGCAGATGACCTCGACGGAGTACCCGACGCTTGTTTGGAGAAGAGACAAGTACCCGTCCTATGCATTAATCTCATAAAGGATATGTATGATAGGGCTTTATCTTGTGTAAGGACCCCGACGGGGAAGACTGACTATTTTGATATCAACATTGGTATACATCAAGGTTCAGCTTTGAGTCCATTTCTTTTTACTTTGATTATGGACGAGTTGACAAGTCACATTCAGGATGAGTTACCTTGGTGTATGTTATTTGCTGATGATATTGTGTTGATTGACGAGACTAGAGATGGAGTAAATGAGAAGCTTGAGGTTTGGAGACATGCATTGGAGACTAAAGGTTTTCGTATAAGTAGGGCTAAGACGAAATATATGGAATGCACCTTTGATGGAAGCAATGGTGAAGGAATCGAGCTGAAGATTGGTGACGATAACATTCAGAAGAGAGATTCTTTTAGATATCTGGGATCTATTTTGCAACATGATGGGGAAATTGATGGAGATGTTACTAATAGAATAAATGCAGGCTGGCTAAAGTGGAGAGGAGTCTCCGCTGTTCTCTGTGATAAGAAAATTCCTTTAAAAATTAAAGGAAAGTTTTACAAAGCAGCCGTGAGACCTGCTATGCTTTATGGATCTGAATGTTGGCCTGTGAACCATAGACATGCGCAAAGAATGGCTGTAGCAGAAATGAAAATGCTAAGATGGATGTGTGGACATACACGTAAAGATCGGATTCGAAATGATGCAATCAGAAAGAAAGTTGGTGTAGCTCCGATCGAGGATAAGATGCGAGAAAACTGCTTAAGATGGTTTGGTCATTTGCAAAGAAGGTCAGCTGATGCACCGGTTAGGAGATGCGAGTTTTGGGATGTTGAGCCGGCTAAGAGAGGGCGAGGACGACCCAAGAAGTGTTGGAAAGAGACTATACGAAGGGATCTTAGTTTTTTGGATATAAGCCCGAGATTGACCCAAGATAGATCTGAGTGGAGACGAAGAATCCATGTAGCCGACCCTACTTAATTGTGGGAAAAGGCTTTGTTGTTGTTGTTGTGTTTGTTGTTGTAGATGACCTTTTTGCCATTCATGCTTATGATTGATGGCTTGGTGATAACTATTGTGATTGTGGGAAATTGGAAGATTCGATAGGTTAGGGGGCTATTGTGGATTGTTAATTTCTTCGAGGTCTATAATTATGTAAATGGGAGATATTAAAAGAAGCTTCACGAAGGTGGATTTCTTGGACGAAGAGATATATTAGTTGGTTAATTATCATTTTGAGGGTGATTTTCTTCAACCCAATAGTGGGTTAGACAGGGTTGTCCGCTCACATTCTTGTCTTTGTGAGGCATGCGCTAGCTGTTATGGTAGATCATGCTGTTTAGGGAGGGATCTGTGCTCACTATTCTCATGATGACCTTTTCCATTTTAGTGCTGCTCGATGTGGACGACATGATGTTCTTCATTGGAGGTGTTGTTGAGGAGAAGGGGATCTCAATGGTGGTTGAGCTTGTTGGGGAGTGTATCTCAGGATCAACTGAGAGAAGTTTGTTTTGTTCCTTTCGGCATATCCCTAATGGTGGTTGTGGAATGTAGTAAATTCCGAGTTTACCACGAGCAAGCCTTCCACTCTTTCATTTTGGGTTGTCGCTGGCGTGTTGTAAGTTCAGGAAAGATGATTGGCTGCCCCTTACGGAGAAGTTCAATCATAACTTTTCCTGTTGGGAGGCTTCCTGCCTGTCGAGGTGCGACCATTTAGTGCTTCTTATGGTCATCCTGTCTGCTAATCCAATTTTTCCCTCCATCCATAATATGCAGTAGGGATTCAGGAGCGTCTAGAGTCCATGATGAGGTAGTTTCTTGAGTCCAGCTATGGGAAGGACAATCACTATGTTCCTCTGGTGGAGAACACTTGGCGATGCAACATGTTCACTGTAAGTGTCTTTGGATGTTGAGTCCAAAGAGATAATAAGGCTTTGCCTACTAAATGAGTGGTGATAATATAAGGGGAGAGGGGTGATATGCTCAACCGCATGGTGCGGGGGATCTATGGCATTCTAGTGGGGTTGAAAGTTTTAGATGGCGCATTTCGGTTGCCATCATTTATTGGATAGGAATATGCTTTATATTTTTGCAGACTATCGTATTCCTAAGACCTGTGGTGAGGGACGACAATTTGCTCATATTCTGATTAGATGACTGGCCTTAAAAGGGGACTTTTTGCGACCTTTTTCAAAACTTTTTTTTATTAACGTCAACTCGGGACATATGGGATATTGAGGCTTGGTTGAAACAATGCATGGGTACCTGGTTTTTTTCCCTCTAATTTCTCTGAACAACGTAACACATGACTTTCGATGATATTAGTTCTTGACATGGTTGACAGAGGGGCATCATCTCTAGGCATGGTTTAGTTTTGACTTCTCGCATAAGAGGGCATATAAGGCACTTACCACCCATTTAGTGTTTGTTCGCAGATACAATGGCATCAAATTCCGGTATTCACTTGAATTTTGGTTTCGATGTGTGACCAAAATTAGACCAAATGGCCAAAATTTCAGCCTTTAGGCTGCCAATAAAAGCATTGGTGATCGACAACAACAACAAAGATCTTCCCACATTAAGTAAGGTTGGCTACATGGATTCTTGGGTCATTCTTGGGCTTAGATCCAAAAAACTAAGATCCCTTCGAATAGTCTCCTGCCAACACTTCTCAGGCCTACCTCATCCTCTCTTAGCCAACTCAACATCCCAAAGCTCACATCTTCTAACTGGTGCATTAATTGACCTCCTTTACGAATGACCAAACCATCTTAAGCGGTTTTCCTTCATCTTATCCTTTATGGAAGCTACACCAACTTTCCCAGGTTTCATAACCTTCAAGGCCTCCTTTCCGTCCTTCCTTTGTATTCATCTATAGCTTGCACGAGTCAAGTAACTTTTATTCTAGCTAGATATCTCAAGGTGATCTCTCTATTTTCTTCACCAATGAACAACTTATGGAAATACTACCTCAATCTAGTCTTTATATCCTTCTGAGTAACAAGCACGTGTCCTTCCTCATCCTTAATGCATTTCACTTGAGAAAGATCTTTGGTCTTTCTTTCTTTTGCCTTGGTCAATCTGAGTATATCCTTCTGCCTCTCCTTAGAGTCAAGATTTTTGTATAAAACTTTACAAGCTTTTGACTTAGCTTCACTTACAACCTTCTTTGCTTCTTTCTCCGCTATTTTATAATTTGTGATAATTTCCTCTGTTCTATCCTTATACATAGTTTTAAAGCTCACTCTTTTAATTTTAAGTTTCTCTTATACCCCTTCACTCCACCACAAGCCTCCTTTTGGCTTGGAACTCTCCCCTTTGACTCGCCTAGCATTTCTTTGGCTACCTGGTAACGCGCCCCTTCGCGGTCTTACGAAGGTCGTCGACTGTAGCACCCTCGAAGAAAGCGTGATAAAAAATAAATAAGAGAGGAGAAAGTGATAATAGATGAATATAAAATAACTCTCTCTTCACTTGGTATTAACCAAGTAAGTGTCTCTGGGTCGAACACACGGAGGAAAAAGTATACTTGGGATTTTAGATTGGATTTGTGATTTTGAATCTTTTTTTTGAATCAAAAAAGGGGGGAAACATGCTAAGGTATCCACCCCAAATATATTTCAAAAGGAGAAAAGTACAAGGAAACTTACATGAGCCATGTCTCGAGAAGAGACCTATAATGACATGGTACATTTTTCGCGATAAAAAACGATGAGAATAAAAGGTAGCACCATTTCTTGCTAACCAAATGGCCCATATCAAAGCCGCCGGACAATGGGGGGCCTCTTTAGCACAACGTTTTCCTTGGAACAAGGAATCCTGACAATTCCAGATTCTGAAGTTTCAACCAGTTCATACTTGAATCTTCTCAAATTGGAGATGTCTTCGAACACTGAAAGATAAGATGATCCGCTATCTCAATCCGTATCTCATAAAGGGGGCTCCTATTGGAGAAATCCCCGAAGAGTCTCTCGCAACGATCTTTAGTCATAATACGTCTTCTCCGCAGCAACCACATAAGGAAACCAATTTTGCTTGGCAGTTGAAGCTCTCAAATAAAGTTGCAATCACGAATCAATGCATCCGTCCTAGGAGGCGGTGGCATTGAGATAGCTCTGTAGGCTTTTTATCACCGAGAGCGAGTTATTTTTCCATAACCAGTGGTCTCGTCCGTCGGTCGGACTAACAACCTGTCTAAGGGAGTCCATCAGAAGGAGGAAATCCTCTAAGCATTGATCGGAAAGTCGGACGTGAAAGAAGGCATCCGGTTTTCATCAATTCGACAATTTGCCACCCGCGCATCATGTTGAGATATTTGTTGTCATTTATATTGTTTTGCTTATTTTATATTTCTTTTGTCCTCATCTTGTAATTTGCCCAATATGTTCCTCTCATATATAAGACTACCCTAGAGCCTCTCATTAATGCAATTCATTCTTGAACTCTACATGGTATCAGAGCGACGATCCTAGACCGAGATTCCCGTATCCCACCTACCCCCCCCCCCCCGCGCTGTCGGGCACTAGGAGCACCGCCGAGGATCCTCCCAGCCGTCGAGCTCCAGGAGCACCGCCAAGGATCCTCCCAGCCGTCGGGCACTCCAGGACCCGCCAACACTCGTGAAAGCCCGTCGGTCCTCCTCGACCTTATGTGTGGATAACGAGGCCACCTTCTCCCTCACTTAATATTCTGCTCCGTGGGCTAAAGTGAGGCCAACCAGCCTTTTCGTTTCCGCTAGTTGCAAAGTACATCCCAAGGTCTCGTCGGGAGGTCATGATTTGGTCATGCGTGTAATATAGGTTCGCAGTGGATGTGGCCAGAAGGTTGGTTTGTCAGCAGACCTTAGCCAACAGGCCCTCCCAGGCCTTAGTAGTCCATCTCGGCCATCTCCACGCACATTTGCAACTCGATCTGCAGTTTGGATTGGTCTGATTTTGACCGGAAAACGTGATTTCAGGCGTATAAATCGTGTTTTCAGGACCTAGCAAGCAACGACAATTGATGAATCCGTATGGCCGTGTAGACTCGTTCATATCGGTCTACTTCCCAGTTGAGTTTCGTCGTCCGGCCGTTTTCCATCATGTCAGAGAAACAAGGGTGATATTTTTTCGTTCGGGGCCTTCAAAGACGTGGCTCCCATCGCTAAGATGGATGGGGTCAACTATGCGCTATGGTCCATTGTAACGCACTCGGATCCGGGCACCCATTTACGCTGCATTCGCGGTATTACATTCGTTAAAGATCACACTAGTATATGAAAATACGGGGGAATTTTCCGCGTTATTGCTGTGTCATTCAAATCAATTCACAATCACAGAACAACAATAAGATGTGCCACCAACATTTCACTTCATTAATTTTTCTATATATACACACATGTACAAAAGGGGCTGACATATTCATACGTGTATTCCCAAAATATTTAGAAAAGAAGGAAAAGCATATTACATCATAACTGAGCAAAATTGTGAGAAAAGTAACTGTATCGTCTGGTATCGGGTGCCAGGAATCATCAACCAGCTACTGAGATGCATGCTACTTGCCTGTCGCACATGAAAGGTACTAGAGGTGTCAACAAGCGCCGGTACTTCCCAAAAACTTATTAAAATAAACATGCATTTAAAGTGGTTGCAAAAGAAACAAGTAATAAGGCATAAAATAAAAAAATTCACAACTACTTAAAAAATTACAACTATTTACTATGAAGAAGATTTTCAAGCTACTTTAAGGAAATGTCTCCGAATTGAACCACTGGCTTTTTTTTCTATATCATATTCTTGTATAGTAGTTTAATGGCTCATAAGTATAACTTCTCCATTTGCCCCTTAATCTTTCTTATGTATAATTTATATATTAATTTATGACATATATGTAGATGTTGTTTTTTTGTCATTGAGATCAAGTTATGGATCTTGATAAGAAGTTGGTGAGGTGATGCTTTATTTAACTCTTAGTTTATTGATGATGGAAAAGATAATATTCTAATCTGGTTCTTAATTCTATCTAACTTTTCGAGTCTAGTGGATAGTCTGTGGTCTTGGTCTGTATGTGACCTCACACTATGACTCTAAGGCATGAAGAGTGCCTTAGGGTTGTGGTGCCTCCGTAGGCATGTGGTGTTGTGTAATGCATCCTAACTAAGTTCCCAACACGTCCACTAACTTATAATGATCCTGCATCCAACTTAATTATAGTCAACTCTAACCAACGCAACTTATAATTAATTAAATCTCTTAGCCAAGATCCATTATGCTTCATTTCGAGTTCAACTATAACTCCTTCAAATTTGACTGTAACTGCTTCATATGTAAACCTAGATGATGTAGATTTAGCATCGCCAAGCCTATTGGCCGAAAAGTAACCAAAAATCAAGCGGTGAGCTTGTCTCCTAAGAGACTCTTCCGTCTCGCCCTCTTATTAGAAGTGCGGTCCAATAGAGGGAAATGTCTACTCCAAAACTACGCCCCAGAGACGGGTGAGAGAGACTCTCCGGAAAAGTCGACCTAGAAACTGGCCCGACTAGTATGGGTAAACGAGCTCGTACGAATAACTAAACGCGAGGATCTCCCGCATGGGTATCCTTAAAACAGAGGGTCAGCGGAGCTGGTCAAAATTGGGATCCAACGAGGCGTAAAAACACTGCGAGCTCGTATAAAAATCGTGAGAAGGACTGGGATCCTAGACCCCCGCACTTGGTGACCGCTGCCCTTACCGGGCTTCCTATCTTCCGCCCAGTTGAAGGTCACCGCCTCACATGTTCAGGTGTAAAGGTCACCATGAATGGCATAACTATTTATCATTGATTCACTATTTACTTTCCTTCTTTGATTACTCATCTTATTCTCCATCTTTTCTGTGATTGATGGTATAGATTCATGTTTTTTGGTCTATGGCATTAGTAATATTGACCAATAGATAGTGACTCATACCTAACAGATCATTTGATGGAATTTATATTGATTATAAGAAATCACTGATTCAATCATTTCTGAGTTATTTCATTAAGAATAAGTGATCCTGTCATGAACACAAACCCTAGACCCATGCTAGTATCTCCCCCACAACCAACGGCTTGATACAAATAGACCCATCATAATCTCTTTTGTACTCAGTTGCTAATTGATAACTTACTGACAAACTAGCTTTCAATTTTTTTTTTCGGATTACCTCTTGCTAGCAACCTCACATGTAGAGTATGACATTTCACCATCCTAGCTTAATCTTGTACCTTAACTCTGACAGCTATAATTATGCTTACATTGTGTCAACTATGTCTTGCATGGCCTATGTACTAGTTTTTTAAAAGAATAATGTCAAGTAATTTTTTTGTGGGATTGCAACATTTTACGGGTGCATTGCGTGTACTGCAATCATGTAATATAGATTTAAAACGCCATGGTTGCAGCATCTTTCTAACTAATAGCTAGAGAATCGTTTAATCTTGTTAATAATTCGAGTTGATATTATTTATAATGCTCAAGTACACCATCAGGACCCTGATAATTCAACCCAAATTCCGAAAATAGTCATGGGTAATAACCGTGATAAATAATCCCATGAATAATTAAAATCATGAAACATATATTACAAAAAGGAAGTCTGGAACCCATGTAGCAGATGTTCTGTATAACAGATCTTACTTGTGACAAATTCTTTTAGCAACTACAGAGCTTCTTATCTAGTCTTATTGTAGAGGGGAAGCTTGAAATACGAGATGACTCCTATTTTCTGAATAGATAATAGTATTTATCTAAATTGGTTTATATCTTATAATATACTGGCGCCTTATGCTTCAGCTGCAGGAGAACAATTTTTTATTAGAAAACAGAGCATATGTAGTACATCAATTCTGCGTACCACTGAATTTAAGCATATCTACTCAGTGCCAATGTCTAATGTTGTCATGTATATAATATATATATATATATATATATTCAATTATGGAAAATTAACCCCCCGTAACTACAGTCAGACAATCCTCTTTCAGCTAAAAAGTTATTTATAATGAATCCAAATAAAAAGTTATTTATAATGAATCCAAATTTACTAGAAAGGAAATAATAATATGTAGCATTGCTTATTTCAAAATGGATAGGAAACCCATTAGTCAAGTTTATTAAAAATGTGTTTGCTACGAGGACTTGAGAGAACATGTACCAATCATTCTAAGATATCTTCTTAGCCCATCTTCTAACTTGTGAACCTCAAATTAGGTACCAGATTACCCTCCCCATTGCATATAACTCAAGAAAGGGTTTGGAAAGAGGGATCAATAACAAATCATCATGCGCAACAGCAAAGAAGGATTAGGATTGTACCTTTAAAATCTCTCAAATATGGAGATTAGGATTGTACCTTTAAAATCTCTCAAATATGGAGATTTAGAAGCATGTAGCTTCTTGGGAGAGAAGCATCCCCAGCAGGAACTTCAAGAACAAGGAGCAGCAGCTTCCAGCTGCTTGAAGGAGTTGCTGTAGCTCTTGGTGAAGCTGCTGGACAGCAGCTTTGAGATGTAGCAACAACTCCAAGAGACCCTAGCAGGGGTTTGGACAGGAGCTGAAGAGAGCAACAGCCTCCACCTGCTCATCCAGGGGAAGGAGGAGCTCCAGTGGCTTTGGCTGCTGAAATCTGCTGCAGGAGGAGAGCTAGATGGCTGCCAGGAGTAGTAGCTTTGACTATCGCAAAGAAGCTCCAGCAACAATGGTGCATCTGCTCTCAGCAGTTATGGAAAGAGAGAAGATGGCTTGGGGCTCCTCCCTTCGTTGGAAAGAAATAGAGAAGGGAAAGAAAGAGGGGAGGGGGCTTGATATTAATAAGGAGAGGAGAGGGGGGACCTTTGGTTGCTAAGTGGAAAAAGGAAAGCCAAATGGAAGGGAAAAAAACCAAGTGGAGAGACTGCTGTCTAATGTCTGTTATTTTGTTTGTACAAAAATTAAATAATAGTAATAATTATTTTTTCTCTCTCACTTATTTAGCATATCAAAGTCGCTTGTATTCACGCCTCGAGTCTCGGATTCAGGTTCTCAATATCTTATTTTGATCGTCTTTGAACGGTGATCAATATGAGTACAATATTGATATACTTTTGATCATGTTTGGATGCCCTAAATTTTCGAGATACGACTTTTGTTTGGGGTTAAATTTTGCAATTTAAAAATGTCAAACGATCTTCGATTGACGAACGGTCGATTCCGTTGGTCTTATTTTGTCGAGTCGGATTTAATGATGGTCTCGTTTTGTTTCGCGTTTTCCGAATTTGCATCGTGTCTTTTACGTGGCACGCACTACGATGCGATCGATTTTTGATCGATTTCGCCCGACGACTTTTGATTCACGATCAATTGATCGATTTAGGTTATTTAATATAACTTTATTGGTTTAAACGGACCCTAATCGAGTCGGGTTCGTGTTTAATTGGACCCAGATGTTACATCTGTACAGTTTCTTACCCTCATGAAGTGCAACAACAAGGAGCGCATCTTGACAGGTCCCGAGACAACATATAAGACTGGGACAAATGCTTCTTGGAAGCAAGATGACACATATGCACGTGTTTGGATTTCTGGGACCCTCACCACCGAAATAGCCAATGATATTCTGACTCAGCCCACCGCCAAGGCGATGTGGGACACTTTGGCATCCACCTATGCTCGGGCGAAGAATGAGGCCAAGATTCTTCAACTCCAGTTTGATATCTACAATGCCAAGTAGAATGGCAATCCTTTGCATGTTTACTGATCTTCGATCTGGGCATGTTTGAGAAGCTTCATAGCTACATGCCTATTACGACATCTACCGAGCAACAGAAGACGTATAGGAACTCCACGATGGTTGGAGTCTTCATGGCTGGACTTGATACAGAGTATGATGCCACGTGTACTCAGCTTCGTACTGGAGCCACCATACCTCCCATAGAGGAGGCCTATAGCTGTCTCAACCGGATCATAATGCCTTCGACAACCACTTCTTCACCCTGTTCAGCGATGGCTGCTTCTCGTGGCCGAGTGGGGGTGATCCAGTCCAGAGGACACACCCCTCGAGGCAGAGGCGGTAGACACCATCGTGGTCCTTGCACCTACTATCGCAAGCCTAGACATGCAGAGGATACATGTTACCAGAAGCATGTGTATCCTGTTTCCGGTCGAGTAGCAAAGCAGATTGTGTCTTCAGAGACTTCAGCTCTCCAGGTCGATCCTTGCTTGGATGATATTGTCTCTCGTATTCCAGAGATCATGACTCCTACTGCTGATACCACTACTACCGATACCGCAACCACAACTAGAGCCTCTTCAAGCTCCTCATGTATCGCCTATGCTTTTATTGGTAGTACTGATGTAGACACGGCATAGTGGATTAAGGATTCTCGTGCTTCTCACCACCTGTGTGGAGACAGAGCGCAACTGCGGTCCTACAGGACTATACCACCTGGTAGGTGGGTTGTCATTGCTAATGGCGACCACTTACCCTTTAGATGATAGGGGGAGGTGCATTTGACACCGTCCATGCTCCTTCAGAATGTTTTATATGCTCTTGTCTTTCATATGAATTTAATTTCTATTAGTCATATCACTAAGGACCTGCATTGTCGTGCCATCTTTGACCCTTCGTCTCTTGTGTTTCAGGACATTATCATGGGCAGGGTATTGGAAGTGGTTGTGAGCAACAAGGGCTCTACAAACTTGTCCAACCTCCTCGTGCTAGTGTTTCTACTATACCTACTGGACCAATCTCTCCATATCCGTGATATTTTCGTTTTGATCACCTTCTTCTGTAGAAGTTATGTCATATTCTCCCTCAGATTTCTGCGAGATCCTCCTTTCAGTGTGAGGCATGCCAGCTTGGGAAGCATCACAATTCCTCCTTTCCATCCCGTCAGAGTCAGAGCAGTTCTCAGTTATTTAAGCTCCTTCATTTAGACATTTGGGGTCCGAGTCGTGTTCCTGATCATCAGGGACACCGTTTTTATCTTGTTGTTGTCAATGATTTTTCTAGACTTTCCTAGGTCTTTTTATTAAAGAATAAGTTTAAGGCTGGATCTGTAATCAAGTATTTTATTAGTGAGATAAGGAATATTTTTTATGCCAATGTCAAATATTTCCGTTCTGATAATACCTTGGAATTTTACACCTTACAACTTTCTGAGTTTCTTAGATCTCATGTCATTGTTCACCAGACCTCATGTGCTTATACTTCACAGCAGAACGGTGTTGCCGAGCGCAAATGCGTCACTTACTTGATGTGAACAGAACCTTGTCGATGCAGAGTCGTGCTCCTCATGCTTACTGGGGCTATGCTGTCCTTACTGCTTGCTATGTGTGAATCGTACGCCCTCGTCTGTGTTGGGAGAGAAGATTCCTTTCTTGATTGCGTTTCCCGAGAAGGATCTTTTCTCCCTTACGCCTCGTGTGTTCGAATCTGTTGCCTTTGTTCATGATGTCTCTCCAGGTCATGACAAGCTCTCTCCCCGAGCTGTCAGGTACGTGTTTATCAGGTACTCTCATACCGAGAAGGGGTATCACTGCTTTGATCCGCTAAGGCGGGATTACTTTGTTAGTGCCGACGTTACTTTCTTCGAGTCTGTCATGTATTTTTCTCCTACAGGTGACATAGTTGCTCTATCTGACTCCGACGATGAGATATACATGTCTCCACCTCCTACTGTCGGTCCTCCACCAGCTCCCTCTACTCCTGCACTTCCACCACCTCCTCAGACACCACCACCACCATCTGCTCATGTGGTTCAGTTTTTACCACGTGTTTTTACTCGCAAGTCTCGCTCAATTCCCCCTGCTCGCAGGTCCTTCCCATCATCCAGCGCGCCTCTGTTGTGTAATGGGCATATTGTTTCTACTGACGGCACTACTGAATTGTCTGTACAATAGGATTCTAGACAAGATGAGCAGGTGCCCTCTCCGGAGGGAAACTTACATGCTCAGGACTTGGCAGATGATCTTGATGTACTGATTGCTCTGCGAAAGCAAAAGCGTACGTGTGCTACCTACCCTCTTGCAGCCCAGGTTCCCTTGAGCATACTGTCAGAGGATATCAGGAGGTTTACCTTGACACTATCAGACGTGGAGGTACCACAGACATATCAGGAGGCTCTTCGAGACAGTTAGCGGAGGTTGGCTATGGAAGAAGAAATGGCTGCGCTACAGTCACGTGGTACGTGGAGTCTTGTTTCTTCTCTAATTGACTCATCCGTGGCGGGATGCAAATGCGTGTTCACTGTGAAACACCGTGCAAATGGCAGTGTGGATCGCTATAAGGCAAGGCTTGTGGCACGAGGGTTCACCCAGACATACGGGGTGGATTATCAGGATAGTTTCTCCCCAGGTGCCAGACATTCTACTCTGCGTATTCTACTTTCTGTTGCTGTGAAACCACGGGAGAAGCCCTCAAAGGGGTGGATATTGCATTCCTTTTTCTCATCTGAATACATGGGTGTAGGGCTCCTTATATAGCAAACACTGAGTCTCCACATCTCCAAACTGGTAGATGTGAGACTAAACTCTGGATGGGGTAAATGGATCCTGGAGAGATCTATTTACCCATCTTCCACATAGTTGGCGCACAACCAAATACTCCAATACTCCCCCTCAAGCTGGAGCATGCAATGCTCAGCTTGGACAAACAGAAAGAAACTCAACTTACGTTACATGACACTACATACAATATCAACTCAATGCACACAACTGTCGGCAGTTGTCGAGGACGTTGCTTCTCATGCCGTGCAGGTGAGGAGGACGAACGGGCTGGAGTATGAGTCAAACTGAATCTCCTCGTCGGAGAGCATGTGCTCAATACTACGCCTGTCAGAGTCGTTGCAACTGAAATGAGTCTCCTCGTCGGAGTACTCTGGCCCGCCACAACAATGTGGACAACTGTTCCATCTCTGAAAAGGGTCGAACTAAAAAGGCCGTGGAAGTGCAATCATCGTCGGAGTCGACGGTCGCTAGAGAATGGAGTCTGAAGAAGTCTCCTCCTCAGGGAATCAGGTCTCTCCCATCTAGCACAGAGAATGGTACTCTACTCTGGAATCCCTATGATACCACATGAAAACCCTTGCCAACATGGCATAGGGAATGGTCCTCTACTCTGGAGTCCCTATGGCTCACATGAAAACTCTGTCCGAAACTAAAAGAAGAATGATGGGGACCACGATAAAAGATGGCAAACATGTGCACATCTGAAAGGCCGCATACATGTGCGTGTCTGAAACTGAAGACTCGGAACCAATTGTCGAGTCTGAACCTGCGCATCAAACTGTTGATGGACTCGGAATCTGAATGTCGAGTCTGAAACCGCGCATGGAGAATCTTCATCTGCAAAACTGTAGAGTCTGTAATCTGAATGGTCTGGAGACTATATCTGGAGAATCTGAATAGACTTGTGACTCTACAGATACTCCCCTTTCTCCCATACTGGTCGGAGTGTCAACATCGACCAAGTTGGGAGAAGACAAGATAATGGGAATATCAGAAACCAAATAAGTCGATTACATCAATTTTTTTCCGGCTTTTCCTTGAAAGATGTCAAATTATTTTTTTAAATCATTTTTTTAATCCGTTTAATGCTTTTTTTACGGCTTTTCATTTTCTTTCCTTTTTTTGCAATTTGCGTACGGTTTTTTTTGTACACACATCTTTTAAAAGGTTTTTTTTAGCATACTGCCAACTTGAGCCTTCTCTCTTTCTCTCTCTCTCTTTTTTGAACAAAGAAATGGTGGTCCAATTGGACCAAAAAAATACAGTAGCCTACAATACTGTGGAGCTCTCTTCCTCTCTTTCTTTTCTCTTTTTTATTATCCCGACCCAAATAAGCCAAAACCAAATGACTCACCTTTTTTTTAACACGACCCTTCTCTTTTTTTTCTCTTGGCCCATTTCAGTACTTATTTATGGTTCCATTGCAACTCTTTTCCTGAATGCCACGACCCCGAAGGGGCGTTGCACATACCGCCGTCGCCGCTAGGGGAGATGGAGTTCGGAGAACTCTGGGTAAGGAGTAGCTCCACCCCTTGATCAAGATGGAGGCCAGGCGCCGTGAGGAGGCCAGGCGCGAGGAGGCAGCTTCGCATCAAGGGTCTAGGACACTGCCAGGAGGCTAGGCACGAGGAGACGAGGGCGCCGCGAGGAGCTTCGACTGGAGTTTACGATGGGAAGCGGCGGCTTCACCTGGCGATGTGGGACATGGAGGCGGCTAGGGCTCACCGTCCCTACACGTCGCACGAGAACCAAAGAGGGTGGCAGCACTGGGAGTCTGACAGGAAGAGGAGGGAGCGCATCTCACGAGATAGGGGGGTACCACGAGCGCGGGTTCCTCCAGATGGTGGGCGGCATCGACTAGGGCACGTGTGGGAGAGATCTGCCTGGGAACGTGGAGAGGAGATGCGGCTACACGCCTCCTGGAAGTGCGTACGACACCATTTCCGCAAGGAGTGGGCTCGCCCCTGGGTTGTCGAGCCCTGCCAGAAGATCTGGTGGAGAGGTGGATCGCCTGCGTTGAAGCAAGCTTTGGAGAAACATCGACCGGAGATTGAGCTACCGACTTGGATAGCTTCCTGATTTAAGATTTCGTTGCGACCACCTTCAAGAACTTGTTGAAAATTAGGGTTTCAAATCGAAAGCACTAGAACATAATCTTGAACTCGTTCACTAACAAAAATCAGAACAGTATTCTTCACGAACCATTTCCAAGAACAGAGAAAACTAATCTCGAATAAAATACGAACATGAAATCCTCGAATCGACCCGCTCTGATACCATGTTAGAAAATAGGAAGCGGAAGCGATAATGATAAACAAAGCATAAGAACAGAAAGATAAACTTGGAAGAATAAGATTTTTACATGGAACCCTACTCCCTAAGTAGCGGGATGAAACCACGGGAGAAGCCCTCAAAGGGGCGGATATTGCATTCCTTTTTCTCATCTGAATACATGGGTGTGGGGCTCCTTATATAGCATCCATTGAGTCTCCACATCTCCAAACTAGTAGATGTGGGACTAAACTCTAGATGGGGTAAATGGATCCTGGAGAGATCCATTTATCCATCTCCCACATAGATGGCGCACAACTAAATACTCCAACAGTTTGTGACCAAGGGCCTTGGCATACTACGTTACTTCTTTGGCTTAGAGTTTGCACGAAATCAGAAGGGTATGATTATGGCGTAAAGGAAGTATGTTACTGACCTTCTATCTGAGACAGACATGACAGGATGCAGACCTGCCACTACACCAATGAATCCTAATACCGGGCTCTATGATGATGAGTCTGAAGAGGTGGATAAAAAAGATACAGAGAGCTGGTAGGGAAGTTGTTATATGTTACTATTACCAGGTCCAATATATCATTTGCTGTGAGCAGTGTCAGCCAATTTATGGAGCAACCCAGACAAGTTCACGTGGATGCAGTTTGCATGATTTTGAGATATCTGAAATCTTCTCCAGGTGCAGGTCTTCTTTTCTGAAGAGATACGTCTCTCACTATTTATGGATGCGCAGATGCGGATTATGTTGGATCAAGCTTGCAAAAGTCGGCCGACTAGGCCGACTAGTCGGCCCGACTAGTCGAGTCGGGGGGGTAGCCGACTCGACTAGGCCTAGTCGGCCCTTAGTCGGTCCACCCGACTAGTCGGGCCGACTAGTCGGCCTAGTCGGCCGACTAATCGGCCGACTTTTACAACAACCTTTTTTATTTTTTTTGGTTTTTCACTTTTTTTAAAAGCAAACATATTCTAATACGCTTAATGTTATATTTAAAGTCAATTACTTCTTTTGTTTCATCATGATGTCATATAAAATGTACAAATACATGTATATACATACGAATATATGTATAAAAAACTGATTTATATATTTAAAATAATTAAAAATTCAAAACCGACTATTGACCGACTAATTCCGACTAGTCGCCCGACTGCCGACTAATCCTTAGTAGGTGACCCCGCCGACCGAGTACCGACTACCGCTTTCTGCAACCTTGTGTTGGATGTCCCAAGAATAGGAAGTCCGCCTCAGGCTTCACTGTATTTGTTGATAGCCCACTGGTTTCATGGAAAAGTAAGAAACAAACAGCTGTTGCTCGATCCAGCGCTGAATCCGAATATAGAGCTATGACCTAAGGGAGTATAGAAATGATGCGGGTCAAGTCTGTCCTGACTGACCTAACTATTGAGGCACCCCTTCCTATGCACCTTAAATGTGATAATCAAGCAGCACTGTTCATAGCTAACAATCCAACCTTTCATGAGAGAACAAAACACATTGAAGTAGATTGCCACTACACTCGTGATTTGATCCAAAAGGGGCTGATTTCTACTTCTCATGTTGCTTTAGGCGATCAAATTGCAGACATGTTTATCAAAGCTCCTGCGAGGTCCTTTTCACCGTTGCTGTTCCAAGCTGAGCATGATAGACATATATGCTCCAGCTTGAGGGGGGGTGTTGAGATTCTCAAATCTCTTGGTCTTTATTTATATTTGTTTATTTCTCTAGTCTATCTCATATAATTTTCCCGTAGAGATTTTCTCCTATATAAGAGAGCTATAGGGCTATGAGGAATACAACTTCATTTTCTTTTTCCACACTAAAGGTATGAATCAGAACTAGCATTTGAAGTTGAGATGGAATCGTGAGTGATTTTCAATCTAACATGAGCAGAAGAGATGAGTTGAACGACTTGGGTTCAAATCTACAAGGCAGAGTTAAGTATGGTCAAAATCAAAACGTCTTGAGTTGGTACCTAATCTGACTACAAATCTGAATTGGGAAACTATAAGAAAACTAGATGAACCTTTCCTGGGAACTTTCCTGGGAAGTTGGAAGGTATAAGACCCTCAAGTTATTGCTGTACATGATGTCATGACATGGAGCTGTACACAACATAAGGTGCTGCGATTCAAGGCGAAGATGAAGCCTTGGAATCTCCTCCTCCACCTCCGTCGTCGCTCAGAGATCTTCACAGCGTTGTCATCACCATGAATAAAGGCCCCGAGCTCTGGAATTGGGTGCAGTTTCAGTTGGAGATGAACTGAAATCGAGAGAGTTGTTGTGTAACGAGAAGTTGGGGGTTTTTATAGGTGAAGTGAATGTTTGTTATGGCAATTTTATCCAATGGCGTGGATTAGGGTAGGTTAATCTTGAAAGTTGACAGATTAGATTTATGATTTGTTGAGAATCGAATGCTATAAAAAATGTCGAATGTGGGAGGTTTGTGCAGTTGACAGCAGAAGAGGGCTGAAGCTTCTTGAGGAAGAAGGCCATGGTGCTGCCACGTGTCACCACCATAAAATTCAAGATATGAAATAGTATATAAATTAGATAATAAATAATAAATGACCTTATTTTAAAAAATATGAAAAATAAAAGTTGTAAATAATTTTTTTGAAGCCAAGAATGGGGGATACACTCAGAAGTGTTCGCCCCAGAAATTTATTGAAATAAGGAGAAAGAAGGGGTGAAGGTACAAGAGAGCACACCAAGTGCTAAACATTCCAAGAGCTTAATAAGCTCAACACCAGTAGTTTGACATTTTCCAAATAGAATCTTTGCCCTGAGAAGAGAAGAGCGATCCTGGCAAGCCAAATGGCCCAAAGTGTAGCCAACGGACACAACAAAACTCGCCTCGTATGTTTGGTAGCCGTAACCAAATTGCCGCAAAAAGCCCCCACGCCGGAGAGGGCGACGCAACGCAGAGACGGGTTGTCCCAGATGGGAGCCACCTTACAACAGAAGAAGAGGTGCTCCACAGATTCAATCTCCATGTCACAAATGAGGCACCTGTTGGAAACCCCCACAAGCAGCCTGGAGCATCTATCCCGCGTCATCAGCCTCTTACGTCTGAATAGCCATAGGAAGAAACCAATCTTCTCCGGAAGACGCATGCTCCAAAGGAAGGCGCAATCTCTCACCAAATCTGGAGAGGTAGAGGGCGGGGGCCTGGTGATTGCCTTGTAAGCCTTACGGACCGTGAAATCTTTGTCCCGCCAAACCCAATGGTCCCGTCCCGAAGAGGGGCGGCTTGCGTCTCTCAGAGCATCCATCAAGCACAGGAAATCGTCGAGTCGCTGTTCTGAGAAGTTCGAGCGGAAAAGAGGCATCCAGTTACCGTTGTCCCAACAAGCAGAGACTCGCACATCCGGGTCCATGGCAAGAGCAAAAAGACGAGGGAAACAGGAAGCAAGGTCTCCTTGATCAGTCCAATTATCACGCAAAAAGGCAAAGCTCTCTCCATTACCCAGCACAAGCCTAAAAAATTCCTGAAAGCCAGGAGTTACCTTGAGAATACCTCACCAGAAAAGGGAGGGCAAAGCCGTCCCCTCAAGTATCTCGAGCGTCGGTGCCGTGCTGCTAATCGGATAAATCTGTCGAAGGAGCCGGGTGCAGAGGTCATCGCTGCCCCCCTAAATTCTTGCCACCCACTTGAGTAATAACGCCTCATTTAGGGCGGCCAGGCGGCACACGCCCAGACCGCCCTCACTTTTCGGGAGAGTGATATCCTCC
Organism: Ottelia alismoides; assembly: GCA_037367405.1. NCBI lineage: Eukaryota > Viridiplantae > Streptophyta > Magnoliopsida > Alismatales > Hydrocharitaceae > Ottelia > Ottelia alismoides. The sequence goes on from JAZKJV010011627.1 coordinate 211,803, forward strand.
CAGCCGACAAGATGCATGCCAGCCCCACCCTGCCCAGTCTTACACCAGAGGAATCGCCGCATGAGCCCTTCAAGCCTTTTCCTGATGCCGGTCGGGAGCAATCTCGTGGAGGAGTAATAGACTGGAATCGCGGAAAGCACAGATTTGAGGAGCATTAACCTACCTCCTTTGGATAAAAGCGACCCCTTCCAACCTGCAAGTCTCCCCTCGTCCTTTTCCACCAAAGGGGAGCCAGTTAGACATCTTCGACCTCCCCGTGGATAATGGGAGCCCTAACTTAGGTGGATTGGTAGACTAGAACGCACCGTACCCAACACTGTGCTACATGTCTTAGAATCGGTGTCCGCCATAGAGAAAGGAACGAGCTTTGATTTTTCCAAGTTCAAACGAAGCCCGGACATCTCGCTGAAAAGCTCGAGCACTGTGGCCATGCCCCTGTCTTCCTCAGGCCCCCTTCGATAAAGAAAATGGTGTCGTCGGCGTACTAAAGCAGCGGGATCTGGAGATCCCCTTTAGAGAACCCGCGCGTGATGCCCGCCCGGAGCACCCCTCCAACCATGCATGCCAAAACATCCGCAGCTATGATGAAAAGCAGAGGGGCAAGAGGGCAACCCTGTTGAACCCCCCGTTGAGGCTGGAAGTACCCACCCTCCGGGCGACCGTTTACGAGCACAACCATAGAGGAAGTCGACTCACAACGCCTCATCCAAGTGATCCAGGGGGACGGGAAGCCCCTCCTATGAAGTGCCGCCCATAGGAAGCCCCAGTCCAAAGTATCGAATGCTTTTGAGAAGTTAACCTTCCAGAGTATGGACTTCGTCCCACATCGTGTCCAGTCCGCCACAATCTCAGCTGCAGTGACAACAGAGTCTGCGATCTGTCTCCCGGGGATGAAGGCTGATTGAAGATGCGAGATAATGTGCTCCAGAACCCTGCTCAGTCTGCATGCGAACACTTTGGCAACAATTAAGTAGAGGGCATTGGATACAGCAATGGGCCTGAAGTCCTCGACTCTGTAAGCCCCCGCAAACTTGGGGAGCAGAATCACAAGAGCCTTGTTTACAAGCTCGAAACCAGCATTGCAGCGGCAACACTCATGAACGACCTCGAGGACCTCCCCGCCCACCAGGTCCCAAAAGTCTTTGAAGAACGATACGGGGAATCCATCTGGACCCGGTGACCCTTCACAGTTAAGATTCCAGACTGCTGATTTCAGCTCCTCAGGAGACACCGCAAGAGTCAAGCTAGACGCGCGTGCCTCCGACAAACGAACCGCCCCTTCTCTAGACCAGCGCCAGAGGCGGTTACCACTACGCTTGGAGAACTCCCTGAAGTGATTCGCAATAGCATTACCGAGCTCCCTATTGCCCTCCACCCGCACATTGTTGAAGACCATACTCCTGAGAAAATTAGAACGCCGTCTCCCGCTAGAAACCCTGTGGAAGAAAGCAGTGTTTGCGTCCCCCTCTTTAAGCCATCTGTGTCTGGAGCGTTGCTTCCACTCAGCTACTCTCTTGCGGTCCTTGACAGCTATCTTCCACTGCGCCTCCGACCGCTTGAGCAACTCGGCTGTCGTCAGCGATCTCTCGTCCTCAAAACCATTGAGGTCGGAGATTGTAGCTTCCGCCTCTGATCTAACCGCGTGACGTGCCGCCCGCGTTTCCTGTTTGAAAGCACAAAGGCGCCCGAAGGGAATCAAGTTTCATGACAAATCTGGCCGCTGCCGAGCCCGTTGCGACCGTTGACCTCTAGTGCGACTCAACCAAACCGCGGAAAGAGTCATCAAGTAACCATGCCTTCTCATAGTGGAAAAGACCCCGAGGGGGCAGGGCCTCCCTGGAATCCCAGAGGATGGGCGTGTGATCAGACCGGGAGCGGGGTCTCGCCGAGACCGAGGAGAGGGGGAAAGTCTCCAAGAAAGCCGGCGACGCCAAGAAACGGTCCAGACGAGATCTGGAGCCCGAGTTCCTCTAGATGTATCTGACATCCTGAGCGTCTAGGATCTCCAACTCAAAAGAATCAACCAGATCAAGGAAACAGGCAGAGCCAGGGTCCTGCCCGCCCCGCGAACGCGGTCGGTCAGAAGAGAGTAACGTTAAGTTGAAATCGCCCCCCACCAACCAGGGGACGTCAGGGAAAAAGTCCCTGGCCGCTCGCAGATCCGACCAAAGCTGATGCCTTAGTGACGTAGAACAAGGGCCATACACACATGAGATAGCATAAGAGATCCTCGAACGCTGACACTCGAGCAGAACCGAGAGCATGTGGGATCCTTTGAGCTCAGCCTTCAGGGAGAAGAGGGAGCCCCTCCAGGCCACCAGCAAACCGCCCGCGGAGCTAAGAGCGTAAATTATATTATATAAATAATGTTATATCAATAAAATACTAATAAATACATATGTAATGTACTTTATAAATACGATATTTTTATTTTGATATTTTAATAAATAGAGTACCATTTTATATTTTATTGTTCCGTTTCTCTAAAGATCTGTACAAGCCTTAAAGCAGGCATTACGAGGTGTTGGAGTTGTCAATAAGATCTTGTTCGATGGGTTATCACCAGGCTCAGACTCGTGGGTAACTCTCGTGGTGATAGAGAGTTTGTTCTCAAACCCTTATGCTACAACTTGTACCTCGAAGATGGGAAAGTCTAGCTTTAAATTGATGGTCAGCCTTCTTACGACATCGTCGCCACCGTCGCTGGAGAAGGAAGTGGTCGAGAGCTCGACATCTACGACATGATCCAATCGAGGTCTGGTATCGATCTGCGCGATATTGTCGGGCTTGGAATATTCAGGGGAAGCCACGATTGGAAGCTTTTCAAGCTGGAGCGAAATACTCGGAGAATTGCGCGGAATCTATGGGAGCTGTTTCCCTTTTGAAGCTCCTTGATATCGCCTCAATAATAGTGAAGCTAGCGACGCCTTCGCCTTACCTCTTGGAGTTAGAGCACTACAAGGTTATCATCGAGTCGAATCCCTTTGACGGGGATATTCTTAACCGTATGGAGCTAAATTCGACCCATTTGGAGGTCTTTCTGCTGGAAGATGGAATAAAAAATCCTTTTTGGCTTCTGGATCCTTTTAGGCTACTATCTTGCATGGGACCCTATTCGAGCCGGCGTAGATCCGCTTGGAGAAGATCCAGTAGATCCGTGGAGCTCTTTGCCCTCTCTTTCACGGCTGAATGGCCTGGGCGGACATCAATGGTGGCGAGCTCCTCCTTCGAAGAGCCTTTGGAGGGCGCAATTGCTCTTTCCTGGCATCCTCTGCCTGGTACGAGCGATCCTTATCATGCTAAGGAGGTTTTGGGTTCTCTCGTCCAGTAGAGACTCGAACTTGATAGGGCCATTTCGAGCCTTGAAGGAACTTTGTTTCAGCAGCTGATGGGAGATGCAAACCATCCGACCACACGCTCATCGGACTTGGGCGGTGTGGATGAAAGAAGGGGTAAAAGATATAGAAGCTGAAAAAGGACGATGGCTGCGACATTGGTACCAAAGTCTATTTTGACTCACAAGACGTTGTTGGCAGTGGCGGCGGGAGCAGTCGATATCTCAAGACCCCCCAACGTTGCTGAATAAAGGTGCTAACCTAAGGGGTCTGGGTGACCTGGAGAAGCATCGACTGATCGACGCCCTTCTGAATGAGTGGACTACCGATATAATTTTGTTGTAAGAGACAAAGATATTGATATGGACACCATTTCTTTGGAAGTTGCTGAACAACAATTCTTCATTAGATTTCAGATCCTTAGATGCTGTCGGTATAATCGGGGGTTTATCTGTTGCATGGAAAAAAATGTTTCTGATAGCCGAACTGAAGGGGAGACATATTATTATGGTTCTTCTGGAGACTGCTGGATCTAATATGAAATTGGCCTTCTCTTGTGTATGCGGACCATGCTCACGAGCTAGCAGATCAGATCTGTAGAGTGACATTAGAAGTGTGCGAAGCAGCTTTCCATGGGTTGTGTGGTTGGTCAGTGGGGACTGCAATGTTACTTTGCTTTCGTCTAATCATTCTCATCTGAGAGGAGGATAAGATCTCGGCTCGATTGATTTCACAGATTTAATTGATGAACTGGAACTAGAGGTAATTGACCCCTTTGATAATAAATATACTTGGAGAAGTTCTAGATATCTCTTGCGTATTGACCGTTTCTTGGTTTCTTTGGGGATTTTGGAGTCATTTCCTTTGTCCACGCATGGTGAATGGTTAGCTGAGAGGGGGATACTTTCAACCACAAAGGGGGGGGGGGTGGCAAGGCTGCCCGCTCGCTCCCTTGCCTTTTGTTCTCGTGGCTGATGCTTTGGCTCTCATGGTGGAACGTGTGGTGGCTGGCGGTGTGTGTACCGGTTAAATGGGGAACTTTCTATTCCGATTCTTCAATATGTTGATTATACTATGCTCTTTACGGAGGGTGGGGCTCTCGACGGCATGGATCTATCCACGGTTATGGACTTATTTGGTGCAGTCTCTGGACTGGAGGCTAACAGGGAGAAGTCTGAAATTGTCTCCTTCGACATGATAATGATGTTACTGTTGCACTACTTGGTTGAGATCCCCTAGTGGTTCCCTGCTAATGAGATACCTAGGTGTATCGCTTATTGGCAGGGTGGGGAGGCCGAACAACTGGTTACCAATGGTGCAAAAATTCGAGCATAGGTTGGCGGGTTGGAAGTCGACTTGCCTTTCGCGCGGTGACAGATTGCTGCTGCTAAATTCGGTGCTTTCAACGATTCCTGTTTTTTTCTCTCTTCTAAGGTCATCCCGGTGGGAGTGAGGAAGTGGCTTGAAGGCATCATAGGAGCATTTCTTCTGGTCGTCCTCGAGGAAATCGAACATGATGCCCTTGGTGGATTGGATTATGATGACATCCTCGAAGGAAAATGACGGGCTTCGTGTTTGCAGTTTGGAGGATATGAATAAGGCCTTGCTTGGGAAATGGGTTGCTCGAACTTGGTGAGGCTGTGATAGCTTGATCTGTAGGATGCTGCGGAAACTGTATGATACAGGTTGCTCCCTGCCTGGGCCAGACATGGGTGGTTCCTTGCCTTCTCAATTCCGGAGGGGAATCTGTAGGGTGGTTCAGGACTTTTACTCTTTCTTTAAACCGGTTCTTGGTGATGGGAGGGGCTTCAGATTTTGGACGGATGACTGGAGTGAGGGTGGGGCAATTGGGGCAAGGTACCCGCGGTTGATGGTCCTGGCCAGTGACTCTGGGTGCTCAATGGCTGACGTCTGGGATGGGCAGTCCTTCTTCCTTACTTTTCGAATGGATCTTTCTGAGCAGAGGTTAAGTGAGTTGTTTGAACTGATATAAGAGTTGGAAAGCATGCATGGACCTACTGACGGGCATGATTGTTGGTGTTGGCATGATGGGGTCTTTTCTGTGAGCAAGGCTTATCGGATGTTGAAGGGTCCAACTGTTTATGATCGGGTGGAAGCATGATGGATTGCAAAAGGATTTGGAAGTGGAAGATCCCTATGAGGGTGAAGATCTTCCTATGGCTTTTTTGGAAGGGAAGGCTGTTGACGGGAGAGAGATTTGTATGGTTAGTGGAGATAGCAAGTTCACTATGTCAAAGGTGTTCCGATAATGTGGAGAGCACTGGGCACCTTTTCTTTGGGTGCAGTTCGTCTCTGGCGGCTAGGGAAGCTCGCTGGGGAGCCGATGGTTTACACTCATGGAGTCTCGAGGTTCTAGGAGTCCATTTAGGTGGACTGGCACGGCCTGGAGAGGTATTGTACTGCTTGCTTGGCGATGATCCAGGCTATCTGGCTTTCTAGAAATGGGTTTATTTTTCGTTAGGAGCGTTTTTATGCCGAGAATGTTATGACTCATGCTAAGTCTCTTACCGAAATCTGGAGTTTGTAACATAACGTTTTTACAATTTTGGTCTGGAGTTTGTAACATAATGATTGTACATTTGTGGTGAATTAATGGTGAAGTTTTTGGGTACCGATCTATACGATGGAGGCCCTTTTTGCTTTAAAAAAATTCCTTTTCCTACCACGTCAACTCGACCCCGTACTAGATCCGACCACACATCGCTCATCTGGGATTCTGGAAATGTCTCCCCTAACAACGGTTTCTTTAGATTTGAACGGGTATAGCTGCTGGAGGAGGGATTCAAAGATGTGGTTATGAATCACTGGTCATCATCCGTTGCCTCTAGCTCATCAGCTTCCCAGTTGGCCCAGAAGCTGATTTGCTTGCAGATGAGACTTTGCGCTTTCAAGAAGGAGGCTCGTTAAGCGAGGAGAGCAAATTGTGTGGAGGCAGAAACAGAAGTGAACCATTTGGACAGTTTGGAGAACACCAGAGATTTGTCAATAGACGTGCTCAGCTGCAGAGTAGCAACACAAAGAGTTATCGAGTTGGAAGATAAGAAGCCAGTGACAGAGTGGAAGCAACGATCACGCAACTCTTGGCTCAGAGAGGGGGATGCGTACACGACCTATTTTCATCGTGTTGCGAGCGGGAGCCGCCATCAAAACACAATCCGTTCTGTTCAGATAAATGGCGAAACGGTAGAGGGAGATAGGTAGATGGGGCGAGCCATATCGAATCATTTTTTGAATTCTCTCACAGATCCACCTACATGAGCTGGAGATGGATGGGTCAAGGTGCGATTGTTTTATCAGAACAACATGCTAATCATTTGGTCCATGACTTTACAGAGGAGGAGGTGAAGGTGGCAGTGTGGAATTTGAATGCTGACGGAGCTCTGGGCCCGTACGGGTTCCTGGTTTTTTTTTCTATAAGGAGTTCTGGCCTGTTGGAGTGAATGTTGTTGTTGTAGTGAAGGAGTTTGCCAGAGGCAGTGCAGGGTTCGAGAAACTAAACAAAGCACTATTTATCTTAGTTCCTATGAAAGAGAGTTCTTAGAGAATTGAAGACTTTTGGCCGATTGCCCTATCTAATGCCATTTACTTGATCGTTGCCAAAGTCCTGGCAGTCAGACTCAACAGAGTTCTGGATCACATTATTTCATACATGCAATCAACCTTTATCCCATGAAGATAGATAGTAGATAGTTTGGTTATGTCAATGAAAATCATTGCAGTCGGAGTAGGCAGAGAACAAAGGGGGTCCTCTGAAAAGTGGATTTCACTAAAGCTTATGATACAGTTGATTGCCGTTTTCTCTGAATGGCAATGTCTCGATGCGGTTTCCCTGATATGTGGATTTCTTGAAGGAAGAGATGTATCGCCATGACATCCTACTCTATGCTGATCAATGGATGGCCTGAGGGAGGATCTTTTCACCCACAACGTGGGGTCAGACATGGATGCCCTCTTGTGCCCATGATTTTTGTATTAGTGGCGGATGCCCTGCCATGTATGGTGGAGTAGGTGCAGGACGGTAATCTTACTATTGGGTACTTCTCTCATGGTATATCTATTCCGCTTTTAAAATATGCGGATGGCACCATCTTTTTTATTGAAGGGGACAAGGAGAGGGCTAAAGGCATGGTTACCACTATAGAGATTTTTGGAAAGATGTTAGAGCTATGTTTAAACCATGGTAAATCAAAGGCTATTCCTTTTGGGTTGTCTTTTCGAGAGATGCAAGAATGGTGTGAGGAACTAGGTACTACATGTGGCTCCCTGTCATCGAGAAGATGGATAGAAGATTGGCAGGTTGGAAGGTAGCAATCTTTGTCACGTGGTGGGTGTTTGGTGGTGATACAGACTGTCTTATCTGCTATTCATGTTTTTTTTGTCTTCTAGATTGCTCCAGATTGGTGTTAGACGTTGTTTGGAGCGGATCATGAGGCATTTTCTTTGGGGAAAGATGGGTTCGGAGGGATCTGGTATCCACCTCTTTGATTGGGAAACTGTCACTCTTCCCAAGTCTGATGGAGGTCTTGGGATCTCTTGCTTAGAAGTTATGAACGAGGCTCTCATTCTAAAGTGGGTAAGCAGAATATGGGGTAGAAGTGAGGAATTGTGCTACCGCGTTATTCACAACATCTATAATGTGGGGACTCAAGACAGAATAAGTCAACATAGGAAATCCCAAGTTTCAGCCTTCTGTAAAGATATCAGCTCGGTGATGCCTTATTTTCAGGGCCTCTTCAGATCGATGCTTGGTAATGGTGTTACGTTCGCATTTTGGACGGAAATTGGTCAGGCGATGGGTCTATCTCTGTTAGATTCCCCCATCTTTTTGCTCTGGCAACAAATCATGATGCAAAAGTATCAGAGTGTTGGGTGGACGGAAATTGGATGCCTTTTTTCTTGACGGAATTCTCAGATCAGCGACTCGAGGAGTATCTCCTTTTACTTGAGTCTCTCAAGTAGCATGAGTGCCCCTCAGTTGGTTGAGACCGCTGGATTTGGAAGGACAACACTTTCTCGGTGAAGTGTGCTTACTTGACTAGTAACTACCTCTAGGCCCCCTCCACCTAGGACGAATAATGTGATCCATCACTGCAAGTTTTTCTAGGACCTTAAGCTTCCCATCAGAATTGATTTTTTCCTGTGGCTAATGCGTAGAAGACGAATTATGACAATAGACCACTGTGAAAGACTGTTATCAAATGTCTCCAAAAGATGCCCCCTTTCCGAAGAGCACACAGAAACGATGGGACATCTTTTTTTCCAGTGTATGGAGATGAGGACTACTTGGGCAGAAGAATGGTTAAATCTTCAAAGCTTGGACCTATTTTGGGACACCATGTTTTGGACAAGGCACCGACCCAGAGAGGAGTTGCTACTTTATGGGCAATCCCGCTAGCTCGTAATGGGTCTATTTTCTCTTTTCAGCATTTTTATTATGAAATTGTGGTCTTTCATGCTACGTTTCTTTTAGATTCCTGGTCCAAGTAAGTCTTCTTGTAAACTTTTAAGCTTTTAATAAACTTGGGACAAACACCATAGCTTGTTTCCCCCTCTTTGGACTCATTTTTTATATTTTTATTATTTTATATAATAATAAATAAGACTTGCATGAATTTTTATTTATTTTAATAATTTAACTTACACAATAAATACATGTATGCTCAATGCAATTCATTTTTAACTATTTTGATGACCTTTTGATTTATTTAAAATATTAAATAACAATTTTAATTTTATATTTTATTTTATAAATACTACAATATCAAGAAAATAATTAAAAGTTGCTAACACCATTGTGCTATAAATAGTATGTTCATAATAAATTAACTCAGAATTCCCATTTTCATTAGGTCCAGAAATCGGCTTTTTGCAAACTGACTTCATTTTGGATGAAAACACCTTCATTAGTTAGAAAATTTTAAACGTGAGTAGAGTGAAATTGGAGTTCGTATGGTGGACTTATGAGGTTTAGAAGTTAAGATTTTGACAATTTGGAGTTCTGATTACTTAACATATATACATGTTTGGATTTTTAATTTATTTTTATCTTTTTATACATATTTTTATCTACACATAGGTGAAGAGTTTGGCGAGATATATGTGCATATGTGTCATGCGCACTTACGTGAAGTTTGTATATACAATATATAGATGTAGTTAATGAGTTATGTATATGGTAGTTATTTTTGGGTTCTCTCCCTTATCTCCCCTATTTTATTGTTTGTCGAACAATTCATGGTTACTTGGTCTCAGGCTTAGGTTTTATAAATATATCTTACTGCTATTTTTTTCTTTTCTAAGTCATACTATACAATATATGTGGAAAGGTGTGAAATGAAAAAGTTGTATTCATCATAGCCCTAGAGCTCTCTTATATAGGATAAAGCTCTATGGAAAATTACATAAAGTAGACTGAAAAATAGAAAAATATAAAAAAAGACAGAGATATAAGTATCTCAACACTCACCCTCAAGCTGGAGCATATATATCTATCATGCTCAGCTTAGAATGGCAATGGTGAAAAGGACCCTTTGCAAGAGCTTTGGTAAACATATCTATAATCTGATCGCTTGAAGAAATATGTGAAGTGGAGATAAGTCCCTTCTGAATCAAATCACATGTGTAATGACAGTCAACTTCAATGTGCTTTGTTCTTTCATGGAAGACTGGATTATTAGCTATGAATAGAGCTGCTTGATTATCACATTTGAGGTGTATATGAAGATGCACCTCAATAGCTAGGTCAGTCAGGACGAACTTAACCCACATCATTTCTTTGCTCCCTTAGGCCATGGCCCTATACTCTGATTCAACACCAGATCTAGTTACAACTGTCTGTTTCTTACTTTTCCATGAAATCAATGAGCTACTAACAAACACAGTAAAACTTGAAGTTGACTTCCTTTCTTTGGGGCACTCGGCGTAGTATGCATCTGCACATCCAGTAATTGTGAGGGACATATCTTGTCTGAATAAAAGGTATGCACCTGGAGAAGACTTCAGATACCTCAAAATCATGTTAACTACATCAATGTGAGCCTGCCTAGGTTGCTCCATAAACTGGCCGACTCTACTAACAACAAATGATATGTCAGGCCTGGTAATAGTAACATACAACTTCCCTACTAGCTCTCTGTACCATTTCTTATCCACCTCCTCAGAGTCATCATCATAGATCCTAGCATTAGGATCCATTGTAGTAGTAGGTCTGCATCCTATTATGCCTGTCTCAGATAAAAGATCAGTCACATACTTCCTTTGCGTCATTACCATGCCATGCTGATTTCTTGCAAACTCTAGGCCAAGAAAGTAACGCTGCTTGCCAAGGACCTTGGCCACAAACTGTCTTCCAAGGAAATCCTTAGCTGCCTGAATGCCTTGTTCATTGTTGCCAGTAACAATAATGTCATCAACATAAACCAGAATAGCAACGATACCTCTCTAGATTCTCCTAACAAAAAGAGAATGATCTGCGGTAGATCTGACAAACCCTTTTGTTCAATCAAATCTGAGAGCTTTTAAAACTAAGCCCTCGGACTCTGGTTAAGGCCATATATGGCCTTATGAAGTCGGCACACTATACTGGACCCCCTCTCAGCGACAAACCCTGGTGGCTGCTGCATGTAAACTTCCTCCTGCAGGTCTCCATACAAGAAATTCTTGACATCTAATTAGAAAAGCGGCCAGTCACGTACCACAACAATAACAATAAGAATCCGCAGTGTAGAATGACACACAACTGGAGAGAAGGTATCCTGGTAATCCACCCCATAGGTTTGGCAATGTTCAGGAAGGCGGTATGCGGTATTCAGTCGGAGGGGTCACTGAATAGAGAGTATGCGGTATGCGGGAGAGTATGCGGGGAGTATGCGGTTTTATGCGGTTTGGTATTTTTTATTATTAAAAGTATAAATAAATATTTAATATTATGTTAATAAATATTTAATATTATGTTAATATCCTCTAAATATTATATCTCTTGAGTATAATAATAAGGAATTGAAGGTACTAGGAACAAAACTATTGTGATAAAAAGTAATTTAGAGCAAATGAGCAAAAGCATCAATTGAAAGCGCATATGACAACATGTCTTCCTCCAAGTGTTTTCAACAAATACAAATAAGTTCTCAAAATAAGGGCATTCAAAATGATGTCAAAAAATAAAGCATCCAAAAACATGAAGCTTCCAAAAGCTTCATTCTGATTGCCATTCATCTGCAAATTCAACTTGAGGAATAGGGTCATCGTCACTCTCTTCATCGGTTGCAAACTCATCGGCTTCATCATCATCTTCCAATGTAGTAGGCCTTGATGCATCAACAATTCTTTGACTTCGTCTATGTTGCACAAGATCTTCTGCACCAGTTGCCTCAGCTACAAGGTTCCATGTTAATCCTGATCCTGGAAATACCTCTTCCTCTCCTTCTCCTTCTGCAATCCACTCACTTACATTATTACGATCCTTGGAAACTAATGGATCCTTGCCTTTTGTCATCTGACGCTCTCTCAATCTTGAGTTAGATTTAACAAATACGAAATCATTCAACCTCTTGATTTCAAGTTTATTCCTCTTCTTTGTATGAATCTACAATTCAAACAATATATCATTACATTCACTACTTATAAATGACAAGTATTAGCAATAGACTTTGAATTACCGATGAGAAAATGCTCCAATTCCTTTCACATCCAGAAGAGGAGGATGTCAACTTCAAAATCCTCATTGCCATAGCCGTTAGATGAGGACACTCTCCACCATATAACATCCACCAATTATCTACATATGAGAAATTTTATGAATAAGCTATACTATAAAAAACTAAATTGATGATGCTAATTAATATGAAATAATTACAAGACCCGGCCTAAATTGGTCGTCGGGTGTCGATCTTTGTTTCACAGCTAACGGCTTGCCAAAAGATCCTTGTGCATTTTTGTACAAGAACAGCTCCTTTGATGTGATTACATCTTGAATTTCCAAATCAGGATAAAAAATTTCCATGCATTGCATGAAGCCCTCCACGACACAGCCCCCCCTTTCAATGACACTACTATCTCTATAGTAGTAATATGGATTAAGAAAATAAGCAGCAAGATGAAGAGGGCTATCCAACCTACCCTTTGATTTTGAGTCAATGCCATCGATAAAAGGTTTGTATTGTGCTTCATTGTCTTTGAACACTGACATTATTTCCTTTCTAGCATCCAATAATGAACCATATATGAATCCCATGGATGGTCTTTGATCCCCATCAACAATGCGCAAAACATAAACCAAGGGAGAGAAGATCTTCAAGGTCATAGACACTTGGTTCCAAAATGCAGCACTGAAAACAGTAGATGAAGACATTTCTCCTTTCTTTGTCCTTGACCACTTGCATTGCCTCCATTCATCAGACGAGAACATCAATCTCAACTTCTCCTTTTTGTCCATCACGCTCTGTAGAGTGAGAAATGTGGTAGCAAACCTTGTTTGTCCTGGCCGTACAATTTCTCCCTTTTGTGTGAATTGCCTCATCAAGCTCAAGGTCCTTGTATGACTATAGATGAATGTAGTGAGAGATCTTGCCTTTGTAATTGCATTTTTTACCTTGGGTTCTTTACCAAATTCTTCCAACATAAGGTCTATGCAATGAGCTGCACATGAAGACAAAAAAATCCTTGGATACTTAGTCCTAAGTATCCTTCCAGCAGCTAAATTGGCCGATGCATTATCAGTGACGACCTGAACAACATCATCAACTCCAACCTCTTGAACAATTTCATCCACCAAGTTGAAAATATACTCTGCAGTGTGAGACTCAGATGATGAATCAACAGACTTTAAAAAACATGTGCCCGACTCGGAATTCACAGAAAAATTCATGATGCTCCTACCCCGCATATCTGTCCAAGCATCCGTCATAATGGAACGACCACCCTTCTTCCAAGATTGCTTATGACTGCTTATGAACTCCTTAGTCTCCTCAACTTCATCATTCAACAATGTCTCTGAGATCTCGTAATAAGAGGGAGGCTTGTATCCCGGTCCATATTGACCAATTGCCTCACACATACGAATAAAGGACTTGTGGGTGACCACATTGAATGAAATTTGACAGTCATAAAAGAACTTGGCCACATACTTATTGACCCGTGCACGTTGTTCCTTACAAAATGCATCTTTGATTGAACTTTGATGCATTTTGCATTCTTCAGATGCTTCTGACACTTTTTGTCTTTTATCTTCTCTTTCATATGGAGTTGTACTTGAACCCATGAATACATTGGCAACTTCATCCCTCATTTCTTGCAAATCCTTCGATTTATCGCACTTCTTTTTTTGTGTATTGTCCAAGTATTCCTTCACTTCCTTTCTTATTTCAAAGTCAGCCTTTGGACAGGACGCTACATTTCCTTTGACATGTGCTAGATGTTGCTTCATTCTATTTATACCACCCTTTACAATCTTGCCACAAAGTGCACATGTGACTGTATTTGGATCAGTCTTTGAAGCGAGGAATGTGTATTTCCAACCGGGATCACTAGATCCCGACGGGACATGACGGGTCGATGATGCATCTCCAACAACTTCATGATTTGGTTGAGAGGCCATTGCTGCCATAATGATCACATATGAAAAACAAATCACTCTTATATAAATTAAATGATAAACTCTCAAACCAAGCAACTAATTCTAAAACCAATGCATCAAGAATATCTATGTATAATCAGTTTATAACCACTTGTACAAGAAACCACCTGATTGTGCATAAAACTTGATGTATGTATGGCCGAAATATCTATGTATAATCTTTTATCTATGTATCAAGAAACCACCTGATTGTGCATAAAACTTGTACAACCACTTGTAAACAATTTCATTTACTGTTTACAAAACTCCACTAACCTGCACGAATCTCTTGGCGGTGGCGAGGATTGCAGGGCCAAGCTCTTGGCGGCGGTGCTCGACTGCGGGGCCAACGCTCGACTGCAGGGCCAACGCTCGACTGCAGGGCCAAGCTGTTGGAGGTGCTCGGCTGCAGCGGAAAGGATAGGCGGCGACCGACGAGGATTGGGGTTGGAGGTGCTTGGCTGGAGCGGGGCCAACGTCTTGGCGGAGGCGAAGTTAGGGCTCGTCGTTGGGGGTATGCGAGGGATCGCGTTTTCGATATGTTAGGGTATGCGAGGGGTACGGTTTCTAGGGGTACGGTATAAGTGTCCAGGGTTTTTGGTTATTTTTTTTAAAAAAACATTCTATTAGAAAATCGGGCGCATACCCGGCCGCCTATACGGCATACTCGGCCGAGTATGCGGCTTGGCCCGCTTAAAGCCCGATCTACTCCCACTTGGTGCGCCAGAGCTTCCGCGGCCGAGTATGCGGCCGAGTATGCGGTATACTCGGCCGATTTCCTGAACACTGAGGTTTGGGTAAACCTACGAGCAACCAATCTAGCCTTATATTTGTCCACAGTACTATCAGCTCGGTGTTTCACAGTAAACACCCACTTGCTGTCAACAACATATGCACCTGGAGGAGCCTGTACAACACTCCACGCACCACGAGACTGTAAGGCTGCCATCTCCTCCATCGTCAGACGCCATTGATACTCTACAATGCCTCCTGATAATACCATGGTATCTCTATGGCCGATACTCCCACAACAAACCTCTAAAAATCCTCGGAGAGTCGTGCCAGGGAAACATGGGAAGCAAGAGGATGCATAGTGCATGCACGCCTCTGCTTCCAAAGAGCAATAGGCACATCCAGGTCCTCAACATCCTCAGAAGGTGTATCATCCAAGACATCATGCACTTCAGACTGCACACGCAAATCACCAGTGCCATTAGTAGAACTCAAATGCTCAGAACATACCTTGGGCGTGTTGGATGATGGAGGATGCACATGAGAACGAGGTCGACGCTAGTAAACCTGTGGAAAGAAGGTAGGCGTAGCATGAGGTGGTGGAGGTGGTGGTGATGGTGTAGATGAGATCTGATGTAGAGGCATATCGACCTCTTCTCCACTCTCTAAAGGAATGAGCTGTCACCTGTAGGAGAAAAATACATAATGGACTTAAAAAAGGTGGCATCCGCACTAATATAGTACTTTCGCCGAACATGGTCAAAGCAGCGATATCCCTTTTAGGTCTTGGAATACCCAACAAGCACACACTTGACACCTCTAGGAGAGAGCTTGTCAAGTCCTAGAGATGTTTGATGAACAGAAGCAACATATCCAAAAACACGAGGTTTAAGAGAGAATGATCCGTCTCGGAAATGCAATCGAGATCAGGATCTTCTCCCCAAGAGCCGATGAAGGCATACGATTCACTAGGTAACGAGCAGTTAGAACCGCGTCCCCCAGTAGGAATGAGGAGCATGACTTTAGATCAAGAGAGTCCTGGTAACATCCAAAAGATCTTCCTGATTGAGTTGGACTGTAAGTACTAAACCGTCCTCTGTCACCGCTGAGATGATGAGATGCTCTTGAATTCATAATCCATTCTGATAAATCTGCCCTGTAACAACTGGTAAAAGCATAAACTATACCTGATGTGGATGCTGGTGCTGATGTTGAGGCAACTACCTCTGAGGATCCTGAAGGTGAGCTGGTTGATCCAGAAGTAGGCATAATCTCTCTGAGCCACGTAAGAAGTTCATCAAATCTCTGATCAGATATAGGGGATGAACTCCCAACTTGCTGTGCTCTGCAACTCGTGCTAAAGCCGGAAACCCATGCTTGGAGTAGCATGTTTCCTCAGAATGACCAGACCTGTTACAGTAGATGCATGGTTGACGGGGTCGACTACCCCTCTCCTGCCACGGTTAGAGCTCCCTCTATTACAATACTATGAAAGGCTCCCCCTACCATGAGATGCAACCATAGCTGAAGAGGTTTGAGACTGCGAGATGCCAGCGGAGGTTATAGATAGCTTGCTCAATATGCGATATGCCTCCTCCATTCGAGGTATGGTGGAGGTGGAATCAATAAGAATCTAGACACGAACAACGTCATACTCAGGATCAAGAGTTGCTAGAAAGACCCCAGTCATCACAGAATCTCTATAAGCCTTGAAATGCTCTGGAGTAACAGTCAAGGGAATGTAACCATGGAGCTTCTCAAACATACTCCTTAGAGAAGTGTAAAGGGTATGGAGGAGACGATCATTTTTCTTCAATGTGACGATATCGTGCTGGAGCTGCAGTATCTTTGACTCATTTGTCGCCGGAGAGTATGTAGCGGCGAGAATGTCCTACATAGCCTTTGCAATAGGCTGACTCAGTATATCATTAGCTATCTCTGTTGACACAGTCCCAGATAGCCACACTCGTGCATATATATCTTATGTCTCCCATGAGGCATTTACCCCAGTCTTATCACTTGGATCCTCATTCGTGAGGATGTGCTTCTTGCCATTACACTGCATTAAACTCATGAACTGCTTAGCCCACAGTTCATAGTTTGTTCCATCCATCTTGACGATGGGTGCTGGACATTTGAAGGTACCCATAGATGAAACATCAGCTTTGTTGTCTAATATAATGACAACAATCTCCAAGACTGGGTCTGCAACAAGTAAGACCTGTGTCTACACTGACATAAGGAAGATGGTTGTGGGTGTAGACTCATACCACAACCTCTTCCATTCGAAGGAAACTCCTTTGTTAACTAAAGTGTTTTAGATGATCACGTCACACCCTAGAGACCTAGAAACAGATCAACGACGACGAGCAGAGAGCGGCGACCAGAGTGGCGGCATTGGCGGACAGAGAGCGGCGGCCAGCAGGGGACATGGAGCGACGGTCGGGAGGAGATGGTCGGCAGCGGCTGCTGCTAGGCGGCGGTCAGCAGCAGCAACGACTGCTGCTCCTATTGCTCCTGGACGGCGACAACGCTGAGAGATGGGCGGCGGCGGCAACGACGGGTGCGCGCGGGTCGCGTTAGGGTTTTTGGTGGGGCGGGGCTCTCCGGTCTAGGACCGTCACTCTGATACTATGCAGAAATGTGTGAAATAAAAAAGTTGTATTCAACGTAGCCCTAGAGCTCTCTTATATAGGGGAAAAGCTCTACGGGAAAATTACATAACGTAGACTGAAGATATAGAAAAATATAAAATAAAAACAAAGAGATATAAGTATCTCAACAATATATACATATTTATAGTCTGCCTTATTTTCTTTCTTTTCTTTTTCTTATTTCATTCTTTTTTTAGTCTTTTTTAATGCATAAAAGTGAGTTTTTATTCATGAATGTTATTTGATAAGAAGTAAATATTAATGTATATTTACATGTATTTGTTAAGGGGTTTAAGACAAAATACGACATAAACGTTAATGGATCACGTATTCATCACTACCCTTCGGATACAAGATGATACCGCCTTTCACTTCTCATTTACACTTCCGTTACCATTTCAAGATAAGTTTTTTAAAACATTCTTCCTGATGCTTGATTGCTACAATTGAAGATTCCACCATCTTGTTCTAATGATCTTGGGAACCATCCTTTACTTTATCGACCCTTTTATTTGCACATCCATGAATAACAAGTGATGTCGAGTTGTCAAACTCTCTCTTGGGATTACTTTGCTGTCTTTGCAACACAACCGATCTCTTCTCCTCAATGTAAAGTAGTCTATTTGTGTTCTAGTCGGGCCACTCTTATAAGTAATTAAATGCTCCGCTCGTTTTTCAATATCGGGCCTCAATGTGGCGTTTCCTATTCCTCCCTCCGGGTCGGATCTTCATGTTTCTCGGTCCCTGTCGCGGGCAGCGCCTGACCCGGTTACTCTTTCCGGATCTCTTATTTGCTCGTCCGATATTTTATGCCCTCAGCCGGTCTCAGCGGTGCCCTACTCTCACACGGATTTCTTCGAAGACTTTATCTCATCTTCATCAATCTCTTCGCCATTTCTGCTGACGCATGGTTCGGGTTCCTCGGAGGGCGCCTCTTTGCGTCACTCGATCGCGACCGATGTTGGTATGCTCTCCCAGCTTATTAGCCAGCCATCTTTCTCTAATCGGTTTTCTAGGTCAGGCAGCGGTCCTTTGGGCCCATCGTCGGACGCTTCGGTGGACTCTCCGAACCGCTCTGCTGCTGCTTGGAATGCATGGAATGCTGTGTTTGCCTCCCCGATCAGATTTGGAAATGTTTACTCTAGACGCCTGCAGCCATCCATCGAGGGATCTCTTCCTTCGCCTGGTCACCTTTCTCGCGAGGCTGTGGCAGAGGCGGCAGGTCTTCGCCGCGCTGGTCAGCGCCCTGCTCAGGACTAACTGTGCTTTGGCCTGTGATCACATTTTTTGGGGCCTTTTTGTATTATTTAATGAAGCTACTATCTTGGAATGTTCGTGGGCTGGGTGACCCATCGCGTCGCCGGGCTTTGGGCTCTCGTTTGGTCGAATGGGATTGCGACATCGTGTTCCTCCAGGAAACAAAACTTTCAGGGGTCGATGATGCTATGTGGAGATCTTTTGGGGCGGGGGCTGTCGACGCCTTTTGCTCGTTGGACGCGGTTGGCGCTTCTGGTGGAACTATTTTGGCTTGGCGATCTTCGAGATTTTCTTTCTCCTATTCTCGTATTGGCCGTCACTCTATCACTGTGGTACTTGTGCGTGCGAACTCTAATGTATCTATGGCTTTTACTTGCGTGTATGCGCCTTTATGCCATCTTGCTCGTCGCGTTTTATGGGAGGATCTGCATTGTGATGCCGCGGCTTTGGGGGATACTCCTTGGATTATGGGGGGTGATTTTAATGTTACTTTGCTTTCCAACGACCGCCCACGTGGTCGGGGGGGAAGGGATCCGGGTTCTAGCGATTTTTTTGATTTCATCCAGGACTTGGCTCTTGAAGGTCTGGTGGCTAGCGATATTGTCTACACTTGGCGTAATAACTCCTCTCGATCTCGGCTCGATAGGTTTTTGGCTAATACTCGAATGATGGAAGCTTTCCCCCTATGCTCGGTCTCCTCTCGGCCGCGGGCCTTCTCTGATCATAGTCCCATTATTTGGGATGCTGGTGATTCTTCCTGTCCGCGTGGTTTTTTTCGCTATGAAAGGAGTTGGTTGCTGGAGCCTCATTTTAAAGAACTGGTACGCAATCATTGGTCCCAGAATTCCTTTGATGGCAGTGCGGCTCGTCGTTTTGATCATAAGCTTTCATCCCTCCGAGGTGTTCTCGCTTCCTTTAAATATAACACTCGTCGGGCAAGACTATTTTCTCGTAACGAGGCTGACGCGATTATTCTTCGCCTGGATCGGTTGGAGAGCGAGAGGGAGCTTTCTTCGGAGGAATTAGCTGAACGTACTTCAGCTTTGCAACTCGTATCGGAGGACATGAAAAGAGCCATCGATTGGAGGCAGCGGTCGCGGCTTCGATGGATCAAGGACGGGGATGCAAATACTGCATTTTTTCATCGGGTCGCTAGTGCACGTAAGCGTGCTAATACTATCTCCTCCCTTGAGGTTGGAGGCGCTCTATTTCAGGGGGAGCAGGAGTTGGGCTCGGCTTTGGTTAACCACTTCAAGAATTTTTTTGATCGCCAGCCTTCGTCCTCGTGGCGGTGGTCGGCCCGGGGGGCCCCCGTCCTTGCCGCCTCGGATGCAGCCTTGTTAACTCGGGCCTTCTCGCTGGAGGAGCTTAAGGGGGCGGTCTGGGACCTTAATGTTGACGCCTCCCCCGGTCCTGATGGGTTCCCCATCTCCTTCTATAGGGACTTTTGGGATGTTATCGCCAATGACGTGTTGGATGTGGCTCTCGATTTCTGTGAGGGGAACAGGGGATTCAACAAGATTAACCGGGCCAATATGGTCCTCATCTCGAAGACCCATGGGGCTAGCCGTATTGAAGACTTCCGACCAATTGCGATCTCTAATGGCATATACTTAATTATTGCTAAGGCTTTGGCTAGGAGGCTTGCGCCCCTCCTTGGCTCTCTCATATCTCACTCCCAAGCCGCTTTTATCCAGGGGAGGCAAATCTCGGATTGCTATGCGCTGGCCTCCGCGATTATTGATGGGTGGCACAGAAATGATACGAAGGGGATACTTTGGAAAATTGACTTTGCTAAGGCTTATGACTCCTTGGACTGGCGATTCTTATGGTCGGTTTTGAAGCATCGGGGCTTCCCCCCAACTTGGATCTCGTGGGTTCGACGGTGTGTTACTACTGTCTCCTTCTCCTTATCTCTTAACGGCCGGCCGGCTGGCTGGGGGGCTATTCCAGCCTCGCAGGGGGGTTCGCCAGGGATGCCCCCTAGCCCCACTTCTATTTGTTTTGGCGGTTGATGTGCTGCCGCGTATGATCCATGGCATGGCCGATGCTGGGATTACGCGCGGATGCTCTCTTGGCGAGTTTCATATTCCCCTCCTTCAATTTGCCGATGACACTTTATGTTTTATCGAGGGGGATCGGCCTCAGGTTTTGGGGATGGCCACTACGCTCCAACTTTTTTGCGAGATGTCGGGGCTCCGCATTAATGGGGCCAAGTCGAAGGTCGTGCCTTTTGCTTTGTCGCCGTCGGAGGCGGCGGCGTGTTCCTCCATTTTGGGCTCTTCCCTTGGTGGTCTTCCGCTGGAGTATCTTGGCTTGCCTCTCTCAGTGGGCCGTGTTCGCTTACGTGATTATCAGCGGCTGGTGGAGAAGGTGGAATCCCGGTTGGCGGGGTGGCGCGCGTCTCTGCTTTCAAGGGGGGGGGGGGCGTTTGGTTCTTCTTAAATCTGTCATCTCTGCAATACCCATCTATTTCTTGTCCGCGCGGGCTACCTAAGGGGATCCGGGAGCGTTTAGAAAAATGTATGAGGGGCTTTCTTTGGGGTAAGAATGGCGATGGAAGAAGGGGGATTCATTTGGTGAGTTGGGAAGATGTTTCACGTCCAAAGCGCGATGGGGGCCTGGGCGTTCGGCGGCTGGCGGTGGTGCGCGATGCTATGCTTCTCAAATGGGCGGTTAGGCTTTTGGGTCGGGATGATAGCTTCTTGGTGCAGTGCCTGCGCGTGGCGGCGGGGAATGCTTTTGCTTCCGCTTTTGGCGGGCGCGCCCAGGGAATTACTCCTTCCTTTTGGCGCGATGTCTTCTCTGCGTTCAACAATAACCGGTCCTTGTTCAAGCCATCTCTTGGCGATGGGAATTCTTTCCGCTTCTGGTCGATGGATTGGTCTGGGAATGGTATCCTCATGAACCTATTTCCTAGATTATTTGCGCTGGCAGGAGATAAATTTGCAACTGTGGCTTCGTGCTGGTCCGATGGGTGCTGGTGCCCTTTATTGGTTGATAATCTTTCCGATCAGCGGCTGCATGACTTCTCGGCTTTGATGGCTCTCCTTTTGGACGCCCCTACGCCCTCCGGGGGCCGTGATCTCTTCGCCTGGAGGGAGGGCACCTTCAGTACGCGGAAGGCGTACTTTTCTATTCTCCCCAACGCCGCGGGCTCGGATGCGTCCTTAGTCGGTCACTGCAAGCTCATTTGGGGCTTGAAGCTCCCAGAACGGGTTGGTATTTTTTTGTGGATTCTTCGGCGTGGAAGATTGCTTACTCGCGATCGCTGTGCTTCGATATTCCCTAATATTTCACATTTATGCGGTCTGTGCGGTTCGGAAGTTGAGACACCCGGTCACCTCTTCCTTCAATGCGACCATGTGCGTGCCATTTGGGATGACTTGGAGTGGTTGAATCTCTCTACTCTTGAGGCTTTTTGGGAGAGCTTATCTATCGCTGCAAATCGGTCGAGGGAGGAAAGACTTGTTCCCCTTGCGCGCCTTTGGAGTATCTGGCTGGGAAGAAACGAAACACTTCTTGCTGGGCAGAGGTTTTATAAGGAAAATATTTGTATCACAGCTACTCGCTTTTGTATTGATTGGTCATCGTTGTAGCGGTGTTCGGGGGGCGGATGATATCTCTCTTGATATCATCTACCCTTTTATTTTGCTTTCTTATTCCTCACTGTAAGTTCTTCTCACTTTTATCTTAATAAACTGGGGCGAACACCTCTGAGTGTCTCCCCCTTTTTTGAGTGTCAAAAAGAGAGTGTTTGATATAGCATGAAGCCATGACTTCCATGAATACTAGCTTACCCTGAAGCATCCTATCCTATATGTCCATTAAGATGTCCACTTAGGCAAATCATCTCTCTTTGTGGGATTCCTTACATAATCTTATGCAAATCCTCTTAAAAAACTTGTTTAATCCTTTCATCTAAACAAATTTGCGTTGCATAAACTTAGATGATATTCAGAATTTCTTAACCAATTTTAGCATAATAATCCGATCCTCAAATCTTTGCACCTCAACCACACTATCCTTCAATTCCTTATGAACTACCACGACACCATTTCTAGCGTTCTCTTTACTTGAAGACCATGATTTAAAGCCTGTCTTCTCGATCTTTCTTACTTTCTCTCCAACCCATTTTGTCTCTTGGAGACATAGTATATATAGATTCCTTCTTTCCATCATATCTACTATTTTCATAGATTTGCCAGTCAAAGTGCCATTATGCCAACTACCTATCCGCAACTTCATTTGCGACCTCTTTTGGACTAACTTCATTACTCGAAATGCGTCCATCATGCGAGAACCCTTGTAAATTTTGGACTGCATCCGGGGCGATGCATTGAAACTAGCTTATTTACTCGCATGCGTTCCTCATGCGAGAACCCTTGCAAATTTTGAACTAATCCAGACAACGATGCAGTGGCTCTTGCCAACTTCTCATTACATTTAGGCGATGCAACACGTCGCTAGTTGGAAACACTCCAATGAAATCTAAATATTTGCTTAAATCCAAATCCATGTTGAAAAGATCCGTCTGTCTTGCGATAAAGTCCTAAATAGTGCTTTTAAAAAAGAACACTATTTAGGAAACAGTCTCATCCTGCTTTCTTCTGGCTGTCGGCTACACAACGTGTAACCCTCCTCATTTACTCGCGCTCAAGACTGGCCATGGCTGAGTTGAAATGATCGAAATTCACAATCAATCATGAATATGGTGATCGAAACTGATATTTAAGACCTTACTAGACTATAGGTTGATTTGAGAGCACACGACGCTGTTAGGGGTGAAGATCTTCTTATGGATTTGTAAACAGATCTTGACTAATGTAACGTCATGGGCCATAGACTCAGTCTGTTATTAGGGATTGCTAATCCGCACAACTTGTTAGGCTTGGGCCCAACTGGAGCCCTTGACTCCAACTCACAATGCTTAAGTCCTCGTTGCATTGTAGTGGCTCCCACTACTTGTAACCCACTACCACACTTTTGTGATTACTAGATGTGGTACTATATTTATGGTACTACAATCTCCCCCACTTATATATGCAACCATTGTTTTTAAAAATACGCCTCGAGGCGCTGAGATATATGCCTTGAGCAACCTCATTGAGGCGTTCACCTCGAGGCGTATGAGGCGCTGCATCAGAACTCAACTGATTTTTTATTTGTTTTCTGCTATATATTCTTCACTTCTCTTTGATTGTGAGCCTTCCGTCTTTCGTAGATAAGTAGTTTCAAGTCCTTGAGCTCGTGATTCACTGAAAGACGTTTAATTAACACTCCAACATCGGCATGCTTTTGTATTTAATACATTTATTTTGTATCTTGTGTAAGGACCCTGACGGGGAAGACTGACTATTTTGATATCAACATTGGTTTACATCAAGGTTCAGCTTTGAGTCCATTTCTTTTTACTTTGATTATGGACGAGTTGACAAGTCACATTCAGGATGAGTTACCTTGGTGTATGTTATTTGCTGATGATATTGTGTTGATTGACGAGACTAGAGATGGAGTAAATGAGAAGCTTGAGGTTTGGAGACATGCATTGGAGACTAAAGGTTTTCGTATAAGTAGGGCTAAGACGGAATATATGGAATGCACCTTTGATGGAAGCAATGGTGAAGGAATCGAGGTGAAGATTGGTGACGATAACATTCCGAAGAGAGTTTCTTTTAGATATCTGGGATCTATTTTGCAACATGATGGGGAAATTGATGGAGATGTTACTAATAGAATAAATGCAGGCTGGCTAAAGTGGAGAGGAGCCTCCGCTGTTCTCTGTGATAAGAAAATTCCTTTAAAAATTAAAGGAAAGTTTTACAAAGCAGCCGTGAGACCTGCTATACTTTATGGATCTGAATGTTGGCCTGTGAACCATAGACATGTGCAGAGAATGGCTGTAGCAGAAATGAAAATGCTAAGATGGATGTGTGGACATACACGTAAAGATCGGATTCCAAATGATGCAATCAGAAAGAAAGTTGGTGTAGCTCCGATCGAGGATAAGATGCGAGAAAATCGCTTAAGATGGTTTAGTCATTTGCAAAGAAGGTCAGCTGATGCACCGGTTAGGAGATGCGAGTGTTGGGATGTTGAGCCGGCTAAGAGAGGGCGAAGACGACCCAAGAAGTGTTGGAAAGAGACTATACGAAGGGATCTTAGTTTTTTGGATATAAGCCCGAGATTGACCCAAGATAGATCTGAATGGAGGCGAAGAATCCATGTAGCCGGATCGTGCGACTTTTGGATGGCTTTAGGAGGTGCGGGTTCTGGAGCGGCGGGAGTCTGGAGGAAGCATTCTCAGAAGCGCGTGTGGGTTCCGAAGCAGTCCGGTCTTCGGCACGGCGACCAGGTGTTTGCCACTCGTCACCCGGGGCTGCGCTCGAGTGTCGCTGTCCAAGATGAAGGTAACGAGGATGGGTGGGTGAAGGTGTCTCGATCTAAGCCCGACAGGCGCTGTTTTCGCTGCGCGGGTCGTGGTCATCTGGCGTCTGCATGCAAGGCGCCTCCTCGATGCTACCGGTGCGGTCGTGTCGGGCACCGTTCGTTTTCGTGTAGGGAAGTGCTCATGGATCTCCGGCGGATGAAGCGTTCCTCTCGCTTGGAGGACCCTCCCCGTGGGCGAGGTTCCTCGGCCTTACGGGACTCTCACTCTTTTGCTCAGGTGGTTTCAGCCAGCATTGGTGCCGCTTCGTCTAAAGGGAAGAGCATTCCTTCCTCTGCGCCTTCTGGCTCTGGCGATACTGGCATTCCTTCTTTTCCAGCGAAGTTAATCCGTGAGAAGTTGTCGGAAGCTCGGATGCGACTGGACTCACCTCGGAATGGCATCCACTCTACTCCTGTGGATGGTCCTCCGGCGGGGGCTTCTTCGGTTCCTCCGGCGATGGCGAGTTCCGGTCCGAAGGCGGTGGATGCCAATCATGGTGTGGCGATTGGCGTGGTGCAGCGGCGGGGCTTCGACCGCGAGGCGATCCAATCTGCAACTCTTCTTCTCCTGGGCGAGGGCTTCTCGGGGGACTTCTTCTTCTTGGATGACACTCGTTGCTGTGTTCGAGGACTCTCCCCGGAGCAACGGGAAATCCTCCTTTCTCGTTCGGATTCGTCGGTGGTCAAATGGCGTCGACCTCGGGTTGCTGATGGTGCTTCTTTAACCTCCGAGATATGTGTGGTGGAGATCCGCGGCGTTCCATTCCTATCTCGCTCGGCTCATTGCCTCTCCAAGGTTATTCGCAGTTGGGGTCAGGTGGTGGCTATCTTGGACGATGGCCTGTCCCCCGGGTCGGATTGGTCTTGCACAAGGATTCTGGTGGAATGCTCTTCCAACCTCTGCCGCTCCATGTCTGGCAAGACTTTTTCTGAGATTTTGGCTCTTGGCAGATGGTCCTTCAAGCTCGAGTTCTTCTTTCCGCCGCCGGTGGCTTCGTCAGTGCACTCCTCGGCTGGGAACGATGCCCCCAGGTCCGACGACGGCGGTTCATCTTCGGAGGCCCACGTGTCACTTTCCTTGGATATTCCCGAAGCGTCGCTGATGCATGGCGACCCTTCGACTTCGTCGCCTGGGCTTCGGTTCGCGTGTGCACTTGGACGGGCGCCCTCTCACGTGCCTAGGGGCTTTTTCGAGGACGATCCGCGGTCGGTGGATTTATCTGACATTCCCTTTTCGAAGAGATGCGGCTTTGCCCCGTGTTTCGATGTGGCGTTCCGATTCCTCCTTCCGGATCGGTTCCTATTCGAACCCTCTCGTGGGCCGCGCCTGACCCGGTTCTGTTTGGCGACTCTCTTATTTACTTCGAAGATATTCCTTGCCCTATTCCTATTTCAGCGGTGCCCTTCTATCAGTCGCCGTGCTATGAAGACAGTAGTCCCTCTTCCTCATCATCCTCGCCTATTCTGCTGGCGATCGAGTCGGGCTCCTCGGAGGTCGCCCCCGAGCACGGTACTGACGCTATCACTCATCTTTATGGGCAGCCTTCTTCTGCTTTTGGGCTTTCTAGGTCTTCTGGCGATCAAGGGGATTCTTCTACAAACGCTGCGCCGCTTTCTCCAACCCGATGTGCAGCCTCGTGGAACTCTTGGAATGCTTCGGTTGCCTCCCCGACTAGATTTGGAGTTGTTTATGCTAGGCGCCTGGACCTCTCATTCGAGGGGATATCTCCTCCGCCGGTTCTATTATCTCGGGAGGCGGTGGCAAGCGGCTGGACTTCGCCGGCTGGACCAGCGCCGTGCTTAAGTTTAGCGTTTCCTCGGTCACTTTTTGGGAGATTTTTTGTAATATTTAATGAAGCTTCTCTCCTGGAATGTTCGTGGTCTGGGTGACCCTCTGCGTCGCAGGGCTTTGGGCTCGCGTTTGGTTGATTGGGAATGTGACGTCGCTCTGCTACATGAATCTAAGCTCTCTGGAATAGATGACGCTCTTTGGAGATCGTTTGGGGCGGGGCCGGTGGATGCTTTTTGTTCTTTGGACGCGATCGGTTCTTCTGGTGGTGCTATTGTGGCTTGGCGATCTTCAAGCTTCTCTTTATCCTGCTCTCGTATGGGACGTCACTCTATCTCTGTAATCCTTGTGCACGCGGCCACTAACGTATCTTTGGCTTTCTCTTGTGTTTATGCGCCTTTATGCCACCTTGCCCGTCGTGATTTATGGGAGGACTTGCTTGGCGATGCTGCGGCTTTTGGGGATATTCCGTGGATTTTGGGGGGGGGGATTTTAATGTTACTTTGCTTTCAAACGACCGCCCCCGTGGACGGGGGGGAAGGGATCCAGGTTCTGCCGATTTTTTGGATTTCATCAATGATTTGGCTCTGGATGATTTGGTAGCCACGGATATCATATACACTTGGCGTAATAACTCCTCTCGATCTCGGCTTGACCGGTTTCTGGCTAATTCACGTTGGATGGATGCTTTTCCCCTATGCTCGGTTTCTTCTCGTCCTCGGTCTTTTTCGGATCATAGCCCCATTATTTGGGATTCGAGCGAGTCGTCCCGACCGCGCGGTATTTTTCGTTACGAGAAGAGTTGGCTTCTGGAGCCTAATTTCAAGGAGCTGGTGCGAAATCATTGGTCCCAGACGTCATTCCCTGGTAATGCGGCTCATCGCTTTGCTCTTAAACTCTCATCCCTGCGACGAGTTCTTGCCTCCTTCAAATTTTCTACGCGTCAGGCTCGGCTGTCCGTTCGTAACGAGGCCGAGGCGATTATTATTCGATTGGATCGCTTGGAGAACGTCAGGGAGCTATCCCCGGAAGAATTAACCGAGAGATCATCAGCTGCTCAGATCGTTTCGGAGGATGACAGGAAAAGAGCCATTGAATGGAGACAACGCTCGCGTCTTCGTTGGCTCAAGGACGGGGATGCTAATACCGCTTTTTTCCACCGGGTCGCTAGTGCACGTAAACGAGCTAATTGTATTTCTTCCATTGAGATTGGGGACGCTATATATCAGTCTGATCGCGACATGGGCTCGGCTTTGGTTAATTACTTCAAGAATTTTTTCAATCGCCTCCCCTCTTCTTCCTGGCATTGGATGGCACCCGGTGCCCCCTCGCTCTCTTGCTCGGATGCTGCTATTTTATCTCGGCCTTTATCGATGGACGAGCTTAAGGCTGCGGTTTGGGACCTTAACGCTGATGCTTCTCCTGGCCCTAATGGGTTCCCTATATCCTTCTATAGGGACTTTTGGGATGTTATCGCCAACGACGTCTTGGATGTGGCCCTCGAGTTCTGTGAGGGGAACCGGGGATTCAACAGGATTAACCGGGCTTCTGTGGTTCTCATTCCGAAATCCCAGGGTGCTCGTCGTATTGAGGATTTCCGCCCTATTGCGATTTCCAATGGCATTTACTTGATCATTGCGAAGGCTTTGGCCCGTCGCCTAGCGCCCCTTCTTGGCTCTCTCATTTCTCCCTGCCAAGCTGCCTTTGTTCAAGGGAGGCAAATCTCTGATTGTTACGCTCTTGCTTCCGCTATCATAGACGGTTGGCACAGAAATGGAACGAAGGGGATTCTCTGGAAAATTGATTTTGCTAAGGCTTACGACTCCTTGGACTGGCGTTTCTTATGGTCGGTTTTGAAGTCTCGGGGCTTCCCTCCGTTGTGGATTTCTTGGATCCGTCGCTGTGTTACTACGGTTTCCTTCTCCTTATCTCTTAATGGTCGGCCGTCTGGGGGCCTCTTTCAGCCTCGAAGGGGGGTTCGTCAGGGATGCCCCCTTGCCCCTCTTCTTTTTGTTTTGGCGGCGGACGTGCTGCCACGTATGATTCAAGGTGTTACCAACGCTGGACTTACTCGCGGATGCTCTATGGGTGACCTTCATATCCCGCTCCTCCAATATGCGGACGACACCTTATGTTTTATCGAGGGGGACCGGCTTCAGTATGCGGGAATGGCTACTACGGTCCAATTATTTTGCGAAATGTCGGGGCTCCGCATCAATGAGGACAAGTCGAAATTTGTGCCCTTTGCTCTCTCGCCTCTGGAGGTTGGGGAATGCTCCTCCATTTTGGGGGCTTCTCTCGGGGCACTACCACTGGATTATCTGGGATTATCTCTCTCAGTGGGCAGGGCGCGGTTGCGCGATTATCAGAGGGTGGTGGAGAAGGTTGAGACAAGGCTGGCCGGCTGGCGCTCTTCATTGCTCTCTCGAGGTGGGCGTTTGGTGCTTCTTAAATCCGTCCTTTCGGCTATCCCTATTTATTTCTTATCGGCGCGCGGTCTGCCAAAGGGGATTAGGCTTCGCTTGGAGAAATGTATGAGGGGATTCCTTTGGGGTAAGAATGGTACTGCAAGAAGAGGGATCCATCTGGTCGCTTGGGATGACATTTCGCGTCCTAAACGCGACGGGGGTCTGGGTGTTCGGCGGCTGGAGGTCATGCGTGACGCTTTTCTTCTCAAATGGGCGTCGAGGCTTTTAAGCCGGGATGATGGTTTCCTTGTGCGATGCCTTCGCATTGCGGCGGGTAATGCCTTTCTCTCCGTTTTTGACGGTCGATCTCACGATCATTCTCCTATCTTTTGGCGCGAAGCCTTCGCTGTTTTCAACCGCAATCGGTCCTTGTTTAAGCCGTCTCTCGGCGATGGGACCTCCTTCCGCTTTTGGACTATGGATTGGTCTGGTAAGGGCATCTTCATGAACCTTTTTCCAAGACTTTTTGCGCTGGCCAGGGACAAATATGCATCTGTGGATTCGTGCTGGACCAATGGCTCTTGGTGCCCGATCTTGGTGGATTCTCTCTCTGCTCAGCGGCTGATGGACTTCTCCGCTCTGATGACCTTAATCGTGGACGCCCCTACTCCATCGGGGGGCCGTGATCACTTCACTTGGAATGAGGGGTCCTTTTCTTCGAAGAAGGCATATTTTGCTCTACTCCCCATCGCTGTGCATCCGGAGGCGTCTTTTCTTGGTCACTGCAACCTCATATGGGGTCTCAAGCTTCCGGAAAGGATTGGTATCTTTCTGTGGATTCTTAGGCGTGGGCGACTTCTTACTCGCGACCGTCTTGTATCACTCTTCCCAAACTTTCCCAATTTATGCGGGTTGTGCGATTCGGCTGTTGAGACGGCCGACCATCTCTTCCTTCACTGCGACCTCGTGCGGCCCATATGGGATGACGTTGCCTGGCTGAATCATTCCTCGATGGAGTCTTTTTGGGAGAGCATTGCAATCGCTGCAAATCGTCCGAGGTCGGAGAGACTGATTCCCATCGCGCGCATTTGGAGTATCTGGCTGGGAAGAAACAAATCTCTCTTTGCGGGGCAGAGATTCTATATAGAAAATATCTGTATTGATGCGAACCGCTTTTGTTTGGACTGATCATCTGTGTAGCGCTTTTTTTTATGGGGGCGATTGGTATCATTATTGATATCATTTTCCCCTATTTCTCCCTTTCTGCTCCCTCTGTAAGTATTTTCTTTTTTCTTTCTTAATAAACTGGGGCGAACACCTACGGGTGTCTCCCCCTTTTTGGAGTGTCAAAAAAAAAAAAGAATCCATGTAGCCGACCCTACTTAATTGTGGGAAAAGGCTTTGTTGTTGTTGTTGATTTTTAAATCAACACGAGCAAAAATATTACTATATTTATTTGTAGTTTATTAACATATTAAGCTTATTTTTCTTTGTTCTAGATGTTCTTTATAAATCAACGTGAACAAAAAAATGAGTCTTAATTCCTTGAATCTAATACCTTTACTATTTTATATGAATCAATCATAAATGCTTTATTTATTGAAATTTTTGGATGCAAGCCCCCTACTTACATCTAAATTTTGAAGAGTATGTTTTGTAACATGTCTCATCTTTGCTTCTTTTCAATCGAGACCAAAATAATAGACATCAAAGCATGCACGATCAAGGACGATCATAGCATGAAATATTCAATTATTTTATTGCTCAATCCTTATGACAAAGTAAAAAGTGACCACTACTTACTCTCTTATCTTTTTCAATTGATTGGCACACGTATCTCAACTAGATTTTATAAAAGGCGTGGACATCCAGGCCCATTAATTAAATTTTATTCAGAACTTTACTATTATTGAGACTAACCCATTGCTGTGCTTGCAAATCCATGTTTACTTGGCTCCTTATAGTTTGAGAGTCATAAAAGAAGAGAATACTTTAACAACTTACAATAGCTTATGCTTATATTTATCATTTTTCTGCTTGTTTAGAGATGTGACATTGATATTTAGAGATGCAATGATAACTTGTTTATGTTTGAATTTGCTTTATTAGCCTTTCATGTTATTTGATGTTCAAAATATTTATGTTTTGAACTTTTATTGTTGTTGTTGTTGAGGATTTAAGAAAGTTTAGCTCCCGCGTAGTGCGAATTTGGATGTTTCAAACATGAAATTATCCTTGAAATGTCATGGTGTTATGTTTTTTTATCAAAGCTATTAAATTTCTAGAACTTGCAAAATGTAATTACGATTAATTATCGTCTTTTATGAGATTTTTTCTTTCTTGAGTGAGGCTTACGCCTCGAAGCGATACTGGAAAAACACCTCGATACACCTCGTGTTTTTAAAACCTTGTATGCAACATCCTCGTTACCATATGAGCCGTCAGTTATTCCCATTAATAATGGCACTAGCCGTTTCCTCCTATCTCTTTGGTAGGGATGGCTCCACTTCTTGGGTAGCCTTTTCTGTTATTAGAAGGAAATTGCTCTGATACTATCTATAACGTCGCATGCCCTAGACTAGATCCGTTATTGGAGTTGCTATCCCACACAACTTGTTGTGGCTTGGGTTCAACTGGAGCCACGGAACACAACCCGAAATGTTTAAGCCCCAAAGTTGTCTAGTAGTAGCCCCTACTTCATGTAAACCACTACCACGCTTTTGTGATTATTAGATGTGGTACTATGACGTGCATATAGTGAAGATTTTACTTGGGAGCAATGTGGCATGTCTGTTACGTTCCATTGCTCGATTTTAACCACCTCTTCTTTTTTTGCGCTCTAGCTGAAGAGACTCGGGTTAGTGTGGTGGTAGCATGGAAGGAAATTTCACGATATATCGACGATATATTGCCGATATATCGATATCAAGATGCGACCGATAGGGGGAGATGGGTGCGAGAGGAAGCAGGCGTTTTGAGGGCGGTGCGAGTGGAAGCGGGAGCTTCGAAGGCGATGAAGGTTCCCCAGCGAGAGGAAGCGTGCGCTTCGAGGGCGGTGCGAGTGGGCGCGGGTTCTTCGAAGGTGGTGGCTCACGGACGGTCGTCGTGGGAACTTCTAATGAGGCTCCCCGGGTGGCGTCCATCGTCGTTGGGGGTCTAGTTGGTCGCTCGAAGGGGTCGTTTGATGGCTCGAAGGTGGTGCTCGAGGGTTCGGAGGTTCTCATCAATGGTGCGAAGGTGGCGGTCAACAGTTCGGTGGTCTCGGCTGGCGCTACGAAGGGCAAGGACATCGTCTCCCCCCATGAGGGTTCTGCGGACATGGCTCGTGATACGAAGGCTGGGTGGATGTCGGTTACTCATCGGAAGGCTGGGAAACGTTGCTTCAGATGTGGGGAGCGAGGGCATATTGCTTCTGCTTGCCCCCAACCTCCTCGTTGCTTTGCATGCGGGGATACTGGTCATCGTCGTGCCTCATGCGGGTGGCTTCGCCAGCGCAACGATCTCAGGTACGGGAGACCCTCCCTCTCGGTGCGTGCGGTGCTTGATCCTCCTCCACTCCGTCCCTCCAGACCGGACTTCCAGGGGCGTTCGTACGCACAGGTTGTGGCTCCTCGTCCACCTCCGTATCCTGTTGGGGTGGCGGCGGAGTCCGGCGGCCACTTGGGTGATACTTCTGGCGTTCTCGGTCAACATGCGACGTCGGCTGCGGGCTGTGGTTCATCTCCTATGGTGCTTATTGGGGTCGCTCGTCACCCCGTCGTCGGTTGGGAGGTGGTGAAGCAGCTAGTTCTTGACGCGCCGGGCCCCTCGTTTCTTGGGGATTTCTGCATTTTGGACGCCTCCCATTGTTGCTTGCGTGGTCTCTCTCCACAGCTTCGGGACTTCATGCTATCTCATGGCTCTAACGATGTTGTCTTCTGGCGTCCACCCCGGGTGGCGGATGGAGTCTCGCTCTCGTCTGAGGTTTGCATGGCTTCCATTACGGGGGTTCCATTCCTATCAAGATCTATTCCTGTGCTCAACAAGGTATTCCACCGGTGGGGATCTATTCTCTCCATCTTCGACGACGGCCTCTCCCCTTTGGCCGACTGGCAGACCGTGAAGGTGTTATTCGAATGCAGCCCGGCCTTCCTCCGCGAGTCGAATGGGCGTTCCGTATTTGGGTCTCTCAAGATTGGCTCCTGGAGTTTTAGACCGTTTCTTACTGTTCTCCCTCCTCCTTCGTCGGACTCTGATGCTCCGTCGATGACTGACGACCAACTTCTTCCAGCCACGGCGGCCGACGACTTGCCGGAGCTCGTGGACGCTTTGTCTTCACCGCCTCACGTGGCACGTGACGTTTCTCCTTCTTGCCACGTGGAGGCGTCTGCGGTTATTTCTAAGGAGGCGCCGTGCTCTAATGATGTGGTGGGCTTTTCCGAGACGCCCCTTCAGGTCCCGCGTCTGACACTCGTATCTTCTGACGTCGCTGGCATGGGGGGTATCGAGAACGATTCGACTTCCTTTCCTATTAGATTCGGTTCGGCCCCGGTATTGCGGTTCGGCTGTTCGGACCCTTTGGCGGATATGTCTCATACTCGGAGCGACTTCTCTTTTTTAAGCGGATCGTGGCCGCGGGCGTCGGTTAGGGGCTTTCGGATGCCCCGCCCCGACTCTGTTGTGATTCAAATAGAGCCCCTTCGGTTGGATGTTAGTCCCCCTTTGGTAACTTCGACTCCGCTTCGTGCCCCCCCTATCCCCTCTATGGCTTTCTCTCCACAGGTCTCGGGAGCTCTTCTTATAGGTGCAGGGACGGCCTCCTCCTTCAGATGCTACGGTTCCACTTACAGCAGGCGTAGCACCTCCTCCCGAGCGCCCTCTGTTGTTCTTTCTTGCGCAACCTTTCGACAGGCTGTAGCTGAGGCTGCGGGCGTTTGCGTCATTGACGCAGGCGTGGAATCTTCGGTTGACGATGCACAGGTGGTGCTTCCGCAAGGTTCGGAGGAATCCGGATGATGTCTGGGGTTTGCGCAGTGCTGTTCCTTTCTGGGGCCTTTCTCTTTGTTATTTTAATGAAGCTTCTGTCATGGAATGTTCGTGGCCTTGGTGACTTGGTAAAACGTCGAACTCTGGGCTCCCGACTCTTGGAATGGGGGTGTGATGTAGCTTGTATTCAAGAAACTAAGCTAGCAGCACTTGATGACTACTCGTGGCGTTCTTTTGGTGCTGGTTCTTTTTCTGATTTCCGTGCGATTAACGCGGTTGGCGCTGCGGGCGGAATGCTGATCACGTGGCAACCTCGCTCGTTCTCCTTTAGCTCTATGCTTGCTGGCCGTCACGTCCTATCGATCGTATTGGAATGTGTCCGTTCGGGCTCTCTCGTCGCTGTCTCCTTTGTCTACGCTCCTTCTTGCAACATTCTTCGTCGGGAGTTATGGGATGAATTACGTGCTGCGGATAACTCTTTCTTTGGGATCCCGTGGATTATCGGCGGGGACTTCAACGTTACCATCCACTCCTCCGACCGTCCTCGCGGACGGGGAGGTCGCGATCCGGACTCGCAGGATTTTCGGGATTTAATTCATGAGTTGGCGCTTATTAACTTGGTGCCGAATGATATCTCCTACACGTGGCGTAACAGCACTTCACGCTCCAGGATTGACCGATTCCTTGCTAATGGTTTGGCTATGGACTCTTTCCCTCTTTGCTCTGTTGGCTCGCGTCCCCGTGCTTTCTCGGATCACTCGCCTATCATTTGGGACGATGGCACTGGCCTTAGTCCTCGGGGGCTCTTTTGATATGAAAAAAGCTGACTATTGGAACCATCCTTTAAAGATATTGTCATGAACCATTGGATTCATGTCCTGGTCTCGGGTTCGGCGGCGACTAAACTCTCTCAGAAGCTCTCTTCCCTTCGTCGGGTCCTTGCTGATTTCAAATCTTCCATTTCACATACGCGTAAGGCTATTCGTGTCGAAGCGGAGAATCTTATTTTGCAACTCGACTCCACGGAAAACGAACGCGACCTCTCTATGGACGAGCTTCATGATTGCTCTAATGCTATTGCGCGGGTTCAGGGTGAGGATAAAAAGCGTTGTATTGAATGGCGTCAACGGTCTAAGGAAAAATGGATCAAAGAAGGCGATGCCAACACGTCCTTCTTCCATCGGGCGGCTAGTAACCGTAGGCGCATTAATTATATTTGGTCTATTTCCATCAATGATGAAGTCTTCTCGGATGATCGTGGGATGGGTATTGCCATCACTGAACAACTCAGACGTTCTTCTACTGCTCTCCCTTCTCGGCAGTGGCGCTGGCTCGGGGAGGGGGCTCCTCGGGTGTCGGACGAGGACTCCTCTCTTCTCTCTCGCCCTATCTCCATGGCGGAGATTAAGGCTGCTGTGTGGGGCCTGAATTGTGACTCCTCCCCGGGCCCGGATGGTTTTCCCATCGCCTTTTACAGGGATTTCTGGGATATGGTCTCTGAGGACGTCCTCGCGGTGGTCTTCGAGTTTTGTTCTGGCAACCATGGCTTTGATCGTATCAACAAGGCTCACGTCGTGCTTATTCCTAAGAAAATCCCCGCTCTTCGCTTCGATGACTTTCGTCCTATTGCCGTATCCAATGCTATATATCTAATTGTGGCTAAAACCTTGGCCAACCGGTTATCGCAGATCTTAGATGGCCTCATCTCGCCGGTCCAAGGTGCGTTTATTAAAGGTAGACATATTGCGGATTGTATCCTTGTTGCGTCGGAAATTGTGGCTGATTGGAAGAGGGAGAAAAAGAAGGGAATTCTATGGAAGATCGACTTTGCTAAAGCTTACGACTCGATTGATTGGCGCTTCCTATGGTCTGCTCTACATCGTCGGGGATTCCCGAATGTTTGGATTTCTTGGATACGCAGATGTATCTCCACGGTCTCTCTTTTTGTGCTTATCAACGGCCGTCCGGTTGGCGGGTCCTTTCAGCCGCGCAGGGGGGTTCGTCAAGGTTGCCCCTTGGCTCCTTTGCTCTTCGTTCTTGCCTCGGATGTCTTGTCACGGATGGTGCACGGCGTCATTGATGCTGGTCTCACGTCGGGTTTTCGGAAGGGAGGTTTATGCGTGCCTATTATCCAGTTCGCGGACGACACAATTTGCTTCATCGAGGGGAGCTCCGACGCGGTGGCTGGGATGGCGCATACACTCTCTATATTCTCTGAGCTTTCGGGAATGTCGATTAATGTGGCTAAATGCAGTATGGTGCCCTTTGGCTTGTCGGCGGCGGAGGAAGTTGAGTGCAGTCGGTTACTCGGCTCTCAGATTGGGGAGCTTCCTCTACCATACCTAGGTGTACCTCTCTCGATTGGTCGGAACCGTACTAATGACTGGAGCACTATTCTGGATCGGATGGAGTCGCATTTGGCGGGCTGGAAGGCTTCCTTGCTCTCCCGGGGAGGTCGTCTTGTCCTTCTTAAATCTGTTCTCTCTGCTATTCCGATCTACTTCTTCTCGGTTCGGAAAATGCCGGTGGGTGTTCGCGTTCGATTGGAAAAATGCATGCGGAGATTTTTGTGGGGTTGCTCAGACGACAGTGGCCGTGGGGTTCATTTGATTGCTTGGGACGTGGTGACCCTGCCTAAGAGGTCAGGCGGACTTGGCGTTCGACACTTGGCTCGCGTCAATGAGGCTCTTCTCCTCAAATGGGTGAGTAAGATCTGGGGCAAGGATGATTCCTTTTTCTGCAACGTGCTGCGTGCGATCTTGGGCGAGGGTTGGAGTACCTTCATGAGCGGGATTTGCCCTGTGCACTCTTCTCATTTTTGGCGTTGCGTGTTTGATGCTTACCAAAGGAACCGCTCTCTGTTTAAACCGGTGCTGGGGTTGGGTTCCGTCTTCAAGTTTTGGCAGGACGACTGGTCGGGGAATGGCTCCTTCCAGGCTCGCTTCCCGAGGCTCTTCGCTCTGGCGGAGAATCGGCTGGCCTCTGTTGCTGACTACTGGTTCAACGGCTGCTGGTGCCCATCTTTCTCGGCCATTCTTTCGGATCAGCGCGCCAACGATTTAGCCTCCCTTCTGGAGGCTCTTTCCTCTTCTGTTCCCCCTGGTAATGAGCGGGACTGTGAACCCCCGAGGATCCGGGTACCCATTAATCACACATTTCACATTACAACATTCATTAATATCGCATTAAGTAACTGAAAGTACGGGGAAAATTTTTTTTCGCGAGTGAAATAATTTCATCTGACATTCACATAAACATTCATAACCACAAGTTCATAGAACAATTGTCACCAAAATCTCATTTCATGAACTTTTATATATTCAACATGTACAAAGTCTGACAGTACATACATTATATCCCAAAAATCTGACTGAAGAGAAAATAATCATATTACATTAATAACAGGACAAAAACTTGACACAAAAACACATACCTTCTAGTATAAACTCTATCTCCTGGAACCCTGTATAGCTACTGAACAACAGACTCCTTTCCTGCCATGCGTGCAAGGAAGAAAAGGAGTCACAATTGTGAATACAAATCCGTAGTTTTTAAAAATAAATGACAAGTAATTTATTATGTGCAAAAGAGAGCAAGTCGAAAGGTAGAACAAGTATAATTTACATCTACTTGCATAAGTAAAAAGGTTTTCAACTGTTTGGCATGTAGCTAATCGGTTCACCCCTTTTTCTCATTCTTCACATATATATTTATATAAAGTTTAGATGACAACTATAACATATAATGGTTTCCTGTGTTTTAAGATCATGATTTTGGGTCTTGGAGATCATGTTGCGGAACTTGATGGCACATGTAAATGCTACTTTCTTGTCATTGAGATCATGTCATGGTTTTCGATAATGGTCTGATATGATGATGATGAATTTGATCCTTAATTCTATTTACTCCTTTTAAGTTAGTGGATAGTCTGTGGTCTTGGTCTGTGTGTAACCTCACACTATGACTCTAAGGTATTTAAAAGTACCTTAGGGTTGGGGTGCCTCCGTAGGCATGCGGTGTTGTATAATGCATCCTAACTAAGTTCCCAACACGTCCACTAGCTTAATGAGATTTTGAATCAAATTAAAGTCACTTCTAATCAACTCAATTTTAATTGTGATTTCCTCCAAACCTTCACTGTAACTCTCTCCGATGTACTCTCAATGATGTAGATATAGATGTAGATACGAATGATCTGGATGTAGAATCGCCAAGTCTGTTGGCGAAAGAAAACTCAAGCGGTGAAGAAGCCTACAAATGGCTCTTCCGTCTCGCCCTCTAGTTGGAAGGCCGGTCCAATAGAGGGATAGGTCTACTCCCCAACTACGCCACTGAGACGGGTGAGAGGGACTTCCCGGAAAAGTCACTCTAGAAAAACAGCCCGACCAATAACGGGAAACCGAGCTCGTACGCAAAACTGAAAAACCAGGATCCCCCGCCTGGGTATCCTAAAAAAAACAGGGTCAGCGGAACTGGTCCAAAGTCGGGATCCCAACGAGGCGTAAAAACACTGTGAGCTCACGTAAAAACCGAAAGAGGACTGGGATCCTAGACCCGCGCACTAAGCGGCCGCTGCCCTAACTGGGCTTCCTTTCCTTCCGCCCAGTTGAGGGTCACCGCGCCCTCGCACAGTCAGGTGTAGGAGTCACCATGACCGGCACAATAATTTATAAGTCATCATTGATTTCCAAGATTTTTCCCTAATTTGATTACTCATAGTCCTCTCTATGGTTGACAGTGCAGATCTAGGTCTTTGGTCAACAATCTTCTTAATACTCTTGGTATTTATCAACTATATAGATGTACTTGATTACGGATGCATCTTATATTAATCTCTGATGATTAAATTTTTTTTAAGTAATTCTTGCATTGTTTGAGATTGTACGAGGGTTACCAAGACATATTAACAAATAAGATTTATCTGGTTGATGAACCAAGTATGGAGTTAAAGTATGAAATCCTTAGTGAGACCAAATATTATATGATAAGTTCCTTCTATGGGACAGTCTATTCTAACGAATGTAATACAGATTCTAAAATGATTATGTAATTTGAAAATCAAAACTTTTGTAGGCACGAGCTTGGACTTGCAAGGAGCAACAATTGAGACAGTAGGCTTGTACTTAGAAAGCATCGTGATCTTGTCATATAGCATGAATGAAAGATTTACTCATGTACAAGTGCAAAGATTGATAGTCAAAGATTATAGGTTTGTGATTCACCGTGATACTTCCAACAATAATTCAAACTGGTACCAAGTAGGGTATATATGTTGGCATATGGAATACGATTTATATAGACCTATTCCAATAGAATCCCAATCGGATAACATGGATCTTTCTGTCCATAAAACAATAGAAAATGCATCTGACAGATAGCTTTTATACTATTCTTATTTCTTGCCCCAAAGCATGAAATATTTGGTCAACGGTTAGATTTTGAACAGAATGTGAATTTTCACATTACTTATGCTTAAAGAATGTTAACTTTCCATTCCATACTTAGGAAAAACAAGCAAGGTCTTTGAGATCACAAAAATCTGAAAACTACATGGAAAGTTGACAAATCTAGACTCTGTACTTCCCAAGCATTCATTTTTTTTAAACTATTGTTGCATAAGATCTATTATTATGTCAAGGCACACAAAATCCTGAAGCTGGCCAAGAATTAACCCTACAAATATTAACTATCTATTTCTTATAGATATCAAATCCCCTGTTTAAGATATGCTTTATTTGAGTTGTTTATTGGAGTTGTGAATTATGAAGGAAATTGGCTTTATGTATACGTATACTTGTCATGCTATCACTCTTAAAAAAATTTGAGCTTAATCATTAACCAAATTTATAAACAGAGCCTTTTTATTTATAATAATCTGAACAGTCAGTAACCTAAATTTTTTTTATTTTTATTTTTTTTTGAGTCAGAGCAGAGAATTATAACTACCATCAAATAAACAAAATTTAAATCTGTTCATCATAAACAGAGGACTATAATCAATAAACAAAAACTTAAATCTTTTAACTAAAATTTGAATATACAACATTGCAAATTTCTAATAGCTTAAACCTGGAATTATAATCAAGCCTCTAGAGTCCATTTAATTAAGTATATTCAATCAAATATGTATATACATGACACTAACATACAACCGTAATCCCAGAAAATAATAGTTATATTTTTTTTTTCATTTCAGATACTGGAATTCAAATCTAAGATTCTGAATTTAAAATTTTAATTCCTGGAACAAAGACAACCCAGAGATTATTGAATAGGTCACATGGCAGCAATAAGGGGAAGAGGATTTGTACAAAAGATCATTTTAAAAGCATGCATGGCAGCAAAATGGAAGCTAAGGATAGTACCTATTTAAAATCTTCAAATTGTAGGAGAAGAATTTTAGGCAGTGCTGGATTCTGGAGTCAAGAACAGCAGCTCCTATTGGCTTCTTGGAGCACAAATTTCTTCAAGAAATCAGAGGTAGCAATTTCGGCTTCCCTGGAGCAGTCCAACCAAAGAGAGAAGGGGCTTGAGGTCTTTCTCGTTGGAACTAGGGAGAGATAAAAGGGAAGGGGGAAGAAATGGTAAAGGCAAGAGAAGAGGGGAGAAACTGTCGTTGGAAATGGGAGAAGATTAGGGAGACGAAGGGGAACTTGTGGTGATATTAATAAGGTGGTAAAGATTTTCCTCCTTGACATGTGTCTAGCTTTTAACAGCCATGTGGATAAAAGATAAAATATGCATAAGTGAAAAAAATGGAGAAGGTAACGGCTGTTTGCTGGAAAACAGTAACTATTTGCTACAAAAAAATAATTTAATTATTATTTTTTAAATCTCTTTATTTGACATACTTAAAACTTGACCGTATTCGCGCATCGAACCTCGGATTTCGACGCACAATATCTCTATTTGACCGTCTCTGAACACCGATCAAAATGAGTATAATATTGATATACTTCCGATCGAGTTTTGAATACCCGAAATTTTCGGATACGTTTTTGCTTAAGATTAAATTTTGTGATTTAAAATTATCAAACGACCTCCGATTGACGAACGGTCGATTCCGTTGGTTTTCTTTCGTCGAATCGGATCTAATGACGGTCTCGGTTCGTTTCGCGGTTTCCGAATTTGCGTCGCGGCTTTTCACGGCGCGCGCTACGGTGCGACCGATTTTCGGTCGATTTCGCCCGAACGACTTTTGATTCATGATCAATTAGTCGTTTTAGGTTGTCTAGTATTGACCGACAACGTTTTTGGGTTCATTAGACCCAAAATCGGACGAGTTCGGGTTTGTTAGAATAGGGATGTTACAAATATAAAAACCTCAAAGGGAGTCTCGTCCTCGAGACTCGAGTCAAGGTCAGTAAGTTATCTTGTTGGGATTTTATATGTCCATAAAAACCTCAAAGGGTTTTGAACCCATAAAAACCTCAAAGAGAAAACAAGCCATATATTTGAACAAATATTTTATTATAAAAATTTGTTTTGGTTATTACCTCAGAAAAACTGCGGGTATCGTGCCCGCATGTCGGCTTCGGTCTCCCACGTCGCCTCTTTGACGCCGTGTCGGTGCCACAAAACCTTGACCAATGAAATCTCCTTGCTGCGAAGCTTCTTCACAGCACGGTCAAGTATCTGAACTGGCTTCTCCTCATAAGTCAGATCCGGCTCTACATCAAGATTCACATAACTGATGATGTGCCGAGGGTCGTGCACATATTTTCTCAAGTTGGATACATGGAAGACGTCGTGAATAGCTGATAGATGTGGAGGAAATGCTACTCGGTATGCAACCTTCCCTTCATGAGCAAGAATCTCGAACGGTCCAACATATCGTGGCGCCAACTTGCCACGAACACCGAATCTCTGCACTCCCTTCATGGGAGATACACGGAGAAATACCCAATCTTCAACCTATAATTTATAGGAATGTCATTAGTATGAGATTAAGTTAATTTTGTAATAAAGGAAGAGAAGAAGATTGGATACCTGGAATTCCAAATCTCTTCTCCGACGGTCTGCATAACTCTTCTGGCGACTTTGTGCCGTCAGAAGTCTCCGTCTCACAAGATCAACAGCTCTCGCAATCTCATCCAAGAGATCTACGGAATATAAAGCATGATCACCTACCTCACGCCATTTGAGAGGTGTGAGGCCTCTCCGCCCGTATAGGGCTTCGAATGGTGCCATGTCAATACTGGAGTGATAGCTGTTGTTGTACGTGAATTCTATTAAAGGCAGATGGTCCTTCCAGGACCCTTTCCATTCCAAAGTGCAAGCGCGGAATAAATCCTCTAGTGTCTGAATGGTGCGCTCACTCTGCCCATCTGTCTGCGGATGATAAGCAGAACTCATCTTCAGTTCTGTCTGTAATGCTGACATGAACTGGTGCAATAATGAGATGTAAATCTCGAATCCCTGTCAGACACCACCTCTCGTGGTATATCATGCAGCCTGATAATGTTCTGTACGTAGAGCTTGGCCAATCTGGATGGAGTGTAAGTCGTGTTGACAAGTATGAAATGGACTGACTTGGTCAACCTATCAACAACGACCCAAATGGAATCATGACCATCCGGTGTCTTCGGCAGACCTGTGACAAAATCCATAGAAATGCTCTCCCACTTCCACTCGGGAATAGGGAGAGAATGCAGTAATCCTGGTGGTCTTCTGTGCTCGGCCTTGACCATCCGACATGTCATGCATCTGCTAACATGTAGCGCCACATCGCGCTTTATTCTAGCCCACTAGAAATGTCGATGCATATCACGGTACATCTTCGTACTGCCTGGATGGATAGATAACCGTGAACTGTGTGCCTCGTCCAAAATGTCTCTGCGAAGCTGCTCGTCATTGGGTACAACGACCCGTCCTGCCTTCCATAAAATAGACTCTGCCACGACAAAATCATCAAATTCATCCTTGACTGCGCGCATGTATCTATCATGAATCCAAGGATCGGACTTCTGGCCCTCTACAATACGATCCCAAAGACTACTGTATCGAGGAGGTACGGCGGTAGAAATGGATGCGCTCTCCTGAGGATGCCAATCGCTCAAAGCTGCATGCGTATCCCACGTGTATAGCCAGTTCGCCGTACCATCAGCATGTGCTCTCCTGCTAAGTGCATCAGCCA
Source organism: Ottelia alismoides (assembly GCA_037367405.1). Classification (NCBI taxonomy): domain Eukaryota; kingdom Viridiplantae; phylum Streptophyta; class Magnoliopsida; order Alismatales; family Hydrocharitaceae; genus Ottelia; species Ottelia alismoides. The sequence continues at coordinate 255,141 of JAZKJV010011627.1, forward strand.
CTACGTTTCCCTTACCGGGATGGTAAGAGATCGTGCAATCATAATCCTTCAGCAGCTCGAGCCATCTGCGCTGCCTCATGTTCAGCTCCTTCTGATCAAAGATGTACTTTAGGCTCTTGTGATCCGTGAAAATCTCAAAGTTTACCCCATATAGATAGTGGCGTCAGATTTTTAAGGCGAAGACAACTGCTGCCAACTCCAAGTCATGTGTGGGGTAGTTCCGCTCGTGCGGTCTCAACTGCCGTGATGCGTAAGCAATCACCTGTCCTCTCTGCATCAACACTGCTCCTAGACCTTCTCCAGATGCATCTGTGTAGACTGCATAGTCCTGAGTGCCTGAAGGAAGAGCAAGAATAGGCGTTGTAGTCAACCTCTCCTTCAGTGTCTGGAAGGCCTGCTCACATGAATCGTTCCAAATGAATGGAACTCCCTTCTGCGTCAATTGTGTCAATGGACGGACGATGCGTGAAAATCCGCTGACGAAGCGTCTGTAATACCCTGCTAGTCCGAGAAAGCTCCGAATCTGAGTAACTGTCTTGGGTTGCTCCCAAGACATAACTGCATCTATCTTCGCAGGATCAACTGCAATGCCTGTTCCAGAAATGATATGCCCGAGAAATGAGACCTGGGATAACCAGAACTCACACTTGCTCAACTTGGCATATAGCTTGTGCTCCCGTAATGTGTCCAAAACAATCCGTAGATCATTCGCATGATCCCATTCATTCCGTGAATAGATGAGCACATCATCGATGAACACCACTACAAACTTGTCCAAGTATGGATGGAAGATAAGGTTCATCATATCCATGAAAGCCGCAGGTGTATTGGTGAGTCCAAACGGCATCACCACAAACTCGTAGTGTCCATAGCGAGTCCTGAAGGCTATCTTCGGAATATCCGACTCGCGAATCCTTAGCTGATGGTAGACTGAGCGAAGATCGATCTTCGAGAAAACCGAAGATCCTTGGAGCTGGTCAAACAAATCATCGATACGTGGCAAGGGATAACGGTTCTTCACCGTTCTCTTGTTCAGTTGCTTGTAGTCAATAGATAACCTCATGGATCCCTCCTTCTTCTTGACAAATAGAACCGGAGCACCCCAAGGTGAAGTACTCGGCTTCACGAATCCCAAGTCAAGCAACTCCTTCAACTGCACCTTCAGCTCCCTCAACTCGGCTGGTGCCATGCGATATGGTACCATAGAGATCGGCTGTGCATCTGTTAGCAATGTGATCTCGAACTCGATCTCTCTCTCAGGAGGCAATCCCGGTAGCTCATTAGGAAATACATCTGGAGTCCTGTGCCATCGGCTCCTGGTCAGATACCTCCCGAATAAATGCAAGATATGTATCACAACCCTGATCAACAAGTTGCTGAGCCCGCAACACTGAAATGTACTCCATGGTGGAGTCATGCAAGGTACCCTCAAAGTGAACTCGGGTAAATCTGGATTCTGAAGACAACCGTCTTCTTAAAGCAATCAACAAGTGCATGATGAGCGGATAACCAATCCATACCAAAAATCAAGTCGAACTCAAGTTGGAGTTCTTGCCACGGAAACTCCCTGAGCGATGTGCCTGAGGCTCAATAGATGCCTATGGCACTGTGATTCGGTAATGTCCCCACTCGTGACATCACTAACATCGGACTGGTCGAGTAGATAGAGTAGTCTTGTCTGTGCTCCGAGCTGGTCCTGCAGGTGGTCTATCTGCTCGCTGCGATCCAGATGGTCGAGCGGAATATGTACCACACCCAGCTAGTGCTTCTCCTAAAATAGTCAATGAAGATGAGCGAGCATTACCTGAAAATGCTTTTTCTCTTCTTGGGATATACTATGAAAATTAATGAAATTGGTGACATCTGTGTTGATTGAATCTGAATGTCATATTTCCCTTCTCGGACTCACGACAAGTCGGAAGACTGTCGCTATCCAAGAACTTAATGCAATCGGAACAGTAATACTGCGAATGTGCGTATCGGGGTACCACTGCTCTGATACCAAACTGTGAACCCCCGAGGATCCGGATACCCGTTAATCACACATTTCGCGTTACAACATTCATTAATATCGCATTAAGTAACTGAAAGTACGGGGAAAAATTTTTTTCGCGAGTGAAATAATTTCATCTGACATTCACATAAACATTCATAACCACAAGTTCATAGAACAATTGTCACCAAAATCTCATTTCATGAACTTTTATATATTTAACATGTACAAAGTCTGACAGTACATACAATATATCCCAAAAATCTGACTGAAGAGAAAATAATCATATTACATTAATAACAGGACAAAAACTTGACACAAAAACACATACCTTCTAGTATAAACTCTATCTCCTGGAACCCTGTATAGCTACTGAACAACATACTCCTTTCCTGCCATGCGTGCAAGGAAGAAAAGGAGTCACAATTGTGAATACAAATCCGTAGTTTTTAAAAATAAATGACAAGTAATTTATTATGTGCAAAAGAGAGCAAGTAGAAAGGTGGAACAAGTATAATTTACATCTACTTGCATAAGTAAAAAGGTTTTCAACTGTTTGGCATGTAGCTAATCGGTTCACCCCTTTTTCTCATTCTTCACATATATATTTATATGAAGTTTAGATGACAACTATAACATATAATGGTTTCCTGTGTTTTAAGATCATGATTTTGGGTCTTGGAGATCATGTTGCGAAACTTGATGGCACATGTAAATGCTACTTTCTTGTCATTGAGATCATGTCATGGTTTTCGATAATGATCTGATATGATGATGATGAATTTGATCCTTAATTCTATTTACTCCTTTTAAGTTAGTGGATAGTCTGTGGTCTTGGTCTGTGTGTAACCTCACACTATGACTCTAAGGTATTTAAAAGTACCTTAGGGTTGGGGTGCCTCCGTAGGCATGCGGTGTTGTATAATGCATCCTAACTAAGTTCCCAACACGTCCACTAGCTTAATGAGATTTTGAATCAAATTAAAGTCACTTCTAATCAACTCAATTTTAATTGTGATTTCCTCCAAACCTTCACTGTAACTTTCTCCGATGTACTCTCAATGATGTAGATATAGATGTAGATACGAATGATCTGGATGTAGAATCGCCAAGTCTGTTGGCGAAAGAAAACTCAAGCGGTGAAGAAGCCTACAAATGGATCTTCCGTCTCGCCCTCTAGTTGGAAGGCCGGTCCAATAGAGGGATAGGTCTACTCCCCAACTACGCCACTGAGACGGGTGAGAGGGACTTCCCGGAAAAGTCACTCTAGAAAAACAACCCGACCGGTAACGGGCAACCGAGCTCGTACGTAAAACTGAAAAACCAGGATCCCCCGCCTGGGTATCTAAAAAAAAACAGGGTCAGCGGAACTGGTCCAAAGTCGGGATCCCAACGAGGCGTAAAAACACTGTGAGCTCACGTAAAAACCGAAAGAGGACTGGGATCCTAGACCCGCGCACTAGGCGGCCGCTGCCCTAACTGGGCTTCCTTTCCTTCCGCCCAGTTGAGGGTCACCGCGCCCTCGCACAGTCAGGTGTAGGAGTCACCATGACCGGCACAATAATTTATAAGTCATCATTGATTTCCAAGATTTTTCCCTAATTTGATTACTCATAGTCCTCTCTATGGTTGACAGTGCAGATCTAGGTCTTTGGTCAACAATCTTCTTAATACTCTTGGTATTTATCAACTATGTAGATGTACTTGATTACGGATCCATCTTATATTAATCTCTGATGATTAATTTTTTTTAAATAATTCTTGCATTGTTTGAGATTGTACTAGGGTTACCAAGACATATTAACAAATAAGATTTATCTGGTTGATGAACCAAGTATGGAGTTAAAGTATGAAATCCTTAGTGAGACCAAATATTATATGATAAGTTCCTTCTATGGGACAGTCTGTTCTAACGAATGTAATACAGATTCTAAAATGATTATGTAATTTGAAAATCAAAACTTTTGTAGGCACGAGCTTGGACTTGCAAGGAGCAACAATTGAGACAGTAGGCTTGTACTTAGAAAGCATCGTGATCTTGTCATATAGCATGAATGAAAGATTTACTCATGTACAAGTGCAAAGATTGATAGTCAAAGATTATAGGTTTGTGATTCACCGTGATACTTCCAACAATAATTCAAACTGGTACCAAGTAGGGTATATATGTTGGCATATGGAATATGATTTATATAGACCTATTCCAATAGAATCCCAATCGGATAACATGGATCTTTCTGTCCATAAAACAATAGAAAATGCATCTGACAGATAGCTTTTATACTATTCTTATTTCTTGCCCCAAAGCATGAAATATTTGGTCAACGGTTAGATTTTGAACAGAATGTGAATTTTCACATTACTTATGCTTAAAGAATGTTAACTTTCCATTCCATACTTAGGAAAAACAAGCAAGGTCTTTGAGATCACAAAAATCTGAAAACTACATGGAAAGTTGACAAATCTAGACTCTGTACTTCCCAAGCATTCATTTTTTTTAAACTATTGTTGCATAAGATCTATTATTATGTCAAGGCACACAAAATCCTGAAGCTGGCCAAGAATTAACCCTACAAATATTAACTATCTATTTCTTATAGATATCAAATCCCCTGTTTAAGATATGCTTTATTTGAGTTGTTTATTGGAGTTGTGAATTATGAAGGAAATTGGCTTTGTGTATACGTATACTTATCATGCTATCACTCTTAAAAAAATTTGAGCTTAATCATTAACCAAATTTATAAACAGAGCCTTTTTATTTATAATAATCTGAACAGTCAGTAACCTAATTTTTTTTGAGTCAGAGCAGAGAATTATAACTACCATCAAATAAACAAAATTTAAATCTGTTCATCATAAACAGAGGACTATAATCAATAAACAAAAACTTTAATCTTTTAACTAAAATTTGAATATACAACATTGAAAATTTCTAATAGCTTAAACCTGGAATTATAATCAAGCCTCTAGAATCCATTTAATTAAGTATATTCAATCAAATATGTATATACATGACACTACCATACAACCGTAATCCCAGAAAATAATAGTTATATTATTTTTTTCATTTCAGATACTAGAATTCAAATCTAAGATTCTGAATTTAAAATTTTAATTCCTGGAACAAAGACAACCCAGAGATTATTGAATAGGTCACATGGCAGCAATAAGGGGAAGAGGATTTGTACAAAAGATCATTTTAAAAGCATGCATGGCAGCAAAATGGAAGCTAAGGATAGTACCTATTTAAAATCTTCAAATTGTAGGAGAAGAATTTTAGGCAGTGCTGGATTCTGGAGTCAAGAACAGCAGCTCCTATTGGCTTCTTGGAGCACAAATTTCTTCAAGAAATCAGAGGTAGCAATTTCGGCTTCCCTTGGAGCAGTACAACCAAAGAGAGAAGGGGCTTGAGGTCTTTCTCGTTGGAATTAGGGAGAGATAAAAGGGAAGGGGGAAGAAATGGTAAAGGCAAGAGAAGAGGGGAGAAACTGTCGTTGGAAATGGGAGAGGATTAGGGAGACGAAGGGGAACTTATGGTGATATTAATAAGGTGGTAAAGATTTTCCTCCTTGACATGTGTCTAGCTTTTAACAGCCATGTGGATAAAAGATAAAATATGCATAAGTGAAAAAAAATGGAGAAGGTAACGGTTGTTTGCTGGAAAACAGTAACTATTTGCTACAAAAAAATAATTTAATTATTTTTTTTAAATCTCTTTATTTGACATACTTAAAACTTGACCATATTCGCGCATCGAACCTCGGATTTCGACGCACAATATCTCTATTTGACCGTCTCTGAACACCGATCAAAATGAGTATAATATTGATATACTTCCGATCGAGTTTTGAATACCCGAAATTTTCGGATACGTTTTTGCTTAAGATTAAATTTTGTGATTTAAAATTATCAAACGACCTCCGATTGACGAACGGTCGATTCCGTTGGTTTTCTTTCGTCGAATCGGATCTAATGACGGTCTCGGTTCGTTTCGCGGTTTCCGAATTTGCGTCGCGGCTTTTCACGGCGCGCGCTACGGTGCGATCGATTTTCGGTCGATTTCGCCCGAACGACTTTTGATTCATGATCAATTGGTCGTTTTAGGTTGTCTAGTATTGACCGACAACGTTTTTGGGTTCATTAGACCCAAAATCGGACGAGTTCGGGTTTGCTAGAATATGGATGTTACAGGGACCATTGGGCTTGGAAGGACGGGCCCTTCTCCTCTCGCAAGGCCTTCTGTGCTCTGCTTCCTCCCCCTCCTACCTTGGCTGCTTCCTTGGTGCGCGACTGCGCCTTCTTATGGGGGTTGCGCCTGCCCGCGCGGATCTCCTTTTTCCTTTGGGTCTTTCGCCATCGGCAGCTGATGACTCGCGACCGTTGTGCCTCTTTTCTTCTTCCCATCCCCAACGTCCGCTGCCAGCTCTGCGGGGTGACGGATGAATCGGCCGACCACCTCTTCTTTCATTGTATGTCGGTGACTCGGATTTGGGACGATGTTGCCTGGGCTCGTGCGGCCAATACCGAGGACTTCTGCGATATCCTTTGGGTCAACAGAGAGAGGTCCCGTTCTGATTTGTTGGGTCCCATTGCGCGCCTTTGGTCTATCTGGCGGGCTCGCAATGAGACTATCTTCTCGGGGACGCATTTTTACAAGGAGAATGTGACGTCTGCGGCCACCGGATTAATCTCAGATTGGTGTATTTAGTTGGGATACGTGTTCCGCTAGCCGCGTTTTTTTATTTTGTATTTTTGGTTTCCCTCTTCCCTCCTTCTTCCCCCTTAACCCTGTAAGTATCTCTTTCTATACCTTGCGTAGTATATAATATTGGGGCGAACACCAACGAGTGTATCCCCCTTTTTTTGAGCCTAAAAAAAAAGATGCGACCGATATGGATATCGATATGGCGATATATCCCAGTTTTCAGGCATTTCCTTCACAAAAGATTGTCGACATGGGCGATATTTCGGCGAATATCGCCGATATATCATCGAAATATCGTATCGATACGATATCGAAATGATATCTGATATCGATACGGCCTTCCCTGGGTGGGAGACTAAGTGGATTGTACCCGAGCAACAATGTTCTGGGCTTCTCTTGGCACTACATGCTTTAGGTCTCATTGCGATCATTTGAATCCACTAGCTGGCTACAAATGAGTGGCAGAAAGACGTTGAATATGGAAGTTGCATGCATATGAGCTGCATGATCGTGTATGTAATGCTTTTCTTCTGCTGTTACCGGTCATCAACGAAAAAATTCATTTATATGTAGAGTTAAAATACCATTGCAATTATTTTCTCCATATTTATTAATCAACATAGAAATTTCTATCCATATTTTTTGTTTTTTAATGGTTGATAAATGGAGACTTTAAGAACTAAAAATTCTCCAAGTCTCTCTAGGTTCCTTTCCCCTTAGTTGTGTAAGGTCCACTAAAATTCTCTTTTCATTCCATTTCTTCCATAAATTATATTCTTATTTACAACAATATTATTGAATATAATGATTAAAAGGGATACACGTAATTTTGAAAAATTAGAAGGGTATGCATGTAAAAATCCCTTCATTCTTTTGAGAAGCAATTAAGTTGATAAAATTCTGAAGTTGGGAATGGCACCCAGAACGAGAGTGGCCTTTTTAGCATATTCTCTCACCTGTAGGAATGAAGATTTGTATTCATAATTCCGTATTGATGTTTGCAAATAAACATATTTCTCTGGACACAGTTACCGCCTTTGTGATGAGAATGGAAAAACCTTTATTAATTTCTGGGAATTGTAATGAATAATGTCTATAAAAGGTAACGTTTCTGCATTATTGCTTGGTGATGTACATGTTTTTTTTGAGTGTAGGCGGTGAAAGCATCTACAATGCTCCGTTTGCTGACGAATTTCACTCGCGCTTGCGTTTTAATCATAGAGGTCTAGTTGCTTGTGCAAATGCCGGTTCACCTCATTCAAACGGGAGCCAGTTCTTTCTAACACTGGATCGCTGTGATTGGCTCGATAAAAAGAATACAATCTTTGGAAAGGTACCGATCTTTATTCAGATTTTATTTGTTTGATATATTAATCTTTTTTGTTGATTTACAGGTAACTGGGGACTCCATTTTCAATCTCTTGAGGATTGGAGATGTTGAGACAGATAGTGATGACCACCCTTTGGACCCACAGCCAAAGATACTGTCTGTTGAGGTAAACATTCTTTATTCTGGTCTTATTAAGAGAGCTGTTTAGTTCTGTCCAAAACTTGCATGCTTATTTTACTACCACCGATTTTCGGCATAAGGTAAGCTTCTATTGCTGGCTTGTTAAGATGGGTTTTTTCGAGGAAAGGGTTAAGATGGGGGTTGTTTTTAAAATTTTCCATAGATTTTCTGCCTAAGACATCAAGGGGCTAAATAACTTTATTCTGTTTGGACAATTTCTATCAACTATTCTGGGGAAAATGGCGAGGGGAAGGAGGGAGTGACCGAGGGAGAGATGGTAAGGGAACCAGTGAGGGTGGGAACTTATGAGGGTGAGGGAGAATAGGTTGTTGGCCGTGCATATTAGGCAACACTGTCATATTTCTCTAGGGCTTCTAGCGGGATGGATGCAAGTTGCTTAATGCCGCTTTCCATTGTGTGTGTCTACAGCATCTTGCAAAGGATTATTGGGACTGGATGGTGTGCATTTTGTGTGATGTTGTATGTCAAAAAAAATGGCATTGCTATCGTGCAGAGGTTTATGGCATCTATTGCATCGTGAAAGGAGAATATTGTTGATTTGAGCTGGTGCATGCCTCGCTTGATGGAGTTTTTGATGACATACTTTCACTCAATGAAACTTCCTTCTCAGTCTGGGGCTTTGTTTTGTTGATAGGAAGCATTCCATTGCGTGCTCCTTTGAGTCTGCCGTCATGCTCTTTTGTGTCATGAAATTATCCCTTGATATGTGATGATACGTTTAGGTCGTAGAAGATCTTGAGTTTTTTGAGGAGAGACATCCCAAGGTGTTGCCATGATCAGTGGTTTCTAGAAGGCTTGGTGGCTTTTCCAATTCGGTTGGTGGAGGTAGTGTGCTCCATGCTGGAGGGAGGCATCTTTGATGGTTTTGTGGCAAACTTGTATGATCTAATCACTATATTCTCCTAGTGATTTTGAGGCCCGCTCCCGCGGATCTGGGAAACCCGTTTACATAACATCCATAATATCATGTTCGCTAAGGACCACATTAGAGTACTGAAAATTGAGGTTTTTTTTACGAATGACATTCACAAATTAATCAATAAGCCACAGAACTATAACATGTCACACTTATATTGCATAAATTCCATAGCAGTTAACATGTAACAACAGAAATTGCATTATTTACATGCATCCCAATTTTATCAGAAGAGAAATAAAAGCATTTATAATATCCTTGAACAAAATTATAACATACATACCTGGTATGTTTTGCTTCAGAAACTGACATTCAACTCTCCCAATACAACGGTGCAGGAATTATGCCTGCAATCCATGGAATAGGGAGAAAAGAACATCAACAAATGTTGAGTAAATCTTAATTAATTAAAAATAACAGGAAATTTAGTGGCTCCAAAAGAAAGCAAGTAAAAGGGGCTTTGACAATTAAATTTTTAGTGCTACTTGCATTGAAACATGCTTTCAAATTGTTTGGTATGTAAAACCCCATTCTACTCATCCTACATTAATTACCCATATTAATCATTTTTATACAAAGATTATAAGATCCATATTTAAACTGTCACCTTTTAATTAATTATAAATCATGTTTAATGGATCTTGAGATATGGATGTTGAGTCTTTGTTCTTGATTTTTATCCAATCAATCAGATTTGGTGGACAATCTGGGATCTTGATCTGAGTGTGACCTCATATTATGATTCTAAGATGTGACTCCAGTATAAAACTGTATATGATTTCCATTCTTCCCCATCAATTTCATGTTCCAATGATTTATTCAATGGCTATCATGATTGAATTGATCATGATATCTTGAGTATTTAATGATTGACATGGTCGAGATGATTCGGGTCTCTTTTGATGTTTTTGAGTCATGAGGATAGACCATAGTAAGTGTAGATGATGAGTCTGATGTTTTGATTCTTTTCATATTGAATTTCTCAAGCTTAGTGGATAGTCTGTGGTCTTGGTCTAGATAAGACCTCACACTATGACTCTAAGGCAGTAAAGAAGCCTTAGGGTTGGGGTGCCTCCGTAGGCATGCGGTGGAGTAAAATGCATCCTAACTAAGTTCCTAACACGTCCACTAGCTATTTCGAACGGCTGTGGTAGTAGATCGAAATCTGATAAGGATGATTTTCATAAACTGATCTTTTCTCTTCATCAAGAATTACTGGCGGAAAAGTAACTAGCACATCCAGAACCAACTTAACTGTAACCAAGCTTCCATGAAACCAACTCAACTGTAATTCATCTCAACTTTAGCCAAACTCATTTGTGACTCAATCCAATCTCAAATGTAACTTTTCCAAATTCAACTGTAACTGATTCAGATGTAGCCATAGAGGATTCAGATGTATACATGGATGATTCGGATGTAGCATCGCCAAGTCTGCTGGCGAAAAATAAACAAAACTCAAGCGGTGAAGTAGCCTACAAAAGGCTCTTCCGTCTCGCCCTCTAATTGGAAGGCGGTCCAATAGAGGGATATGTCTACTCCAAAACTACGCACTATGACGGGTGAGAGAGACTTTCCGGAAAGTCGCTCTAAAAGAAAAACCGGCCCGACCGGTACGGGCTAACGAGCTCGAAAAACTAAAAGCAAGGGTCCTCCAGCCTAGGTACCCTAAAGAACAAGGGTCAGCGGAACTGGTCTTTAAAAGAAAACCTGTGGATCCCAGAGAGGCGTAAAAACTGCGAGCGCTCACGAGAAAACCGAGAAAAAGACTGGGATCCTAGACCCGCGCACCAAGCGGCCGCTGCCCTAACTGGGCTTCCTAATCTCCCGCCCAGCTGAGGGTCACCGCACCCTTGCACAGTCAGGCGTAAAGGTCACCATGACTGGCACTCTTAATTATCAGTCATCAATGACTTGATCCCTCATCCTTTCTTAATCCTTTATGTGGTTGATTGTTCAGATCTAGGTCTTTTTGATCAACGATCTTATTGATATAATGATTCAGCATTGATTTCACTTATTCATCACCCCATCATTTCTCAATCTCTTCAATGGTCGACTTTACAATTCTAGGTATTTTGTCACTACCTATCTTTGATGATATGTATAAATAGTAGAGTATACCTAAAAGATTAATTTATGAAGATGATCGGTCTTTGTGGTCACATCTTATTATTTCTAAATTATAAGATCACCATCTACGCTTTGGATATGGATCTAGCTAGTCTTTATCATTTTGTTTTATATAGTACCTAAACAAGAATCATGTCTCAGTTGTACCAGTTCCAGTTGAGACATCAAAAGAGGGGTGTTTTCTGATCATTTGCCATAACATCCTATATATAATAGATTGTATGAATAGTAGACTATACGTAATGATTAACTGATTGATGATTTCTTATTCGTAATGATCTTGAGAAATCATTTATTGACTTTGAGAGAAGAGTTCTAATATTTTAAAAGATGAATTCTCAGAAGATCATCATATTTGCTCCTATATAAGTAAGATATTAAATCCGATCAATGTTTGTACATGTGAAATTAACCAGTGGCATCAAGGAGATTGCCTATGATGATTAAGCCCTCTTATTCGAGCAGTGTCTCATAGGTAGATAGAAGTCGATCATAATAAGGCCATCCATAGTCTTTTATAAAAAAATATGGCAGTAGGGTCATATATTGCAAGGCTTACAATGTTCATTTGTGAAGCAAGAGTTTCACTAATTGAACAATCCTCAGCAGATTTTGATTTCGAGCGATTGTAGCCAATGGACATATGCATCTAATTTCGAACTTCTATCCAAAAATCTGTTCAGAAGGTATCACTCCCCCAACCTAGTTTACACAAAGTTACAATGGTATAGATAAACGCGATTAAGATTTCTACATGTGGTGGGAATGTGAACTTTCAATAGTGCAGCATAATCATAATTCATAAACAATCCAAATCTAGCCCTTCATCAAACATTGCTCAAGATGCTTCTTTACCTCAGTTGGTTTCCCTATGTGAAGGTGTGAGATCATGTGTTCACCATTCTATATCTAATTATTACGAGTAATAACTTGTCTGATCCTGAATGCAATCCATTGATGTACTGTTAACTGTATTGATTTTAAGAGATTATATTGATATATTACAAAACTCTAACTGAAGTCAGGTCATGAATGATAAGAAGAATGCTCCTCTAACCTCATGCCCTTTATTTTGAATGTCACTCTTGTTTCCTGTCGGTGGTTATTTCCTATAGAGCATACACTTGATGGTAAGCTTGATTGGCTTAAAGAGGGGCTTTCAGTAAAAGAATTCTCTTATACGTATGGAGTTGATTACACCAAAGCCTTTTCTCTATTAACCAGTATGAAGTCCAGGTGAACCAAAAGTTGGCTTATTTGTGAGTTTGATATGACCAATACTTTCTTATAATATAATTTCAGTTAGGAGATTTTTATGTCCCAACCCCAGGTACCTAGAAGGCTTTTGTAATAAAAATTTTATAGGCTAAATCTAAATCATGCATGGAAGGCAGCAAGAGGAGGGAGAAAGATTGTACCTTTGATCCTCTAAGTTTGGAGGGATTTGTGCCTTTATCTAACATACAACAATAGATAAAATACCTGATGGATAGCAACATAAAAAAAACTGAATTAGAAACTTCAGCATTGACTTTAATGAGAACAAAGAGGAGAGAGATATGTAACTTTGAATATCTCTACTTTGGAGATGCAAACTTGCTTGCAACATCCTTTTCTTAACAGGAGCTTCAGTTCATTCGGATCCGGATGTTACAAATATAAAAACCTCAAAGGGAGTCTCGTCCTCGAGACTCGGGTCAAGGTCACTTTGTGTCTTGTTTGGATCTTATCTGGCCATAAAAACCTCAAAGGGTTTTGAACCCATAATAACCTCAAAGGGAAAACAAGCTGTGTTCTTTCAATATATATAATTAAATGGGCTTGTTTTGACAATTACCTGAAAGAGTTGTGGGTATCGTGCCCGCATATCCACTTTTGTCTTCCATGTTGCCTCTTTGACATCATGTCGGTGCCATAGCACCTTTATTAGGAGAATTTCTTTGTTGTGAAGCTTTTTTTTTCACAACACCATCGAGTATTTGTACTGACATTCTCTTTGTAAATCAAATTTGACTCCACGTCAAGGTTCTCGTAGCTGATGACGTGGTGAAGGTCGTACTCGTAATTCCTTAAATTGATAGGTGTGGAGAAAGGGTTACTCAATAGACCACCTTACACATACGGCTAAAAATTTTAAATAATCCAACGTACGTGGTGTCAACTTGCTATGAGCACCAAATCTCTGTACTCCCATCATGGGAGATACTCGTAGAAAGACTCAATCTCCTTCTTGTGTTTTCAGGAATTTCCATCAATATGAAATATTAAGTTAAATATTGATAAGTTACAATTTGAATCGATTAAGAGAAGAGGATCGGATTACATGAAACTCCAAATTTCTTTTCTGACGGTTTGCATAGCTCTTCTAGCAGCTTTGAGTCATCAGAAGCATTTCATTTACAAGATCGATCAACAGTCCTCGTAGTCCCTTCCCGAAGAGATCTACAGAGTAAAGAGTGTGTTCGCCTATTTCATGCTATCTGAGAGATGCGAGACATCTCTGCCCATATAAGGCTTCGGATGATGTCATACTAATACTGGAATAATGATTGTTGTTGTACGTGAGTTCTACCAATGTCAGATGGTCCTTACAGGACCCTTTCCTATCTAGAGCACATGCACGTAGCAAATATTCAAGTGTCTAAATAATGTGTCCGCTTTGTCCGTCGGTCTGAGGACGGTATGCAGAACTCGTCTTCATCTCTGTCTGAAGTGTTGACATAAACTAGTTCCAGTATAGAGATGTAATCATCGAGTCTCTGTCAATCTGTCAGATACTACCTCGCGTGGTATATTATGAAGTCTGATAATGTTCTGCACATAAAATCTTGCCGTCCTAGATGTTGTGTCGGTCATGCTGACATGTATGAAATGGGTTGATTTGGTCAATTTATCAACAACGACCCGATAGAATTGTGGTCACCCGGTGTCTTCAACAATCCGATGATGAAATCCATAGAGATACTTTCCCGCTTTCATTTGGGAATGGGAGAGACCATAACAACCATGGTGGTCTCATATGATAAGCCCTGACCATCTGACAAGTCATGTACTTGTTAACATAACATGCTACCACTGGCTTCATTCCATCCCGCCAGATTGTTGGCCTAGATCACGATACATCTTCATACTGGTAGGATGCGTAGAAATTTGTGAACTGTGTGCTTCATCAAAAATTTCTGCGCAATTGCTCATCGTTGGGCATAATTACCCAGCCAGCCTTCCACAAAATAGACTTAGTCACCACAAAATCACCACTTTTGTCCTTGATGGCACGCATGTATTTGTCTCAAATTCAAGAATCTATCCTTCTGTTATGCAATCCTAAAGACCGTTGAATCGTGGAGACATGACAGTAGATATGAATGCATTCTCTGGATGCCAATTAGTTAAACTTATAAGCATATCTTACGTATATAGCTAGTTTGTCGTATGCACATGAGCTTTCCTTCTAAGCGCATCTGCCACCATGTTCCTTTACCAGAATGGTAAGACATCGTCTCAAATTTATCTCCTTCTGAACAAAGGCGTTTTTCAAATTCTTGCGATCTACGAAAATCTTGAAATTTACCTTATAGAGATAGTGGTGTCGGAACTTTCAAAGCAAAACCAATTGTTGTCAATTCTAAGTCACGGACGGGGTAATTTCGCTCATGCGACCTCAATTGATGTGATGCATAAACACTCACATGACTTGGTTGCATCATAACCGTTCCTAAACTTTTCTTTTTTTTTTCAGCATCTGTATATACGGCTTAATCCTGGGTGCCTGAAGGAAGCGTAAAGATAGGCACATTCGTCAATCTTTCCTTCAATGTCCTGATGCCTGCTCGCATGAACAATTTCAAATGAAAGGAACTCTCTTCTCGTGTCAGAATAAGAATGACCAAGGAAAAATTACTGAAGAAACATCTGTAATAAACCGCTAGTCCATGGAAGCTATGAATATGAATGATTGTCTTGGGTTGTTCTCAAGACATGATTGTCTCAATTTTCGTAGGGTCAACTGTGATACCTGCTCCAAAAATGACATGCTCAAGGAATGAAATCTAGGATACAAGAACTCATACTTACTCAGCTTGGCATGCAACTTATGCTCTTGAAATGTGTCAAGGACTATCTTTAGATCTTTTCATGATTCCATTTATTTTGAGAATATATCAGAACATCATTGATGAACATAACCGCACCTTGTCCAGATATGGACGAAAAATCATGGTCATCATGTCCATAAATGTTGCATGTGTATTCGTGAGCCCAAACAACATCACAATAAACTCATAGTATCCATATCGAGTCCTGAATGTTATTTTCGGAATATTTGACTCTTGTATCTTCGGCTAATGGTAGCTAGACCGGAGATCGATCTTTGAAAACATCGAAGATCCATGTAGCTGATCAAGCAGATCATCAATGTGTGGCGGTGGATAATGATTGTTTATCGTTTTCTTGTTCAATTATTAGTAGCCAAAGCATTATCTCATTAGTCCATCCTTATTGACAAAAAGAATGGGAGCACCTCAAGATGTAGTGCTCGCCTCTCGAAACTTAAGTCAAATAACTCATGTAGTTGCACCTTTACCTTTCTCAAATTGGCTGGTGCCATGCGGTACGGAGCCATCGAGGTTGGTTGTGTATATGGTAGTAATGTAATCTTGAACTCAATCTCTTTTTCAGGTGGTAAACCTGACAAATCATTAAAGATCACATTAGGGTAATATGACACTATCGCGATGTCCTGAGCTATCGGCTCTCCGTTAGATTTCTCTCAGACAATTACTAGATATGAATCACATTCCTCATCAACAAGTCCTCGAGCTTTCAACACTGAGATATACTCCATTTTGGAGTCATGTAATGTACCCTTATAAGTAATCTCGGTTAAGTTAAAAATCCTGAAAACAATCCTCTTCATGAAATAATTACTCATGGCATGATGATCTGGCATTTAATCCATACCAAAAGTTAGGTCAAACTTGTTGAGCTGTAGTAGCAGACAGTCTGCTATTGTCTCATGTCCAGCAATCAACATTGGTAGCTATCTTACTATTAGTCTTATGATGATCAATTAGCCACATGACCCATAATGTGACAAGGATGATCTAGGGCATCTACACCTCTACCTATTGAAGTTAGAAAGTCAAAGTTCATTCGTCGCTCCAGAATCAATTAAAAAGATAGAAAGGTCGGCACTAGACGCCATGGTTCTGTATAAGAACCAATATCCGTAATTACAATAGTTGATGTTCGCGGATAATTCTATTATGCTTTTTCTCTTCTTGGGATACAATATGGAAATAAGTTGCAATTGGTGACATCTGTGGTCATTAATTTTGAATGTCATATTTCCCCTTCAGACTCGCGACAAGTCAGAGGATTGTCGCTATCTGATTATTAATGCAATAAGAACTATAATACTACGAATGTATGTAGCAGGGTACCACTGCTCTGATACCAAACTGTGAGGCCCGCTCCCGCGGATCTGGGAAACCCGTTTACATAACAGCCGTAATATCATGTTCGCTAAGGACCACATTAGAGTACTGAAAATTAGGGGAATTTTTTTTAAATGGCATTCACAAATTAACCAATAAACCACAGAACTATAACATGTCACACTTATATTGCATAAATTCCATAGCAGTTAACATGTAACAACAGAAATTGCATTATGTACATGCATCCCAATTTTATCAGAAGAGAAATAAAAGCATTTATAATATCCTTGAACAAAATTATAACATACATACCTGGTATGTTTGCTTCAGAAACTGACATTCAACTCTGCCAATACAACGGTGCAGGTATTATGCCTGCAATCCATGGAATATGGAGAAAAGAACATCAACAAATGTTGAGTAAATCTTAATTAATTAAAAATAACAGGAAATTTAGTGGCTCCAAAAGAAAGCAAGTAAAAGGGGCTTTGACAATTAAATTTTTAGAGCTACTTGCATTGAAACATGCTTTCAAGTTGTTTGGTATGTAAAACCCCATTCTACTCATCCTACATTAATTACCCATATTAATCATTTTTATAAAAAGATTATAAGATCCATATTTAAACTGTCACCTTTTAATTAATTATAAATCATGTTTAATGGATCTTGAGATATGGATGTTGAGTCTTTGTTCTTGATTTTTATCCAATCAATCAGATTTGGTGGACAATCTGGGATGTTGATTTGAGTGTGACCTCATATTATGATTCTAAGATGTGACTCCAGTATAAAACTGTATATGATTTCCATTCTTCCCCATCAATTTCATGTTCCAATGATTTATTCAATGGCTATCATGATTGAATTGATCATGATATCTTGAGTATTTAATGATTGACATGGTCGAGATGATTCGGGTCTCTTTTGATGTTTGTGAGTCATGAGGATAGACCATAGTAAGTGTAGATGATGAGTCTGATGTTTTGATTCTTTTCATATTGAATTTCTCAAGCTTAGTGGATAGTCTGTGGTCTTGGTCTAGATAAGACCTCACACTATGACTCTAAGGCAGTAAAGAAGCCTTAGGGTTGGGGTGCCTCCGTAGGCATGCGGTGGAGTAAAATGCATCCTAACTAAGTTCCTAACACGTCCACTAGCTATTTCGAACGGCTGTGGTAGTAGATCGAAATCTGATAAGGATGATTTTCATAAACTGATCTTTTCTCTTCATCAAGAATTACTGGCGGAAAAGTAACTAGCACAACTACAACCAACTTAACTGTAACCAAGCTTCCATGAAACCAACTCAACTGTAATTCATCTCAACTTTAGCCAAACTCATTTGTGACTCAATCCAATCTCAAATGTAACTTTTCCAAATTCAACTGTAACTGATTCAGATGTAGCCATAGAGGATTCAGATGTATACATGGATGATTCAGATGTAGCATCGCCAAGTCTGCTGGCGAAAAATAAACAAAACTCAAGCGGCGAAGTAGCCTACAAAAGGCTCTTCCGTCTCGCCCTCTAATTGGAAGGCGGTCTAATAGAGGGATAGGTCTACTCCAAAACTACGCCACTATGATGGGTGAGAGAGACTTTCCGGAAAGTCGCTCTAAAAGAAAAACCGGCCCGACCGGTACGGGCTAACGAGCTCGAAAAACTAAAAGCAAGGGTTCTCCAGCCTAGGTACCCTAAAGAACAAGGGTCAGCGGAACTGGTCTTTAAAAGAAAACCTGTGGATCCCAGAGAGGCGTAAAAACTGCGAGCGCTCGCGAGAAAATCGAGAAAAAGACTGGGATCCTAGACCCGCGCACCAAGCGACCGCTGCCCTAACTGGGCTTCCTAATCTCCCGCCCAGCTGAGGGTCACTGCACCCTCGCACAGTCAGGCGTAAAAGTCACCATGACTGGCACTCTTAATTATCAGATCAATGACTTGATCTCTCATCCTTTCTTAATTCTTTATGTGGTTGATTGTACAGATCTAGGTCTTTTTGATCAACGATCTTATTGATATAATGATTCAGCATTGATTTCACTTATTCATCTACCCCATCATTTCTCAATCTCTTCAATGGTCGACTTTACAATTCTAGGTATTTTGTCACTACCTATCTTTGATGATATGTATAAATAGTAGAGTATACCTAAAAGATTAATTTATGAAGATGATCGGTCTTTGTGGTCTCATCATATTATTTCTAAATATAAGATCACCATCTACGCTTTGGATATGGATCTAGCTAGTCTTTATCATTTTGTTTTATATGGTACCTAAACAAGAATCATGTCTCAATTGTACCAGTTCCAGTTGAGACATCAAAAGAGGGGTGTTTTCTGATCATTTGCCATAACATCCTATATATAATAGATTGTATGAATAGTAGACTATACATAATGATTAACTGATTGATGATTTCTTATTCGTAATGATCTTGAGAAATCATTTATTGACTTTGAGAGAAGAGTTCTAATATTTTAAAAGATGAATTCTCAGAAGATCATCATATTTGCTCCTATATAAGTAAGATATTAAATCCGATCAATGTTTGTACATGTGAAATTAACCAGTGGCATCAAGGAGATTGCCTATGATGATTAAGCCCTCTTATTCGAGCAGTGTCTCATAGGTAGATAGAAGTCGATCATAATAAGGCCATCCATAGTCTTTTATAAAAAAATGTGGCAGCAGGGTCATATATTGCAAGGCTTACAATGTTCATTTGTGAAGCAAGAGTTTCACTAATTGAACAATCCTCAGCAGATTTTGATTTCGAGCGATTGTAGCCAATGGACATATGCATCTAATTTCGAACTTCTATCCAAAAATCTGTTCAGAAGGTATCACTCCCCCAACTTAGTTTACACAAAGTTACAATGGTATAGATAAACGCGATTAAGATTTCTACATGTGGTGGGAATGTGAACTTTCAATAGTGCAGCATAATCATAATTCATAAACAATCCAAATCTAGCCCTTCATCAAACATTGCTCAAGATGCTTCTTTACCTCAGTTGGTTTCCCTATGTGAAGGGATGAGATCATGTGTTCACCATTCTATCTCTAATTATTACGAGTAATGACTTATCTGATCCCGAATGTAATCCATTGATGTACTGTTAACTGTATTAATTTTAAGAGATTATATTGATATATTACAAAACTCTAACTGAAGTCATGTCATGAATGATAAGAAGAATGCTCCTCTAACCTCATGCCCTTGATGGTTATTTCCTGTCGGTGGTTATTTCCATTGAATGTCACTCTTGTTTCCTGTCGGTGGTTATTTCCTATAGAGCATACACTTGATGGTAAGCTTGATTGGCTTAAAGAGGGGCTTTCAGTAAAAGAATTCTCTTATACGTATGGAGTTGATTACACCAAAGCCTTTTCTCTATTAACCAGTATGAAGTCCATGTGAACCAAAAGTTGGCTTATTTGTGAGTTTGATATGACCAATACTTTCTTATAATATAATTTCAGTTAGGAGATTTTTATGTCCCAACCCCAGGTACCTAGAAGGCTTTTGTAATAAAAATTTTATAGGCTAAATCTAAATCATGCATGGAAGGCGGCAAGAGGAGGGAGAAAGATTGTACCTTTGATCCTCTAAGTTTGGAGGGATTTGTGCCTTTATCTAACATACAACAATAAATAAAATACCTGATGGATAGCAACATAAAAAAAACTGAATTAGAAACTTCAGCATTGACTTTAATGAGAACAAAGAGGAAAGAGATATGTACCTTTGAATATCTCCACTTTGGAGATCCAAACTTGTTTGCAACATCCTTTTCTTGACAGGAGCTTCAGTTCATTCGGATCCGGATGTTACAGTGATGGTGTTTCAAGCATGGTGCCATGCTCAATAGTCTCGGGGGGGGGGGGATGGTTGGAAGCTTTTACGTGTCAATTGGTGGAGGTGGTGTGCTCCAGGTTGGAGCAAGGATCCCTTGATGGTGTAGTGGTTAATTTGGATGTTCCGGTTAGTTATTTCTCCCTATGATGCAAAACCTTCTTGCATGGTGTTTCTCTTTATTTGAAATCCCGGTATTGCAAAGGCACGATCAAACCAGGAGTTCCAATATCATTTTCGTGACCTGAGAAGAGTATATAAAATTATTTATAAGCATATATGGGGCATTGCCTTCAATAAAAGCAAGGGGGTATAATTTTTTTAATAAAAAACAAATTATAGAATTGGTAACAAAATGATTGAGCTGAATATATGGGAATTTCGTGATTGGCGCTACGACGATATAGTCTATAAGAAATAGCAACTTCTTTTTTACTTATAAAGTTGGTAAAGGTAGCACTTACACTTTGACCTTTATCTTATGCAGCTGTGGGCATTTCATACAGAATTTGTGCCTTTTTCTTTTCTTCTGTTCTGAAATCCATACGAAAATATGATCCATGATTTCTTATAATGACAAGTTATAAACAAATCATTTTTATACCTTATTGCTTTTCCAAAAAACTGAAGTTGATCCTTCAGTTGCGGCACCCCTCTTGAAAAAAGGCAGTGGGTGTTTTTTTGAGCGAAGGCTAGAATTTGGTGCAAAGACAATAACTTTTGCTTTGAGGCTGCTAGAGGATGTGGAAAGTTTGGGAGCCATGCAAAATGTCGAGGATTGGCTATTTTGCAATGTAAATTCTGGGGTGGCGGCATAGGTGCCCACACCGACATCCAAGGAAAATATTTCATGGCATGTTTACGTAACTTGATCGATGTAATCAAGGGGATTTCAATCGATTTTTAATATGAAGATTGTTTTATCTTGCAATGATGATGATGCAATTAGAGTGGATGACAACCTTTTTAATTGGACTCTCCTTATTTCTTCCTTCTTTACATGTAATTCCCCTCAATAGATAATTGGGCCTACATCATTTGGTATTAGGGCATGCCATTCATATCACTGTACAATCTTATTGCATGAAATGTTGAGTAATATTGTACTAACGCTATTGTCTCCCTTAGTTCTCGTTCTACCACATTCTCCTTTACTCGTTCTCCCTTTTCCTATACCCTAATTTACCTTCTATATTTCATTTTCTATCTCCCGATATTTTTTGTTCCATTCTCCTATGAAAATCAAAATTTAAATCCAAACCCTTTATCACCTTATCAACATACTCGTTGCTACTCGATCTCCGCCTCTACCATACCTTTGCCGACTCTGCCCCGACATTGCATATCATCACCAACTAAATAGAAAGTTGCCTGACAACACTATTTTTTGTTAGCTCCTCATTTCAAAGTATTGCCATTACATCCCCTTCTGATCCTCCGCCCTCGTAAACAATGCCCACCACCATGACCTATCGAAGCTCTATTTCATCGAGTACCATCCCCTCTTGCTTGCAATGACTTTCTTTTGCGCTAAAGAATACTGTCTCAAACTTCACTACTAGCTTCACCACCTCGTGTCATATGACATCGTCACCAGTCGTTGTGTTGCCATCAAAGTCTCATGTTGCATCATTATCGTGATTGAAGCGCTTCAAGTTGTGAAGGAGAATATATCTCTTGATCAAGATGCACAACCTTGAGCAAGGTTTGAAATATCGATATCGATATTGTATCAACAAGAGTTTAGAAAGTTTATATCAGGGATATTTCAACGATATTCGTGGAAATCTTAGAAATAATCAAAAAACGATTTTTTCGCAAAAGGTAAGAGCATCCTAGTTCTTAAAACAACAAATAACATATAATACACACTTATAGAACTAATATATCCTACATGGAGAACGAAGCGGATGGGGGATGTTCGGTTGTGAGAATGCAGCTGTGGCATCGCATGGCATCGAAAACACTGGAGAAGAGGTCTGTAGCTGGGGCGATGAAGCGGTTCCAAGGGGTCTGCCTCCGGTGAAGAGGAAGAGGCCACATGGCGGCGGTCATTGTTGTTAAGGCGCGCGCCTAGGCGCGCCTAGGCGGCCGCCTAGGCGCCCAGGCGCCCCAAGCCGTGCGCCTAGAAAGCACGCCTTGCTTTCATTAAAAATGGCGCACGCCTTGGGTCGCCTGGGCGCCGCCTAGGCGACTTTTTTTTATGCGTACTTACACATATATCGCATTTTCAAAATGCGATATACATATCGTAGTTTCAAAGTGCGATATACATGTCGCATATTGGAAATGCGACATACGAACAGACCCTTTATTACCCCACCGCATTCGGCCCGACCCTCATTACGTGTTTAGCAGAGAAACCCCTTATCGCCCCTGTCTCCTCCGCAGTCGCCTCCCTAGCTCTTCCTTCCTCCTCCAGCGGCCTCCCCACCTCCTCCAGCGGCCTCCCTCCTCCTCCAACGGCCTCCCTCCTCCTCCGGCGACTTCCCTACCTCTTCCAGTGGCCTCCCTCCTGCTCCAACATCCTCCGTGCGTTCTCTTGCTCTCCCATTGTAGAATGACTTCAATGGAATCCTTGGATGGGGATGCCATTCCTAATCCCACTACTACACCAACCCCATCTACTGTGCAAAGGCTTGGAGAAATTGATCCCCGCTTCACCGACAAGATGAATGATCCATGCTTGAAAGCGGCATCGAAGGATCCCGGTTGGAAGTACTCTTTTTGGCCGAATACACTAGACAAGAATAAGGTGCAATGTGCATTGTGCGGCCACATTACTAATGGTGGAATCAAAAGGCAGAAAGAACACTTGATTGGTGGTTATCGAGATGTATCTATGTGTCCAAAAGCCACTATAGAGATTAAGAAAGAGATGGCTGACTTCAAAAATCGTAACAAGAAGAGGAAGAGATATTCTATACAGGTGGCATCCCTTTTAATGTTGCACAACGAGAAGCTTTTGAGGTGGCAGTGGAGGCTATTGTCCAAGCTGGGAGAGGATTTGTTCCTCCATCTTATCACCAATTGCGAAAGCCCCTACTTGAAAGATTATATGCAAGGACCAAAGATTTGCAGGTGAAGCATGAAAGCCATTGGAGGACATATGGATGCACTATTATGTGTGATGCATGGACTGATAAACGACAACGAAGTCTGATCAACTTCCTTGTTAATTCTCCAGAAGGGTCCTTTTTTATTTATGCAAAGAATGCAACATCCGATGTACACACCGGTGAGTATGTGTTCAAATTGATAGACGAGGCTGTGGAGATGGTGGTTGAGGAGAACGTTGTACAAGTTGTCACCGACAATGCAAGCAATTTTGTTTTAGCAGGAAAGTTACTGATGGAGAAGAGGAAAAACCTCTTTTGGACTCCATGTGCTGCACACTGCTTGGATCTGATGCTTGAGGATATTTCCAAGTTACAGAAATTTGCAGGAGTTATCAAGAGGGCCAGAAAAGTAACAACCTATATTTACCAGCATATTCGGTTGCATGATGCGTTTCTACAATTCAGTGAGGATCACCAAGAGCTGTCTAGAAGCGGAGTTACCCGCTTTGCTACCAACTATTTGACCCTTACTAGTTTGCTCAAGCAAAGGAAAGCTTTGGCATCTTTGTTTATTTCTGAGGTGTGGAACACTAGTTCTTGGTCGAAGACACAGGATGGGAAACATGTCTATGAAACTGTGATGGCGAATGCTTTTTGGGAAAAAATTGAAGATTATCTTAGAGCTGTGCAACCCATCGTTACTGTGCTGCGTTTAGTGGATGCTGACGAGAAGCCGCCCATGGGATACATTGCTAGGGCTTTTGACACTGCAAAGGAAATGATTATTGAAAACTTTGGCAGGAAGGAAACAGATTACATGCCTATTCTACAAATTATTGATTCTCGCTGGGATAATCAGATGGCTCGTCCTTTGTATGGTGCAGGATGTTTCTTGAATCCTGTATTTTATTACAAAGTGAAGGACAACAATGAGGCATTGATGGGAAGGTATGAAGGTGATTTCATATTTTGCCTTGAGAGGATGGTTGATGATCCCGATCAACAAGACGTGATATGCTCTGAAATGGAGGTCTATAAAGGAGCTCGTGGTATGTTTGGCAGAGCAATTGCTATTAGACAAAGGGAAAAAAAACCACCATGTAAGTTACATTTTATTATTTATATTGAATGATTTAATTGTAACATGTGTTTACATTGTTGACTTATTGTGTAGTGGAATGGTGGGATACTTATGGAAGTCTCACCCCCGCTTTGAAGCGGGTGGCAAAACGTATTTTGGGACTATGTTGCACATCTTCCTCATGTGAACGCAATTGGAGTGCTTTTGACTTTGTATGTATCAAAAACACTTATAAATTTACAAATATAAATGCCAACTTTATACTTGTAAATTTACGTAATACTTGAATTAATGTGCAGATCCACACAAAGAGGAGGAATAAGTTGGAGGTTGATAGACTTTCCAAGCTTGTTTACATCCAATACAACAAGCAACTTGAAGAGAGATTCAAAAATAGGAGGCTCGGGAATTTAGCAAAAGATTTTGATCCAATTGCTCTTTCAGAGTTAGATTGGTCAAGTGAATGGATGACAGGTCTTTACGTGGAACCAGAGGTTGTACCGGGGCTTACACTGAGGGTCATTGATGAAGCATTATGTGCTTCTCAAGCATATGAAAGTTCTCGTCCAAGAAGGAGTCAACCACAAGCACAACCAAGCACTTCAGCACGTGGTGGTCTTCGTGGACGTGGTCGTCGTGGTACTCGTGGTGCACATGTGATTAGGCGACAATATGTACCTCCTCATGTTCTGGACGACGAGGAGGAAGAAGACGAGGAAGATGATTGGATGGATCTTAATGATGATGGCCAAGAGCAAGATGAAGGACATGAAGAAGAAACTAACCTGTGTGATGATGATGATTGAAGCATTGCAGTATTAGATTATTGTATTTCAGTCTTTGAAATGTTTTGTTATGCCAAACAATTTGTCTGTTTTTTTAGTACATTTTCCACTTTTTGACCCTTACTATTTGTCTGTATGCAAACATAGCTTGTTTATTTATCTATGTACTGATTCCTTTATGTGTTGTGATTCTTGATTCTTGTGATTAATCACTAATGTTTGGTTAAATGATATTTATTACTCTAACACTCTAGTTACTATGTATTTATAAATACAAAATGTCTTGACAGAAAAATAAATCCAATACTTACTGTATTTTTTCTTAAAAAAATATATTAATTGATATCGCATCTTCAACATGCGACATACGCTTAAAAAAATAAAAAAGGATGTCGCATATGAGACATGCGACATCTATTTGCTTTTAATAATTAGATGTCGCATGTCTCAAATGCGATATAGGTCATATTTTGTTAGACGCCTAGGCGCGCCTAGGCGCGCCTAAGCGCGCCTAGGCGCCCAGGCGCCCAGGATGAACGCCTTGTCGCCTTGCCGCCTTAATAACCATGGCGGCGGTGTGCAGAGATCCGATCAAATGTTTTGCGTGTGGTCAGAATGGACACCAACGTTCTAGGTGTCTTTGAAGTCAAACGTGGTAGCCTAAGGCATCTCCTCCTCGATGGAGAACGAAGTGGGTAACTGGTTTTATCGTTGAAGTTGACTACGCTGAAGGAGGAAATGTTGCGAATGCGATGGAAGATATCAGGCGTGCCATTGATTTTTCGTTCTCTGGTGATGTGATTAAACTGCCTGGGATGATGGTTTGCGCCAGAGGGTTATCGCTACAGGACGTGTCGAAGCTTCTTGAGCTTAACTAGACTGCGACTGGATGATTGCGCTGGCGACATCCCATATCAGGTGACGGCGGAGTAGAGGTGCATGAACTAAGGATTGTTTGCATCAAGGGGCTGCTCTTGATCTGCAGAAGTGTAGAGAGGATCGAGAGTGTGTTCGCGCCGGTGGTGAAAGTGCAAGGAGTGTTATCCGATGGACTTCACCAGGGACAGTCGCTTGATGTTGTTGCCGTGGCATCAGAGCTAAGTAGATCGGTTCCATTGGCGAAAATAGACGGCCGACGGTTTCTTTTGCAGGTAAGGGAGGAGGAGTCCTCATTGCCGGGAGGGAGGGGACCTTGAAGAAGCATCCTGGGCGGTGGTTCGCCGGAGATGGAGACACCAAGGAGGGAAGTTGATCGGTCGCGAGGATTTGAATTGGAGGCGGGGGGCTGACACATGAGGTTTCGAGAAAAGGCAAGGACATCTCCCAAGGGAAGGATATTGGTCTTTCCTGAAAAGAGAATAAGATCGTATCATGCTGTGATGATACAATATTTTCCAAAGATGAAAAGCCTTCATATGTGGCAATCCTAACTGGTGTTGTGGATTCAGGTTGGGGCAACCTGACTTACCATAAACGGGTGGAGCCGGAGGCGATTATGGATGACCCGAATCCATTTGTAAATCTGGAGGCAGAGGCCCTTGAGTTCGGGCTGGATCTTTCCTTGGACTTGAATCGTGAGGTGGACCTGATTTTTAAAGCAGGTGAGTCCACCTGGAAAATGGAGTTCGCAAATGGTGAAGTAGGGCTAAACATTGAGTCCGGTGGGAGCTTGTTGAAGAAGAATGGAGAGAGTAATCCCTACCTTACAGAGGCAGAGCACCTCTGCTCCACTTGTGAGGAGCTGCGGCTGGATGGAAGGAATCTCATTGGTACAGATGACCACCATCTGAGTCTTGAAGCTTGGGGTGCAAGTTGCGGTGCCTTGCTCTGAGTTGCGATACTATGTGAAGAAGTATGCTCGCCGGAACCTGAAGGAACGCAAACGACGACGAAGACTTGAAATATACTTGCATCTCGAGGTGGTGGACCATATCTCTATGCGCACGTTGACGTTCGGTGCTGGATCTGATGCTGGGTTTGCGCCAAATGGGATGGTCACAGTTATGGACGGAGCTGGGCATGAACAAATGGTGGAGCCCCTGAATATTGATGATAATGGTCAGGTGGTTGTTGGGGAATTGCAGATAGCCACTTCGGATTGTTCAGCTGGGAAAATGCTCGGCGCCGGCCTGGAAGAGGAAGTTCTGACATGTGTGGGGGTGGTAGCCCCATCTGGGTCAAAGAAAGTTTCCCAATGAATGTGATGACATGGAATGTGATAGGGTTGGGACAACCAGAAAAAAGGGTAGTTGTAAGAGTCGTCGTCATGGAACACAAAGCAGATGTGTTATTGCTTCAGGAGACTAAAATCTTGGGGGAAACCGATCAAATTTGGAATGACATTGGAGGTAGCAGAATGTTAAATCTACAGGAGCATTGCATTGGAAGGAACCTCCAGGGGATTGATGATGGGCTGGATTGGTGTTAAACTGGAACTTATTGGAGAGGATATGGCAGGTAAGCACTTGATTTCCGTGTTGTTTCGATGGAAGACGGATGAAGTGAAGATGCTGGTTACCAATATATATGGGCCACACAATGGTTTACGGTTTTCAGATCTGATTGAGGAGCTGCGCTCGACACGCACGATCTTCCCATCCGTGGCTTGGATCATTGCTGGAGATTTTAATGTAACTCTCTGTCCGGAGGATCACCCTGGGCTGCATGGGGGATGTGATGTGGGTTTAGAGGTTCTATCTGATTTCATCATTGAGATGGGCTTGCAGATCGTTGATGCATCGTGATGTGTGTACAATTGGAGAAATTTTAGAACCAGGTCGCGGCTTGATCGTTTCTTGGTGTCTACGGAGATGATTGAGGATTTTCCTTTGGCCAGGGCTTGGGCTCTGTGGAGAAAAGAAGAGAAGAATATTGTGTGTTTATTCTGTGAGGTCTAGGGGTCCTTATAGGACTAAACCCTAGGGTGCTCATAGGAGAACTTACATAAATACCCCTGTGGGGTTACATAGGGAAACCGTACATAAGGAAACAGTGATACATAAGGAAACAATGCATAAGGAAACAGAGACATAAAGAAACAACAATATACGATAATCTCTACTACGGTAGTCTCTAACACCCCCCTCAAGTTGGAGCATACTCATCAATCATGCCCAACTTGGAAGTTATCCAGGAAAGCCGCTTCTTAGTCACTGCGTTGGTAAAAATATCAGCAAGTTGAAGATCTGTTGGAATGTGCGGCGTGGTTATCTTCCCTCCTCGTACAACATCTCTGATAAAGTGACAATCAATCTCAATATGTTTTGTTCTCTCATGGAACACAAGATTGGTAGCAATGTAGGTAGCTGATTTGTTGTCACAGTACAGGGGAATAGGAGTGGATGCAGCAACATTTAGTTCTTGTAGAAAAGTGAGCAGCCACGTGATCTCACATATAGCCTGAGCCATTGCTCTATATTCAGCTTCAGTACTAGATCTTGAAACAACTGCTTGTTTCTTGATCCTCCAACTAACCAGGTTTCCTCCTACCATCATGGCATATCCAGTTGTAGATCGACGGTCTTTAGGAGAGCTTGCATAATCGGCGTCAGCATATGCAATGAGATTTGTGTGACCATTTGCCCCGTAGAAGATTCCTCGTCCTGGCGAGTCTTTTAGGTAGCGAAGGATTTGAAGAACATCTTGCCAATGGATGTAGCATGGTTTCTCCATATATTGGCGGGCTCTGCTTACAACATAGGATATATCAGGTCTAGTAACTGTAAGATATAGAAGTTTGCCAACCAGGCTCCTATATTGTGTAGTGTCTTCAAAGAGAGGATCATTGGATGCAGAGTGTTTTCTAGGCTCTGGTAGAATTCCTGAGGGTTTGCACCCAAGTAGTCCTGCCTCAATTATTATATCAAGGCAATATTTCCTCTGCGACATATGTAAGCCTTTCTTAGTACGTAGACCTTTTATGCCTAGAAAATAGCGAAGTTGTCCAAGATCCTTGGTGACGAATACTTTTTGCAAGAAAGCCTTGGTTTCTAGTATCCCTTAGTCATCATCACCAGTGATAATCATATCATCTACATGTACAACAAGAATTATAGTACCAGTCTGCCGTCTCTTGACAAAAACCGAATAGTCAGACGTAGTCCTCTGGAAGCCCATGGTGCCAATTTCTGTACTCAGTCTATAAAACCAAGCTCTTGGACTTTGCTTTAGCCTGTAGATGGCTTTGTGAAGTCGGCATACATACTCCCCCTCGACTTCGTAACCAGGGGGTTGTATCATGTAGACTTCTTCGTCAAGCTCTCCATATAGAAATGCATTCTTGACATCTAACTGAAACATAGGCCACCCTTTGTTCACAGCCACAGAGATGATAGTTCGTATGGATCCCATTCTAGCCACAGGGGAGAATGTTTCGAAGTAGTCTACCCCGTATGTTTGAATAAAGCCTTTTGCTACAAGTCTTGCCTTTAAACGATCAATAGAACCATCAGGGGACTGCTTTGTAGTGAAGATCCAGCGACATGCAACTGGTTTACATCCAGGAGGGCATTTGACAAGGTCCCATATTTTTCTAGACTGTAATGCTTCCATTTCTTCATTCATTACCATTCTCCATCCCTCATCTTGTAGTGCACTATGATGATCTTTGGGAACAGAAATAGCCATTATAGCATCTGCATATCTTTTGTCATAGCAAGATAACCCATTAGTAGAGGTGAAATGAGATATTGGATGAAGTGTACATTGCCTCTTTGTTCTGCGTAGAGCGATCGGAAGCTCCTGAGGACTATCCGGGGTAGTATTGGTGGGAGTACTCGAGGATGGCACAGTTTCCTGCAACAGTGGAATAGGTAAAGGAACATGAACAGGATTAGACACAGCTCTTCTTTTATACACAATTGGTGGAGGAGGAAACTGAAGGGGAATATCGGACACTGTATGAGTAAAGAAGCTGTTTTGTTCAAAGAAGGTGACATCAAGAGAAACGTAATAACGATGTCCTGTAGGATCATAACATATGTATCCTTTTTGAGTTTGAGAATACCCTAGAAAAACACATTTGATAGCACGAGCAGATAATTTGTCAGTGGTATGGAAATTATGGACAAAGATTGTGCATCCAAAAATTCGTAGGGGCAGAGGGAAAGGTTTCTCCTTGGGATATAGCAAGTTGAAAGGAGTGGAGCCATGTAGAGAAGCAGAGGGGACCCTGTTTATAAGATGAACAACAGTAAGAATAGCATTGCCCCAATATATCTTGGGAACATTCATATAGGTGAGTAAGGTCGAGCAATATCAAGAAGGTGTCTTAGTTTTCTTTCAGCAACCCCATTTTGTTGGGATGTATATGGGCAAGAAGTTTGATGTATAGTACCCTGGGAGGCAAAAAAGGTTGTCAAGTCATTCTGAGTAAATTCCAGAGCATTATCAGAACGTAAGATTTTAATAGTAGTGGAGAAATTTTTTTTGACATAATAAAAGAAGTTCTTGACAACGATATTAACTTCTGAACGTTCTTTTAACAAGAAAACCCAAGATAAGCGACTGTAGTCATCCACAAAAACAACAAAGTACTTATGACCACTAATAGTTCGGACTGGACAAGGTTCCCAAATATCACAATGAATTAGGAAGAAATGAGTAGTGCGACGAGGCTCAGTTCTGGCAGGAAAGGAAACTCTATGATGTTTTCCGAACTGACATGCTTCACACTCAAAGGGTTTTAGCATAGATAGTTCAGGGAACATCATAGAGAGCTTTAACAGAAGGATGTCCCAGATGAAGATGCCATAGAAGGAGATCTTGAGAGATGGAAGTAGCGCCAACAAAGTTGGAAGTAGACGGGAGGTAATATAGGCCATTTCTCTCATGTCCCCCACCAAAAATCTGCCTCGTCCGGATGTCCTGAAAATAGCAGCAGAATTCATAAAAAATAACACGACAATGTAGCTCACGACATAGCTTCTGAACAGATAAAAGACTGAGTGGGAAAGCAGGAGCACAATGCACATCTGTGAGTCGAAGTTTGTTGGAGAAGTCAATAGTTCCAATAGTAGTAACGGGAGAATGAATTGGCAACACGAACGCTCTTTATAGTGGTAGAGGGTTGAGATGAGGTGAGTAGACTTGCATCTCCCGTTAGATGAGTGGAAGCACCAGAATCAATAATCCAAGCATGTTTGGTAACAGCGACTGAGTTGGCTATTGTATATGAGGTAGTGGCAAGGCTAGCAGCAACAACAGATGCGGTCGTGTCTTTGGTTGAGGGAGCCAAATCATTGAGAAGTTGCCGCAGACGAGTATATTCAGAAGCAGTGAATGGAGTCTGTTGTCCATCTGTACTCTAAGTAGTTGTATAATTGTTCGTATCATGTGATTCATCGTCATAAGTGTTATGAGCACTTGGTTTCTTGCCAAATGTTCCCCAGCACCGCTCAGAAGGATGATTCATGCGACCACAGTGTACGCATGCAGGATAACAACCAGTAGAGGAAACACGACCACGACCTCGTCCAAGGTCACGTCCGCGACCACGACCTCGGCCACCAGGATAAGGCTGTCATCCTCTGTACCCAGATGAATAGTGGGCTGTCGTCTCTGTAGAAGAATGAACCGGAGAATTTTGAACTGGAGCCTCTAGTTCCTGTAGTCGACCGAATATGGTTTCGATCGTAGGCAATTTATCTGCCATAAGAAATTGATCTTTTGCAATTTTGTACTTCGGATGAAGCCCTGAGAGGAACCTGTAGACCTGCCACTGAGCACGTTCGCCTATTTGTTTATCACAGCATGCGGGTTGAAAGAAAAGTTCTTTAAACATGCTTGTAAGTGTCCGGTAGTATTCCGTCAGACTTGTCTCTTCTTGATTAGTAGACCATATTCTTGTGTATATATCAGAAAGACGAGACTTGGTTGTTTTTTGGGAATATGTGTGCTCAAGATTTTCTCACATGGCTTTAGCAGTATCTTTATATAAGAGATTTGCAGCAATATTTGGATCTACACTATTAGTCATCCAAGTTACCTGGCAATTGTCGACAAACCAAGCTTCATAATCTGCATCAGTGGTAGCAGGAGGAGTCTTCGTGAGGATGACACTCTTTCGTTGGCCACCAATAAATATCTTGAAGGATTGAGACCATAGAACATAGTTTTAGGAGCCTTTCAACTTGATAGATGTGCCTTGTACCATCAAAGAAGGAGGATACATAGGCTTGGTCTCGGTGGACGTCATGATAGCGTCTCTAGGTCAAGAAAAAGTGACCTAGATGAAGTTGTATTTGATCCGTAGAACTGCCTTAGTTGCACATTTTTGGAGAGTTGTGGAGGCTCAACACCCTAAACCGAAGTCAAACAAGGGGCCTAGGGCGGCAGCGGCAGAAGCCTAGGGCCAGAGGAAGGTTATGACAGATCGCAGGGGGCGAAGGGACGCGAGGGGCACTGAGGAGCACGGGGGGGGGGGGAGCGCAGGGGGCCTAGGGCGAGGGGCCCAGGACGCGGGGGCGCACACCTAGTGCGGGGCTCCTGCTGGGCGTCGTGGAAGGGAGGGGAGGGAGGGAGAAGGGGCGGGCGGTGGCAGAGGAATATTAGATCAGAACACCGGTCTAGGACCGCCGCTCTGATATTATGTGGAGAAAAGAAGAGAAGAATATTGTGTGTTTATTCTGTGAGTCTAGGGGTCCTTATATAGGACTAAACCCTAGGGTGCTTAGAGGAGAACTTACATAAATACCCCTGTGGGGTTACATAGGGAAACAATACATAAGGAAACAGTGATACATAAGGAAACCGTGCATAAGGAAACGGAGACAAATAAAGAAACAACAATATACGGTAATCTCTAACATATACGGTAATCTCTAATAGGCTCTATCGAGGTCACACTCGGATTATACTCCTTTGATGTGGTCTTCTGGGGAGGACGCTAGACCTAAATCGTTCTTCCGGTTCGAGAAGATTTGGATTTTGGAAAGATGGCTTTCGAGAGATGGTTACTGAAATTCTGGGTTGGGAATCAACCACATGGGTTTTCTACAAATAGGTTGGTAGTGAAGTTATATGAATTACGGAAGCAACTTATGAAGTTTAACAAGGAGAACATGCTGTTAAGAAGGCAAAAGAGATCTTTGGCTCATGCAGAGGTGTGTAAGTTGGATAAATTGGAGGACGAGAGGTCGCTGATGGCGGAAGAGATCCAGGAGAGGGTGATGCGCCTTGATGAGATCCTCTTGGAGGATAAGGAGGAGACGACATAGAGACAGAGGTCCAGGCAACGATGGCTTAAGGAGGGAGATGCTAATACACTTTTCTTTCATACGATGGCGAGCAGTCAGAGGCGGACGAATTACATTCACTCTTTAGCCTTTGGAGGCATAGTGGTGCAAGGGGACCAGGAAGTGGGTACGACTCTTTGCTCTCACTTTCAGGAGCTCAACAGGAGGCGACCACGTGCTGGTTGGGGATGGCGTGGTAGAGGCGTGAAGATGATTTCTGATAGTCAGGTGATTTCTTTGCTTCGTGAGTTCACTGAGGATGAGACCAAGGCTGCACTATTTCAACTCCATGCGTATGGGGCATCGGGATCTGATGGATTTTCTATTGCGTTCTATAGAGAATTCCAGGAGGCGCTTAAGAAAGATGTGTTACTTGGAGGTCTTTCAAGAATTTTGAGGTGATAATCGTGGGTTTGACCGCCTGAATAAGGCGTTGCTTTTTTTACTGCCTAAGAAAGAGGTCTCGAGTAGGGTGGAAAATTACATACCCATTGCTCTTTTCAATGGAATGTGTTTGATCGTGGCCAATATACTTGCAAATAGACTCAGGGAGATTCTACCAAGCATTATTTCGTTGAAGCAGACTGCTTTTGTACCTTGGAGAAGCAAGGCATATGGATTGTGTTGGCTTCATAAATGGTAGCAGATTGGAAGAGAAACAAGACCATATGGATTGTGTTGGCTTCATAAATGGTAGCAGATTGGAAGAGAAACAAGACCAAGGGTCTGCTTTAGAAGGTGGACTTCTCTAAAGCCTATGACTGTGTGGATTGACGTTTCCTTTGGACGTCTCTGGAGAAGAGGGGATTCCCTACTTTATGAATCTCATGGATTAAGCGGTGTGTTACGACTGCTTGTTATGCTGTGCTGACTAATGGGAAACCAGAGGTTGGTTTTTTTCAGAGGTAAATTCCTTAGTAGTGCAGTTCAAGAACATAACTTCTCGAATATGGTCCCAAAAATGTTAATTCCATGAGTAATGTAGTGAAATCACGTCTAAAATGCGTTATGTATATTACATATAAGATATGCGACATCTATATATATTATTGCCGGTCAAAAAAAGCTATAACGCATAGAGAATCTATTATCATCAAGGATGCCCTTTGGCACCCACGTTTGTTTCGAGAATCTATGTCCTCTCATATATGGTGGAACATGTGGTACATGAAGGAATATCCACATGCTATTCTGTGGGAGACATCTCTATTCCCATCTTGCGATATGTGGATGATATTATTTTCTCCATTGAGGGGGAGAGGTAGAGGCGATGGGAATGGCAGCATTGATTGGCATTTTTGGTGATCTTTCATGGCCAAGACTCAATAGAAGCAAGTTGATCGTGGTTCAAAAGTTCGGTCTTTTAGACAGATGCAACAATTTGTAGCGTGGAGTTGGTACTTAGTTGTGGGACATTACCGATCCGGTAGTTGGGCCTGCTCTTGCTCTTGACTTGGGGTCGTCTGCGGATGTCAGACTGCCTGCCTGTTATTGAGAAGCTAGACCAAAATATAACTAGTTGGAATGCGTCTTTACTGTCATGCGATGGTTAGTTGGTGCTCGGCAAAGAAATGTTGGCAACGATACCTATTTTCTTTAAGTCGTGGAGATCATTAGCAATCAGGGTGCGCTGTTGTTTGGAGATGTTGATGTGGAGATTTTTCTGGGGTAGGAATGAGCAAGACACAACATGCATCCATCTGGTAGATTGGGATACTGTTACATTTTCAAAAGAGAATGGAGGTATCGGTATCCCTCGCTTGGAGACCATAAACAACGCCCTGCTCATGGAATGGGTTGCAAGGATATGGTATAATGATGATTATCTGTGTTGCAGATTGATCCGTGGTATTATGGCATACATGCTCATTTGACTTAGCCCATCGTCTACAATTTGTTTGCTCCTCTTTCTAGAAGGGCTTTTGCGCACTCTTGCTCCAATTATCGCAGCTTTTCTGTCCATGCCTTTGTGATGATTGCTCTTACTTTTTATTCAGGCGATTGGACAAATGGGGAACCTTGGGAGCGAGTTTCCCTGACTTTTTGCATTAGCGGAGGACCATGATGATTTGGTTTTATAGGCTTGGGTAGATGGCTATTGGATGCCAACTTTCCACTCGGAGTTCTCTGAACAATGTCTCGGAGATTTCATGCACCTTTTGGATACTATTAACAGACTGGAAGGGCTCACGGAGGGAAGAGACCATTGGAGATGGAGACATGGCGATTTCACGGTGAGAAAAACATACAAAGCCATTAACAGTCAGCCGGATCCAATATCGAAAGTTTGCTTCATGATTGCAGATTTATATGGGATCTGAAGATCCCAATGCATGTTAAAATTTTTCTTTTGGGGCAGGATCATGACCAAAGATAGGCGGTCCAGGTTCTTTTGGCATGCCGATCATAGTTGTTCTTATTGGGTAGCATAATGGAGACGATCCACCTCTTTTTCAATATGATAAAGCACATGAGACCCGGGTGGGTTTGGGAGTTGGTTGGATCGATCATTGATTTCTAAAAATTTCGTGGATTTCTGGGACACTCATTTTAGCATGTGATAGCGCTCAAACATGGTGCTGCTATTACCTATTGCAGTGATCTGTGCAGTGATCTGGGCAATGTGGTTATCACTAGAACAAGGTTATTTTCTTGTTCAGAGCGCTTCCATGTGGACAATATGATTCGCTCAGTGAAGACTCTCCTCGAGACATGACTTATGTAGCCTGTTTTCTCTTTCTTTAATTAATCCATTTGAGGCATACATCTTTGCATATTTCCCCCTTTTTTGCCTAAAAAAATCAATGGTTGAGATTGCGTTCTTATTAGTTTGCTAATGAGCCCATACTCATTGGAAAGGCCTATATACATGTAGATACATTTATTCGTACATACATACATATATAAATACATACATATATAAATACATACATAAGTGTTTCTTTTTACATAAATTTTTCTATCATCATTGCATGAAGTATTTTGAAATATATTTTATATATAATCAGTTTTAAAGACATCTGATTTTTAACAGGTTTTGTGGAATCCCTTTGATGATATCATACCAAGGGAGGTTTCACATAGACCTTTGCCATTGAAGCCAGAAACAGAAAATCTAGATCGGAACAAGAAAGTTGTAAAGTAACGATGATCATCTTTGTTTACTGTTTATTTATAGGCTATTTTCTCCATTATGATTTTCTGAAATAGTGTATTATTTGTCGCTTAAAGGAAGTTGAATCTGTTGTCTTTTGGAGAAGAAGCTGAAGAAGATGAAAAAGAGTTAGCTACTGTGAAGCAGAAGATTCAAAGCCTTCATGATGTCATAGATGATCCTCGTTTTCTCAAGGAAGAACCACAAGATCAGGTATACAAAATTGCAGTCACCATGGTATATTATGTCGGAACTCGCCACTAAGAGGAGTTGGAAGCTGAACGTTAATTTTTCCTTTTAGACACCGTATCAGTTGTCTGTTGCAGTGCATTAGATAAAGTTGTTTGTATCTGCAGAACCCAGCAGGGGTAGAGAAGAATAAAGAAACAGCAATAGCTGTAAGGGAAGCCTTAACGAAGAAAGGGGACTCTAGAAAACTGGTGGAAGAAAGCATCTCTGGTAATGAGGAAGACGATGACGATGACGATGATGGAGCTCGTTTTGATGAGCGGATGAGACAACAAATTCTTAGAAAGCGCCAAGAGAGGGGAGAAGTTAGCACACGGGAAAAATCTACAAGGGGTACTTCTTCACTTTAACCTGATTTTAGAGAAACGAGGCCAATTTCATGTGCCTCTTGCAATTATACTTGTGACCCGGAACCTTTTCCCTTTTTCAACTTGACTTAATGTATGTACACTTTGACCGTAGTAAACTTTTAAATATACCCATTCACACCAGATGGGACTTAAGACGGGTTAGTTTGTAGCTTTAGGTCATAGTGTAAATTAAAAAAAGGCAGGGACATGCATGTAATCGCAATGTCTAATAGGTGTACAAGTTTAAAAATTGCTTCCATTTATGGTGGAAATGGAGGAGACATGATAATTCTATATAGTCACATTTTGTAGAAGTAACATTGCACATGTCTGGCCACCAGATCATGAAAAAAATAGTGGACAGAAAGTAACCTTTATGTTTCCTAATTTTATTTAAAGAAGTTTAAATGATTGCCAGCATTCAGTAATCCCTATTTTCCCTTTCAAAAAGAAAAACACTGATAATCTCGTAGCCTGCATAGCACAGATTTCTGCAATTCATGCAATAATATTTCCTCCATTTTATCTCTTTTAATCTGGCTTTTCATTATAATGCAGAAAAGAATGCGGAAAATCGTTTATCGTCCCCATTGAGGTATTTGTAATATATTTGCATTAGACTTTCGTTATTGTCTTTACTTTTTGATGAATTCCAGTGCTATGTGACGACAGTCTTTCCCAACTTTCTAACTTCATATATTACTTCACATCGAAGTGACATTCTTTCATTTCAGGTCCTTAAGGCCCTTCTGGCTTGCTTGCATGTTATATGGCCGAAACTCTATGAAAAAACAACTTGTTTCTACTTTTCCTCACTTCAGTAGAACTGATACACTAATGGAAAATCGCTGTACACTCCTCTTCGCTAACTTTTTAAGTGAATATTATTTTCCCAGGAGAGAGTACATGGCTCTTTCCTGACCATTATCCATCTTTACAAGGCACACTAAGAAAACGTAAGAAAGCATACTACAAGACCACGTTAGGCCTGCCACCATCCTATGCTCATTCTCCATGTAGGTTTGCTTGTTGTAAAGGATTCTGTTTCTTTCCTACCAAATAATCCACACATTCAATAGTCCATAACCTGCTAGTGCAATATACAATCCTTGGCTCTAAAAGAACGACCGTGTATTGTAATTTATCAATCCATTCACACTTACCTGTAGAACACCACATCTACGAAATGCACTCGAAGAAATAGATGGTTCATTTCCTTTTTTTGACAAATATGAGGATTAGCATCCAGGAGGTGCATACCCATTTGTTAACTGCACAAGTTAAGATTTACATGCAAGTTGACCACTCTTTACAAAGAGACCGTGCGTGAGCAAGAACATTTTCCTATAGAAACAATTGCCTTCCAAGGCCATCGCGTTCCTCACAAGCCAGATGTCCCAAATGAAAGCAGAAGGCCTTGTCCTCTTTATGTTGCTTCTTTAGGGCTCTACCAAGACTTTTTGCTATCATTTGTGTTGATTTGAAGTTTCTCTGAAGTTTTTTTTCGAAAAAAGGGGGAGACACCCATTGCCGATGCCCAGTCCGAAATATATTAAAGCGGTAAAGGCAAAAAATCCATGTATACCTAATTGTGGGAAAAGGCATTGTTGTTGTTGCTGCAAAGGTTCCCATTTATCCCTGTATCACCACAAATGTTAAAGCTCCATATATGTAATTTGTTAATTAGTGCTTTTATTCTGGACTCTTGTTGATTGATGACCACATATATATAAATATATAAGAATATCTTATGTACATCGGACATAATTTTTATAATTAAACTAATTGAAAAATAAGTAATCGAATAATCTCGAATATTCTTTCGCGTACCGGATATTCTTTATTCAACGACCCTTCTGACTGAATATCGAATACTGACTTCTGCAACACTCATTATTGCTCGTTCTTAAACAAAACACCATTGTGCGAAAGACAAAGAACCCAAGCACCACAATCGGCCTCTAGGCCTCCATATAATATTTTAACTGGTTTGCCACAAGACTGCTTCTAAAGGACAAGTGAGAGGAAGGGTCTAACCAAGCAATACTTGCCGCATCCCATACTTGCTGTACGCATGAGCAAGAAAAGAATAAGTGATCAAGATCTTTAGGCCTCAAGTTGCTGATAGGATGGTAGTCCTACCTATCTATAGAAGGAGGCCCACCGTCTCCTAGTCTTAGTACGCTCCCACCTCTCAAACCAAAGAATGACCTTGACTTTCAATGGGATTCTTAGCATCCCAAAGAACTTGCAGTCACATTCTCTATAAGTCAGAGACGAACCACGGGAAGTTGTTAGCGCTACATAAACCTTCTTAACTAAGAAGTACCCATCATATCATATCTAATAATCTCTAACTTTCGTTGGTCTCGCGAAATTGGATACAGAGCTCAATAAATTTAAAATGTCCTGCACCCTTTGTTCTGAGAACCTGAAGAAAAATTCGAGCCCACCGATTGTCTGCCCGGGCATATCTAAGATAAGCACCATGGTAGGAAGCCAATGCAAAAAGTCGAGGGGCCACAGTTGTAAAGGGCCAGACCCCGTCCAATCATCCAACTAGAACCTTAAAGAAGAGCCATCATCAAGGGAAGCTTTAAGGTGAGCATGCAATTTAGGCAACACATCGTAGAAACCTATCCAAAATGGCATAGGAAAATGTTGTGCACGTGCATGGGTACACGGGCTCGAGGAAAGGTTGTAAACCTTCCTAACTGAATGACACACAAGGTCAACACCACCACTCCAGATTCTATTCGCCTACTTGAAGAGAAGCACCTTATTCATATCATCCAGTCTATGAACTCCCAATCCTCCTTGGTCCGTTGGCAGGGTAACAATATCCCAACTAATCAAAGGCATGCCTCAGGATCAAGAGTCCCTCCACAATCCTCCACCAACTGCACAACCATCAACACATCCTCAGTAACTAGCTCAACAATCGAAGCTCTCACCACATACGACCAAGGACCTAGAGGTCATCACTTAAGCCTATGCATAAAAGACCTTCCAATGATCAACCTTGCATATAACAAGTGCAAGATTCATTTGGCCTCGAGATTTAAAAAGACATCTTTTTCTTTCCTTGAACTGTGCAACCACAATTCCGGGGTTCGTTGAGGGAATAATCACAATCTCCATCGAAGGCTAATAATGCTTTTGCCAATGTTGCAGAAGTCTGTATTCGATATTTAGTCAGAGGATCACTGAATAGGTAATATTTGGCATTCAAGAGAATATTCAGTTATGTATTTTTTTGTTATTTTAAATATAAAAATTATGTGAAATATGCATATTCTTATATATTTATACATATGTGGTCATCAATCAATTGGAGTTCAAGATAAAGGTACCAATTAACAAGTTACATATATGGAGCTTTAACATTTGTGTTGTGGTGATACTGGGATAAATGCGAACCAGTAAAAAATAACAGTCTGTTGCAATATTCTATTAAATATTCAGACCTAATACCTGATTATTAATCAAGTAGCAATATTTCTATTCGACCGCCCCACAAAAGAATATTCGACCGAATATTGCAACAATGGCTTTTGCTGAAGGGGAACCATACAGACAAGATCCCAAGCTGTTGTGGAAGAGAATGCTTCGTTGTTTATTCGTAGAGCCCGGAAGAGAGAAACCTAATGGGTAAATTACATACTAACGACATAGAAATAAATAAACTATAAAATAGTAACATAAGATAAAACTATCAACACTCCTCCTTAACGCTGAAACATAGATGTCTATCAGGCTCAGCTTGGAATAACATCTCTGAAAGGATCCTCAAGCTAGAGACTTGGTGAGCACGTCTACTGTGTGCTCACTTGAGCTAACGTGAGATGCTGAAATGAGACCTTCTAAATCATGTCTCGAGTGTACTGACAATCTACCTCGATATGATTGGTTCTCTCATGGATGGCTGGATTGTTGGCAATAAACAGTGCAGCCTGGTTGTCGCCAAATAGGAATCCATTTTCTGAAATATCCTGGCTTTCGTGCTTTGATGAGTCGTCCGAGATCCTTTCGATGACTTATGTTGTGTTGAAAAAGGGATATCTAATATCTATATGATCCGATCGATTGCGTAAGGCCTGCGGTAGCAACGGAACCGAGGAAAGTATACAGAAAAGACGGTTATTTTCTATTATATTAGTAATTAGTATTAGCTTTAGTTATATTAGTATTAGTTAGTGATACCGGCTCGGTGAGTCCTTTCTTCGGTGATGAACTGTTGGCACCAGTCCTACATTTTGTCTCTGTGGGCTCAGTGGGAAGAGGCACCCTAATTAACTAGGTCAGGCAGAACGGATTTGACCCACATCATCTCTGGACTCCCTTGTGGCATATCTCTCTGTATTCTGATTCTGCACTAGATCTAGCGACAAATGTCTGCTTCTTGCTTTTTCATGATACCAAGGAATTCCGTATGAACACATCGAAGCCAGAAGTAGACTTCCTGTCCTTGGGGCATCCTGCACAGTATTCATCTTTGCAAGCTGTAACAACAAGGGATGTGCCTCTGCTAAATGTGTTAGCAATGTGAGCCCGAGGCGAATCATTCCTACAATAAATGTTATTGTAATAAATGATTTATCAATAAAAGTTATTGATTATGTTTCACTCCCTTTCCGATATTGAATGAATGAATGCACTATAAGGTCCCTCTGTACAATAAGGGTTATGTACCATGGCCAACTTGATAATCATACAGCTGTTGATTCATTGATTGAATCATAGAGGCTGATGCTTGGATGAATATCTAAGGAGTTAGATAGAGGACTCATCAAGCATCATCAATGATTGACAATTGATGATCTCCAGCCTGAGAAGGAGATGTCAATCCTTTCTCATTAGGTTGATATCTGATCGACCTCTTGATGCAGGTCCTCTGCATGAGAATATTGATTCAGAGGTATCAGAGTAGTTGAGTCAATGAGTTGACTTAACGAGATCGAGATAACCAAAGACCTATGATGAATACTGTCACATCATAGGCAAACATCCTCTGACCAGAGACATATGTATTGCTATATGTCTGAGTGTGTACATTTGGCAGACCAATAGGTTGAAGACCTAACCAAGGTCTATACACCGGCGAGCTGGTGTGCATGTAAAGGCATATGAGTAATACAATCTCTCAAAGGGATCATACAGGTTCACTTGTGAACCGGGAGACATGAGCTCACTCATGAGGTATTGGGACTGACCAAATTCCATGCATGGTCGTCATGCTTTAGAAGCATGACATGAATTTGAAGGTAAGATATATGCTTTGTGAAAGCATATGATCTGTACCATATCCCAAGGACCAAGATTGAGAAACTTAATGATCAGACTATGAAGATGACAGTGTAAAAGTGATCTATATCTTCATGATGATCATGAGTCTTCCAGTATGCAGGAAGTACAGGTATTAGGAATACCTGAGGGTGATTTGATCATAAACGATTGTATAACCATGACGCTTCTATTCCGAGGGAGTGATGACACAGGTCTGGATTTTAGTGACTCCTCTCATTAGAGAAGTGACCTAATCTTAGTCCATGTACTGGACATTGATCTGAATGAGATTCAGATACAATGAGAAGATTAGGTTTACGGTCTTGATTTAATCAAGCATCTATGAGAGGTCCATGGGATTTGGATTTGAGATGTGAATTCAATATCCAAGTCACTATACGTGGAACAATACAATCGTCCTGTCCTTATCTCCAAGTATCTGAGGAGAGACAACATTGTTCTTGAATGGTTCAAGAATAATTCCATAAGATCTAAGCAATGAGAAATTGATAATTAAATGTGATTTAATTATCATGATGTATGAGGAATTATCCAATATAGTTAAATGTGATTTAATTATTATGGATAAGAATAATGTGGATAGTAATATCCAATTATTCATAATATATTATAAATGTGATTTATAATGTATTAGAGAGCTAATTATAATTTATATTTGTAGATTAATTATTAATGTGTATTGGATACACATTGTCTAATTATTGAAAATGTAAATTATATTTTGTTTTGGGTTGTGAATGTGATTCACAATTTTCCAATGTCAAGATTGCAATATTCTCAAAATTAATTGAGAATTATATTTGGTGAATAAAATCCCTACAGATAGTTGTTGGAAATAAGTAGAGAGAAAATCAAGGAGATATGCAATCTCATGGAAATCCATGAGATTGCCCTCCCCATATGGGAAGGAGGTGGCGACACCCAATTCTCTTGTGGGATTGGTGGCCGTCTACTCCCTTTTATGGGGATAGATGATCTCCTTTGTATTTCACTCCTTATTTGATTGATTTAATTTGGTATTAATATATATTTGATTTATCAAATATATTTAATCAAAATTAAATCACAAGTTGTTGGCTTTT
Source organism: Ottelia alismoides (assembly GCA_037367405.1). Lineage (NCBI taxonomy): Eukaryota > Viridiplantae > Streptophyta > Magnoliopsida > Alismatales > Hydrocharitaceae > Ottelia > Ottelia alismoides. The sequence goes on from JAZKJV010011627.1 coordinate 299,023, forward strand.
ACCAACAACAATCTTGACCATTGGATTGACATAAATCAATCTCATCCATTGATTTTTATATGTCCCATGGATTGAGATTCATGGATCCCAAAACCCTATAAATAGAGAGGCATACCTTGCTCTCTATTAGAGGCTATTGTAGCACATATCTCTCTCTCTCTCTTTCTCCTCACACGCTAGCCCTCTCTCTCCCTCTTCTTGGTGGTCGTCCACCATACCCTTGAGGAGAGACCCGTCGACGCCTACGCCACCACGCCGCCGCTTCGACGCTCTGCGGTTCTCCGTCTACTTGGAGTGCTTCACTCACGAAGGAGACGTTCGATCTCGTGCGACGAGATCAGGAGCAACCGTGCTTGGATCATCTTCTTGGATTGCGAGGACACCGCGACTCATCCCCGCGCTCGCAAGCCGTTACTCCGACGATCGGACTTGAGACAGGAGGTCTCGATCAACCACGCTTCAAGAGGTATTGCATTATACTTGTTGTGGTTATAGATGAAACGATCCGAGAATCGTTCTTGGATCATGTGGTTTCATCACATGAAAAATTTTAAATTCCGCTGCACCGAACTACTAGTACGACTAGTCGTTCTTCGTCGTATCCGATACAACGATCACGCTTCCGTGATGCGCTTGAGGATTTCTTCGTATCCTTCAAAATGTAGAGATAGATATTATTATGCTATGTACTTGTTTGTTATTTCTTTATTTTCTCTGGACTACTTTGTACTTTACCCTTAAGGTCTCTCCGTATATAAGAGAGCCTAGGGTTTCTCTGAATAATGACTCACTGTTTTCTCCCAACATGGTATCAGAGCCTAAGCCCTAGGTCTCTCCACGCGCCGCCCACCCCCACCCGCCACCCAAGTCTCCCACCCCTCGGCCACCCCCTCGGCCCTCTCCTCTATGGTCTCTCTCCGTGATCGCCTCTCCGCCGCCCACAACCCCTCTCGGCGCTCCTCAGCCCTAGCAGCCACAGCCGCCAGCCTCCACTCACCGGCCCCCAGCCCTAGCGGCACCTTAGTTGCCGCCGCCAGCCCCAACTTGCCGTCGCCAACCCGTAGGGGTGCCGCCCAGTTCGTAGGGGGCCGCAACCCTCACCTCCAGACCGTGCCCTAGTCGACCACGCCTAGGTCTCTTTCTCTGGATCTATGGATTTGAGTGTGTAATGTCTACATATGCACTCAAATCCTATGCGGTTTGTGTAGACATCAGTCACTTTGTCTACAAACCCTAGTTCTTCTCCAGTGGCGATATGTCAGAATCGAAGGTTGATATGCCCTCTATAGGCGCATTCAAAGGTCCTGCGTCAATAGTCAAGATTGACGGGGCGAATTATGAGCTCTGGGCGATGCAGTTCATGAGCCTCTTGAAGTCGAATGGTAAGAAGCACATTCTTACCGAGGATGAGCCAGCAGAGAAGACAAGGATACATGCCTCATGGGAGGCTGATGACTCGTATGCAAAGGTCTGGTTGTCAGGTACATTGTCGATGGAGATTGCCAACGTTGTTCTCCATCAGCCCACTGCCAAGGCGATGTGGGATATCCTAGCTGCTACATATTCGCAGGTGCAAAATGAGACCAAGATGTTACAGCTTCAGCATGACATATTCACGATGAAGCAGAACGACAGACCTCTTCACTCCTTATACACATCCCTGAGGGGGATGTTTGAGAAGTTATACAGTACTATCCCACTCACAGCGACTCCTGAAAAACAGAAGATATTTCGGAATGCCACCATGGTGGGCGTTCTACTTGCGGCCCTTGATCCTGAATATGACGCCGCCCGTTCTCAGATCTTAGCCGATGCAGTTATTCCTCCAGTGGAGGATGTTTACAGGAGGCTCAGTCGCATTACAGTTTCTTCCAGTTCTTCTACTCCACCCCCATCGGCGATGGCAGTTTCGCGTGGGAGAGGTGGTCTGTCTTCTGGACGTGGACGTGGACCCCAGGGCAGGGGTGGTCGCTTTAGTCAGCCATGTTCATACTGTCACTGCACAGGACACTCCGAGGAGACATGCTATTCTAAGCATGGGTTCCCAGCATCGACACGTGTAGCAGAGCACTCTCAGCCCCAGTTGGCATCTACTGCAGACAACCGTTTTGAGGAACTTGTGGCACGTCTCCACGATATTTCTGGTGGACCTTCAGATGTTGCTGCTACAACCTCCGCCAATTCATCTGCTGCTGCTAGTACCTCAGGTAGATCTACTGCATTTACACCGTCTCATGATATCTCTGATTGGATTATAGATTCGGGTGCCACACATCATCACTGTCGAAACCGAGATAGACTTGAGTCCTACAGGGACATTCCTCACGGCCGCTCAGTGCAGATCGCAGATGGTACTCATTCCCCTCTTGTTGGACAGGGGGAGGTCTTCCTTTCCTCTACTATGCATCTACAGAATGTCCTACATGCTCCTGAGTTCTCGATGAATCTGTTATCTATTAGTCAGATTACGAAGGATTTGCATTGTCGTGCTATATTTGACCCGTCTTCTCTTATTTTTCAGGACATACTCACGGGCATGGTGATTGGTTGTGGCTCTGAGAAGAATGGTCTATATCGGCTGTCTCCTCTCATTCTACCGGACCAGTTTCTCCGTACATCCGGCATCTCCGTTTTGGTCACCTCCCGCTCCAGAAAATGCGCCATCTTCTACCTCAGATCTCTCCCAGTTTGTCTTTTCGCTGTGAAGCATGTCAGTTGGGAAAGCATCATCGGTCGAGCTTTCCTAGTCGTCAGAGTCGGAGCAATAGCTCCCCGTTCGAGTTGTTTCATATAGATATATGGGGTCCAAGTCGTGTACCCGATCATCAGGGGCACATATTTTATCTAGTGGTAGTGGATGATTTCTCTCGTGTATCTTGGGTATTTCTTTTAAAGGATAAATCTGAAGTAGGAGATGTGATCAAGAATTTGATTAATGAAGTGCAAAATGTGTTCTCCTCTACTGTCAAATATATTCAAACAGATAATGCCCTAGAATTTTGCACATGGTCCCTCTCTCAATTTCTTTCATCAAAGGGCATTATTCACCAAACCACTTGCATACACATCTCAGCAGAATGGTGTGGCGGAAAGAAAGCATCGCCATCTCCTTGACATTACTCGAACCCTACTGATTCAGAGTTGTGCCCCTATTTCTTTCTGGGGGGATGCTGTTCTTACCGCGTGCTATCTGGTCAATCGTATGCCATCTTCTGTTCTTGGTGAGAAAATACCTCTCTCTATCATTTTTCCTGACAAGGAATTATTCTCACTTACTCCACGTGTCTTTGGTACTGTGGCATTTGTTCATCTTCTGACTCCTGGACTTGACAAACTCTTACCTAGAGCTGTCAAGTGTGTCTTTGTTGGTTATTCTCGGACTCAGAAGGGCTATCGGTGTTATGATCCTATAAAGAAGAAATACTTTGTTAGTGCTGATGTCACATTCTTTGAGTTTGTTATGTATTTTTCTCCTGCAGGTGACAGATTGGTACCATCCACTACCAATGATGATGTCTATGTCCCTCCACCTCCTACTTGGAGTTCACCTGAGTCTACTCCTGTTCCTGCCCCTACATCATCGTCACCACCACCACCTCCACCTCCACCTCTTCCACGACCTCCCATTCCACCTCTACCAAAATTCTATACGCGTCGGTCCGGTCCTGCTCAGGCTACACGTCAGCCACCCATCACGACTCAGGTATGTTCAGATGGCATTACTACTGACGGGTCAGATATGGTACATGTGCAGGATTCTTCATTGCAGGAGGAAACTACACCATCCAGTACAGCAGAGGATGATCTTGATATCCCTATTGCTATCCGGAAGCAGAAGCGGATTTGTGCCTCTTATCCCTTTGCTTCACATGTGTCTTTTCACCGTCTCACTGGAGATTTTCAGAGTTTTGCTGCAGCGTTGTCTTACATGGATATACCACGGACCTACCAGGACGCTATGAAGATTGATTGCTGGAGATTAGCTATGGAAGATAAGATGCGTGCATTGTAGTCTCGTGGCACATGGTCTTTGGTTATTGCTTCTCCTGATGCATCTATTGTGAGTTGTAAGTGGGTCTTCACAGTTAAATATCATGCAGATGGCAGTCTAGATCGGTACAAAGCATGTTTGGTCGCGTGTGGTTTTACACAAACCTATGGCGTGGATTATATGGACACTTTTTCTCCAGTGGCTCGACATTCTACCCTTCGCATTCTCTTATCTGTGGCTGTGGTCCGTGACTGGAGTATATCTCAACTGGATGTCAAGAATGCCTTCTAGTGTGGAGATCTGCTGGAGGAAGTCTACATGCAGCAGCCACCAGGGTTTACTGCTGAGGGGGAGAAGCATATGGTGTGTAGACTTCACAAGGCAATTTATGGCCTCAAACAGAGTCCAAGAGCGTGGTTTCCAGAAGCTTTCCAATCTGATTGAACAACAATAATTCAAGAGGTCAAATGCAGACCACTCATTGTTTGTTCAGAAGTCATCGGCAGGTACGGTTGTTATCATGGTCTATGTTGATGATATTCTGGTTACAGGAGATGATATTCAGGGCATAGAAAGGGTGAAGGCATTCCTAGGCCGTCAGTTCGTTACGAAGGATCTTGGAACCCTAAGATATTTTCTGGGGTTGGAATTTGCCAGGAATGCACAGGTTTTGGTGATGACCCAACGGAAGTACATTACAGACTTCTTGATTGAAACATGCATGGCTGGATGCAAATCATCAAGTATTCCCATGGATCCAAGCATGAAGTTGTATGATGATGACACTGCTGAAGTGGATAAAAGGAGATATAGAGAAATGGTGGGTAAGCTCCTTTATATTACTATAACTCGACCTGATATTGCCTTTGCAGTAAGTAGGGTGAGTCAATTTATGGAGCAGCCAAGACAAGTTCATATGGATGCTATACACATGATACTAAGGTATCTGAAGTCTTCTCCAGGTTCAGGGTTGCTGTTTCGAAAGGGCACAGATTTATCTATCTCGGCATGTGCAGACGCCGATTATGCAAGATGCCCTAAGGATCGAAAATCAACCTCAGGATTCACAGTGTTTGTTGGAAGCTCTCTGGTTTCTTGAAAAAGCAAGAAACAAACTGTTGTGGCAAGGTCCAGTGCTGCATCCGAATATAGGGCAATGGCGCAAGCCAGCACGGAGATGATGTGGGTTCGATCTGTACTAGAGGATCTACATGTAGCCATACCTCTACCCATGCAGCTTCAGTGTGACAATCAGGCAGCCTTGTTCATTGCCAACAATCCAGCTTTTCATGAAAGAACCAAGCATATAGAAGTTGACTGCCATTACACTAGAGACTTGATCCAGAGAGGATTGATATCTACAACTCACGTGAGCTCAGGGGATCAGACTGCGGATGTATTCACCAAGCCGTTGCTCAGAGGACCTTTTCAGAGATGTTCATCCAAGCTGAGCATGATAGACATCTATGCTCCACCTTGAGGGAGAGTGTAGAGATAGATATTATTATGCTATGTACCTGTTTGTTATTTCTTTATTTTCTCTGGACTACTTTGTACTTTACCCTTGAGGTCTCTCCCTATATAAGAGAGCCTAGGGTTTCTCTGGATAATGATTCACTGTTTTCTCCCAACACTAAATAAAAGACCAGTGCCATGTCAGGTCTTCAGATACCTCAAATCATATGGACTGCATCCATATGTGCATGTCTAGGCTGCTCCATGAATTGACTCACTTTGCTCACTGCAAAGAATATGTCTGGTTTGGTGATGGTCACATATAGAAGCTTCCCAACGAGCTCCCTATATCTCCTCTTGTTTACTTCCTCAGTGTCATCATCATATAACTTCATGCTCGGGTCCATAGAAGTAGTGGATGGCCTGCAATCTGCCATACCTGTCTCTGAGAAAAGCTCCGTAACATACTTCCTCGGGTCATCACAAGATGTCGTTGGTTCTTGGCAAACTCTAGTCTAAGGAAGTAGCACAGACTGTCAAGGTCCTTAGCTGCTTAAATGCTCTGTGCATTATCTCCTGTAATGATGATATCAGTACAACAACAGTACTCTTCTGGGACCTCTGAACAAACAAGGAGTGATCTGCAGTTTATCTCACAAACCCATTTTGTTCTATAACTTCTATCACGTCCGAGAGATTTTGAAACCATGCTCTTGGACTCTGCTTAAGGACATAGATTGCCTTATGAAGTCTGCATACGTTCTGACACTCTCCTTCAGCAGCGAACCTGGGTGGCTGTTGCATGTAGACTTCCTCCTGTAGATCACCATAGAGGAAAGCATTCGTCACATCGAGCTGATACAGAGGCCAATCCCGTGTGACTGCAACAAAAAGAAGAACCTAGAGTGTGGAGTGACGAGCTACTGGAGAGAAAGTGCCCTGATAGTCCACACCATAGGTTTGGGTGAACCCATGAGCCACAAGTCGTGCCTTGTAGCAATCAATGTAGCCATCTGCTCATAGTGAAAGCCCACTTGCATCCTACAACAGACACATCTACATGAGTTGTAACAATGCTCCACATGGCACGAGACTGTAAAGCGACCATCTCCGCCTCCATGGCTATGTGCCATTGGCTCACCTTGAGAGCCTCCTGATATGTATGTGGGATTTCAATGGTGGATAATCACACAACAAATTGTCTGAAATATGGTGAAAGTCGCTCTAGAAACACATGACCTGCGATGGGGGATCATGTACATGAACGCTTGCTTTTATGCAAGGAAATAGACCGCCACAGATCACTCTCCTGTGGTGGTTCAGGGTCATCATGTATATCTGCATGCTCATCCCGTGATTGACCCTGTACATCTTGTACACCACTAGTTCCATCAGTCGAAACCAAATTTTTAGAATTTACCTGAAATATGCGGAATATTGGGGAAGTCTGAGGTATGCGTGTAGGTAAAGGTGGAAGAACAATCACATTCTTAGACTCGGAGGGACTCAACCTGTCACTTGTAGGAGAGTAGTACATGATAGACTCAAAGAAGGTAACATCGGCATTGACATAGTATTGTCCTTTTACATGATCAAAGCACTGATAACCCTTTTTGGTGCGAGAATATCCTACGAACATACATTTGACAGCTCGAGGAGCGGACTTTTTACGACCAAGACGCAAGAGATGGACAAATGTCATGCAACCAAATACTCGTGGCATAAGATAGAAAATGTCCTTTGTTGGAAAAGCTAGGGAAAAGGGTGTCTTTTCACCCAAAATGGTAGAAGGCAGTCGATTTATAAGAAAAACATTCTGTCATCATAACATCATCTCAGAATGAATGATGAGTTCGACTCTGTATGAGGAGAGTCCTGGTGATATCCAGAAGATGACATTGTTTGCGTTTAGCAACACCGTTCTATTGGGAAGCATATGGACTAGAAGTCCGATGGATAATGCCACTTGAGCTGAAAAATGAGACAGTTGTGTAGTACAGAACTCAAGAGCATTATCAAAATGAATATATTTTATAAAGACAGAGAAAATATTCTCTATTTCAACCACATAGTTATGAATCAATGTACTAGCTGCAGACTTATGCTTTAACAGAAATACCCAAGACAGTCTTGAAAAATCATCAACGCAAACTCAATAGTACTTGTCCCGCTGATGATCAGGTAGACGACTCGGACCCCAGATAACAAGATGACATAACTCAAAAAGACTCTGACTACTACGACCGTAACGACTTGGAAAGCTGGACCGAGGATGCCAGGGATGAGGCGACAAATCTTTGGCAACGATAGATAACCGAATCTGAGATGCCACGTGTAGGGAGAAATCGACTCCGCAGAAAGAGATGTGACACCGGCAAAAGGAGATTGGGTCAACTTGTACAACCATCCATGTTCACGGGCCACGGCTACATCTAATCACCCCATTCTTAAGTATATCCTAAAAAAATAATGGAACTAGTGTCACATCCCATAGATCATGATACTCATCAACCATCCCCTAAATACCATATTCACATTCAGAACACGCACATTTTAACAAATGTATCTATTGTGGGAAAATAAGCAAGAAGGAAATGCATGAACATAATTCATTTCTTTCACATCATGATCATGACATATCGATGAGATATCAATAGCACCATGTCCCCAGTATGTACAAAATTTAAAAATATCCATTAGAATGTAAGTAAAAAAATTGTCCTCTCAAAGTTACAAAAGTATGAGTAAAAAACTACTTCAAAAGAACCATCAAGTACGCGCCGTGGAAGTGCAACTAAAAATGAAATTGCTCAAAAACACCAAAATCACACCCTATTTCTGCGACGGGTCCTGCGAACCTGTTGGATCAAATGAAAAATGGTACGTTATGAGTAAAGTTGCCCAGTTCAGATATACTTAAATGGAAGTAAAACAACAGGTAACCAGGTAAAAGTAGCAAGCATTGTACCTACTGAACTGAAACTAGTACACGCGAACGTAAGTGTCACTCTCGAAAGTAAAGCCTATGAGTGGAAATTATCCTCAGATTACTATTAGTTTTTAAGTTGATCTTTTTTAAGGCTTTCCGACACAACTATTAGTAATGGAAATAGTCTCCGGTCTTGACCACAATGGTCTCACACTATGACTTCAAGATACCTCGTATCTTAGGGTTGGGGGGCCTCCGTAGGCATGCGTGATGTAGATGCACCCTAACTAAGTTCCCAACACTTTACTAACTTTCCCACTTTCCTTCTAGATTATCATTCTCATTTCATTACTAGTTCTCTTGTCTTCTAATCTCATTTCAACTGTATCGATCTAATGCCCAACTTGATTCTCTTTTAAGTAATCTAACACTATTACAATGAGACTGATCGAAGCAACTCATTTGGCAATCACTACATGCCTGCAAGAGTCCTCGACGGTAGGTACCACTCAAGTGAGATTTGGATTATAAGATATGATTTTTAACTCAAACAGTAGTCGGACTTACGACCACCTTCTGTTTTTCTTCAGACACGAGGCACACTGGTAAGAACTATTAGTTTTTAAGTTGATCTTTTTTAAGGCTTTCCGACACAACTATTAGTAATGGAAATAGTTTCCGGTCTTGACCACAATGGTCTCACACTATGACTCCAAGATACCTCGTATCTTAGGGTTGGGGGGCCTCCGTAGGCATGCGTGATGTAGATGCACCCTAACTAAGTTCCCAACACTTTACTAACTTTCCCACTTTCCTTCTAGATTATCATTCTCATTTCATTACTAGTTCTCTTGTCTTCTAATCTCATTTCAACTGTATCGATCTAATGCCCAACTTAATTCTCTTTTAAGTAATCTAACACTATTACAATGAGACTGATCGAAGCAACTCATTTGGCAATCACTACATGCCGGCAAGAGTCCTCGACGGTAGGTACCACTCAAGTGAGATTTGGATTATAAGATATGATTTTTAACTCAAACAGTAGTCGGACTTACGACCACCTTCTGTTTTTCTTCAGACACGAGGCACACTGGTAAGAACACCTTATTCGCTAACCACATCTCGGAACTCCCGTCATAAAATCAAGACGAGCAACCAACTCGAGTGATCGACCCTCATTAGTCACTCGTGTTAATCCTATGACACAAAGCGAAGACTAGACTACTAAGCGCGCATCTTAGGAGGTGACGTCTCGCGGAAACCCATCAAGAACCTCAGGGTGGTGTCGAGAACTGCACGTCACCTTGTCAATGCAACTGGGGTCGCGATCATCTAGTCTTTTACCCGGAGCCTCAAGGGTGCTAGCCCATCCCTTGTTGACATCTACTCCTCTACCCAGGGCGGCACGAGAAACTGTACACACAACAACCCTCAACACGGGAGAACTCCTCAACCATGGAGACCACCAAAGCAACGACACACGAGGCATATTTTTCCGATTATGGAAACTCTCGGAAAAAATAGTTGAATGTGGTGGGTAGTCTGATTTCGTACTCGATTTTTCGTCTCCGATTTCTAAACAATTTACATGCTTGTATATAGCAAAGAACAAGGATAAATCTGACCTAAGTTTCATATTTTTCGGATCATCGGATTTCTCGGAAATCACAGTTGAATATGTGGGTGGTCCAATTTCGTGTTCGATTTTTCATCTTCGATTTCGAAACAAATTACATGCGTGTATATATAATGGAATAAGGATAAATCCGACCTAAGTTTCATATTTTTCGCATCATCGGATCTCTCGGAAAACATAGTTTAATGTGGTGGGTGGTCCGATTTTGTGTTTTTTATCTCCGATTTCGGAACAAATTATATGTGTATATAGATCATGGAATAATGATAAGTTTGACCTTAGTCTCTTATTTTTTGAATCACCGGATCTTTCAAAAAATGCGACTGAAGTTAATGTTATGATCTGAAATCCGACTTTTTTTGAAGCCAAACAAGGAGGAAACACTCAGAGGTGTTCGTCCCAGAAATGCATGAAATGAAACAAAACACTATTACAATACACTCAAACGAAAAGCCAGGAATCTAACAAACCCGACACCTGAACACAAATATTTTTCCTATAAAACCGATGACCAGAGAAAAGTAGGGCATTTCTGGACAACCATATGGACCAAACAATGGCCACCAGACGAAGCAAGATCCTTCTCGGGCGATGCCTGGCCGCCACCAAGGACTTGCAAATAGGAAGGGACCTCGTATCACCCAACCTAGATCCGGGTCCACCTAAATTGGCGCCGATACCTGACACAGGAAGAAAAGGTGCTCAACAGACTCAATGCTGGTCCCACACAAAGGGCAGCTGTCCGAAACCAATCCAATCAGCCTAGCGCAGCGGTCGCGAGTCATCAACCTCTTCCTTCTAAACAACCACAAGAAAAAGCCTATTCTCCAGGCCAAGTCTCCAAAAGAACCTGCAGTCCCTCGCAATCTCAGCCGACCGCGATGGAGGATGATGCAAATTGAAATCTCGCGGCGTCGAAAATAATATTTTTTTATGGTGGATTTTTGGTAGAAGAAAATAGAGGGGTTGAGGAAAGAATACTCGTCGGGAATACGAGGGATTTTGGGGAAGAACGTGGAGATCACGAGGAGAGAGGGAGAGAAGAGAGGAGAGAGAGATAAATCTCAAATTTTCTTTAATATTTGACTGAATAAAAACACTGGACCCTCATCCCTTTATATAGGAGGGACGGCATTACAAAAATAGAAAACTAATTTAATTTGACCACTAATTATCCTAATTGGACTCTAACTAATTAACCGACCAAATTTAAAATCAAATCTACGAATAATTGTTGGAGATCACATGCGATCTCAATTATTTAATTAGAGATACGATAATTTAAATAAACGTAAATAAAATTGACCATTAAATTAATTAAAAATTCGGCCTTATAATTTGAGATCACGCTGCTTCGATTCTCCTCCGCTTTAAAAAATTCGTCTTCCGACGAATTGCTGGATCTGCAGGCTTGGAGGATGAATCAACATGCTCATTTATCGTCCGGAAGAATTGGTGTGGAGCGAACGGCGGAGTCCATACGCGAGCGTGGATGACGCGATCGTCGTGGTTGAAGAACATGTGCGGCACGAACGACGGCGTTTTCTTGATTGTTGTCTCCTCCTTGTGATGCTCGAAAAATTGATGAGGCATGGAAAATATGGCCCTTGGAGAATCCATAGTGAAGCAATGGCACAAGGAGAGGAGAGGAGATGTGTCCAAGGAATGAAGCCATGGGGTCCTTATATAGGGAAAACCCAAGGTCCTAGTCCTATTTGGATAAGGAAGGTCCTCTGATTTCTTACTTACAGCCCTCTCTTTTAAATATTTCCGCAGCCAAGGGCATGGGCGTAATTTTCGTACCCCTTCATTCTTCTCTTCTTTCCTATTGCTTTTGACCTTTCTGTAAATAGGGGTCTTAGGAATTTTTATTTTGCAAATTTTCCAATTCCTCAATTCCAGGGATTCGGTTCCCTCCCATCCTGCCCTTAGGGTTCGGGGTTTCTTTTTAGGCGCGGGGAGGGCGGCAGGGCATCTCCAGCGGCTGGCGGCGGGGGCGAGTCGGGGGCCCGGTGGAAGGGTGCGCGTGGAGGATGGCGACATCGAGGAGGGGGGCTGGCGCTGGAGAGGGGGAGGCGATGGTGGGATGCGGGGTTGGCGGAGCAAAGACGAGGGTTGGGGGTGTCGTGGGCTGTCGTGGTCGCACCTGGAGGAGGCGGGGAAGGGGGCGAGGCGAGGGCGGCGTCGCGGGGAGGCGGCGTCGCAGGCTTGCGCGCGAGAGGTTTAGGGTGCGTGGCGGCTGGTCCTGGGGAGGTATCGACTGGAGAGGGCGCAGGGGGGTGACGACGCTGGGGGGGAAGAGGGTTGAGGAGGACCAGCGAGGGAGAGGGGGGCTGGGGAGTGGAGAAGCGGCGGCTTGCGAGGGCGCAGGGAGAGGAGATGCGGGTGGGGGAGTTAATGGCGAGGAAGGGCTGTAGGCTGGAGGGCCTGTACGGGGGTGGAGCTATGGCGCGGGGAGGCGGAGGTGCGACGAGGGTTGGGGAGGCCGGAGGGGGCGTTGGCGGGTCTGGGGGTTGGGTTGAGGGCTGTGCTACAGGGGGTGGGGAAGGTTGCCCCTGGACAGCAATGACGGGGCTGCTGGCAGTTAGCTCGTCCACGATGCTTTCATCGTAGATCGGTCCGTCATCTTCCTTGACAGCAAGGTCTCCGGCGAACAGATCGAGATGTTGGCCTTCGTCTTCAATTTCTTGGCTGCAATCAGGTTGAACAGCAGGTGCATCATCCTGATTTTTGTCGTTGACGAACAAATCTTCACCGATTTGCGCGGCTAACCATGCTTGGACTTTGAGGCATGATATAAGTCGCTGCTGGAATTTCTTTGAACGTGAATGCGAGCGCGAACCATGAGACGGACGGCTGAGACCAAACTTCAAACGCCAATATTCAACAGGATCGTCGAATCGTTGGAACGACTCGGTATCCATGCTCTGATACCAAATGATGCAAATTGAAATCTCACGGCGTCGAAAATAATATTTTTTTATGGTGGATTTTTGGTAGAAGAAAATAGAGGGGTTGAGGAAAGAATACTCGCCGGGAATACGAGGGATTTTGGGGAAGAACGTGAAGATCACGAGGAGAGAGGGAGAGAAGAGAGGAGAGAGAGATAAATCTCAATTTTTCTTTAATACTTGACTGAATAAAAGCACTGGACCCTCATCCCTTTATATAGGAGGGACGGCATTACAAAAATAGAAAACTAATTTAATTTGACCACTAATTATCCTAATTGGACTCTAACTAATTAACCGACCAAATTTAAAATCAAATCTACGAATAATTGTTGGAGATCACAGGCGATCTCAATTATTTAATTAGAGATACGATAATTTAAATAAACGTAAATAAAATTGACCATTAAATTAATTAAAAATTCGGCCCTATAATTTGAGGTCACGCTGCATCAGAGGAGGTATGCAAATAGTCCTATAGGCCTTACCGACCGAGAAACCATTTCCACGCCACACCCAGTGATCCCGATCTCCAGAGGGGCCGCCGAAGATCCTCAGGGAATCAAGCATAATTAAGAACTCCTTCGAACGATGATCCGAAAAATTAGAGCGAAACAACGGCACCCAGTTGCCATCCGCCCAACAGGAAGCAACACGAACCTCCTTATACGAATCCAAAGCAAATAAACGGGGGAAACAATTCGGATGATCCGGAGATCAGATCGACGCGAAAACTATGAATATGCGTACGAAAGACGTGCACCCCAACAACAATGTGGAAAATCAATATCTGTACCTTCGGGGGCCGTTCCTCGGATATCTCCACCCCAGAATCTACGATTTCGAGGTGCTTAGCGTGAAACGCACGTTAGCACGATGTGGACCTCGTCGTCCTCTTTGAAACACTGTCTTCGTATTAATGATGGAAGTTTGGAAAAGTCACTGGCGGCGGAACCCCAACGATGGGCTTGGATATAATGATTAAGTAGTTCAACCACTTAGTCTTATATATGCTCGGGTTCACGGCTCGAAAGTCATAAACCACCGTATTTCAAGCATAACTTTCGCATACCATATCTTTTTTATGCTCTTGGGTTCCTTGGAAGGTATCAAAGAGACTATAATATAGAGTCCTTATTTGTTCAATTTGGATAAGGGATCAGGTTGATAATTGAGTTTTAGTGTTTTTAGCATTTCAGAGTTTCACAACTAGGGTCAAATATAGCACGACAATGCATCTTTTGTAATTTGACTGATAGATAGTAAATTCATGGAGAAGGCATGCGCATGAAGAATGTTTTGTAAATGCATGAAGGGAATCGAATGGACCTCCCCCTGTCCAGTAATAGAGGAATGCGTCCCATCAACAATCACAACTGATTTACCTTATTGTGCTGGACTATAAGTACCAAACTGCAAGTGATCTTCGTATAGATGATATGATGCTCCACAATCCATTATCCATTCCGAAGGATCCAGTATAGTGCGAATAGTAAATGCTTGAGTAATACCTGAAGTACTATACTAGTAGAGGCAGAAGCTGCAATATTTGATGGACCAATACTAGAAGATCCGACGACTGGTGGCATGTCTCTCAGACGGGAAACAAAGTCATTGTAACTATGATCGGTGAGATCAAGAGCACTCTGTACCTGCTCGGCAGCACGAGCCGATTTAGGAAGCCATGCTTGGAGTAGTACGTGTCCTTCGAGTGACCTGATCGATGATAGTGTGAACACAATTGATGTTGGCGTTGATCGCCTCTACTACGTGTGCCTTGCCCTCTGAACGGAGATGAACCACCTCTACCACATGAAGTGGCCATAGCCGACGATGTCTGAGAAGATGTGTCAGAGGGCATACTAAATCGATTCAGCCTGCGGTACGCTTCCTTCATAAGAGGTATGGTAACGTCAGTGAGAAGTTGAGAGCGAGCCGGATCATATTCTGGGTTAAGAGCAACCATAAACACTCCGTTCATGACAAAATCTCTATAGGCCTTATGCTGCTCTGGGGAGGCCGTCGGGGGTATGTAGCTATTGTTGTGAAAAATGAGTAATCTATTATTCAAGAGAACCCTAGGGTCTCTTATATAGGGAGAGACCTCAAGGGTAAAATGCATAGAAGTCTAGAGAAAAATAATAATGACGAACAGGTACATAGGATATGAAAATATCTACCTCTACAGTCCCCCTAAAGGTGGAGCATAGATGTCTATCATGCTCAGCTTGGAAGAACATCTCTGGAAAGGTCCCCTGAGCAACGGCTTGGTGAGTACGTCAACAGTCTGATCCCCTGAGCTCACATGAGTTGTAGATATCACTCCTCTCTGGATCAAGTCTCTAGTGTAGTGGCAGTCAACTTCAATATGCTTTGTTCTTTCATGAAATGCTGGATTGTTGGCAATAAACAAGGTTGCCTGATTGTCACACTGAAGCTGCATGGGTAGAGGTACGGCTACATGTAGATCCTCTAGAATCGATCGAACCCACATCATCTTCGTGCTTGCTTGCGCCATGGCCCTATATTCGGATTCAGCACTGGACCTCGCCACAACAGTTTGTTTCTTGCTTTTCCAAGAAACTAGAGAGCTCCTAACAAAAACTGCAAATCCTGAGGTCGATTTTCGATCCTTAGGACATCCTGCATAATCAGCATCAGCACATGCTGAAATAGATAAATCTGTGCCCTTTCGAAACAGCAACCTTGAATCTGGAGAAGACTTCAGATACCTCAGTATCATGTATATGGCATCCATATGAACTTGTCTTGGCTGCTCCATAAATTGGCTCACCCGGCTCACTGCAAAGGCACTATCGGGTCGAGTTATGGTAATATAAAGGAGCTTACCCACCATTTCTCTATATCCCCTCTTGTCCACTTCATCAGTGTCATCATCATATAGCTTCATGCTTGGATCCATGGGAACACTTGATGGTTTGCATCCAGCCATGCCTGTTTCAGTCAAGAAATCTGTAATGTACTTCCTTTGGGTCATCACCAGACCCTGTGCATTCCTGGCAAATTCCAACACCAGAAAGTATCTTAGGGTTCCAAGATCCTTCGTGACGAACTGACGGCCTAGTAATGCCTTCGCCCTTTCTATGCCCTGAATATCATCTCCTGTAACAAGAATATCATCAACATAGACCATGATAACAACCATACCTGCTAAGATAGATTTTGCAACAACTTATGATATTTTCATGGATAACAACCATGAAAAGTCATGGATTTTGCAAGAACTTATGATATTTTCACAGAAAACACTCTCTTCAAGAAGAGGGAGGAGCATTTAATTACTTATAAGAGTGACCTGACTATAAAACAGATAGATTACTTTGCGTTGAGGATGTGGAAAGTTGTGAAATGAAAAGTTGATTTCCACAAAGTCCTAGAGTTCTCTTATATAGGAGAAAAGCTCTGAGGGAAAATTACATAACATAGTATGAAGAAATGAAACTGTATAAAATAAAGAAACAAAAATATAATTATCTCAACACTCCCCCTCAAGCTGGAGCATATATGTCTATCGTGCTCAGCTTGGAACAACGACGGTGAAAGGGACCCTTCGTAAGAGCTTTGGTAATCATGAATGCAATCTGATCGTCTGAAGCCACATAAGAGGTGAGAATAAACCCATTCTGAATCAAATCACAAGTGTAATGACAGTCTACTTCAGTGTGCTTTGTTCTCTCATGAAAGGCTGAACTATTCGCTATGAACAGGGCAACTTGATTATCATATCGGAGGTGCATAAGAAGAGACACCTCAATAGTTAGGTCAGTCATGACAGACTTGACCCACATCATTTCCATGCTCCCTTGGGCCATAGTCCTATAATCTGATTCCGCACTGGATCTAGCTACAACAATATGCTTCTTACTCTTCCATGAAATCCGAGAACTACCAATAAACACAGTGAAACCAGAGGTGGACTTCCTGTCCTCGGGGCACCCAACATAATCTACATCTGTACATCCAGTAACTGTGAGAGATGTATCTCTTCTGAATAAAAGGCCTGCATATGGAGAGGACTTCAGATATCTCAATATCATATTAACTGCATCCTTGTGTTACCTGCCTGGGTTGCTCCATAAATTGGCTGACTCTGCTAACATCAAGTGATATGTCAGGCCTGGTAATAGTAACTTATAACATCTTCCCTTCTAACTCTCTGTACCGTCTCTTATCCACCTCAGGTCATCTTCATAAAGCCGAGCATTGGGATCCAATGGAGTAGCAGCATGTCTGCATCCTATCATACCTGTCTCAGATAGAAGATCAATGACATACTTCCTTTGAGTCATTTACCATACCATGTTGATTTCTAGCAAACTCTAGGCCAAGAAAATAACACAGTTTACCAAGGTCCTTGGTTATAAACTGTCGTCCAAGAAAATCCTTAGCTGCCTGAATGCCCTGTTCATCGTCGCCAATAACAATAGTGTCATCAACATAAATTAGAATAGCAACGGTACCACTCTGGATTCTCCTAACAAAAAGAGAATGATCTGCATTAGATCTGACAAACCCCTTCTTTTCAATCAACTCGGAAAGCTTCTGAAACCAAGCTCTTGAACTCTGCTTAAGGCCATATATGGCATTGTGAAGTCGGCACACCATACTGGACCCCCCAGCAGTAAACCCTGGTGGCTGCTGCATATAAACCTCCTCCTGTAGTTCTCCATACAAGAACACATTCTTGACATCTAATTGGAAAAGTGGCCAATCACGTACCAAAGCAACAACAATAAGAATCCTCATTCTAGAATGACCTGCTACTGGAGAAAAAGTATTCTGGCAATCCACTCCATAGGTTTGGGTGAACCCACGAGCAACCAATCTAGCCTTGTACCTGTCCACAGTACCATCGACACGTTGCTTTATAGTAAACACCCACTTACTACCAACAACATGTGCACCTGTAGGAGCCTGTACAACACTCCACGTACCATGAGATCGTAAGGCTGTCATTTCCTCCTCCATCGCCGGACGCCACTCACTACTCTGCAATGCCTCCTGATAGGACCGTGTTATCTCCACAACCGACAACCCGACGACAAACCTCCGAAAATCCTCAGAGAGACGTTCCAAGGAAACATGGGAAGCAAGGGGATGCATAGTACGTGCACGCCTCTGCCTCCGTAGAGCAATAGGTACATCTAGGTCCTCAGTACTCGCAAAAGGTGTATCATCCAAGACATCCTGCACCTCAAGCTACACACGCAAATCACCGGTTCCATTAGAAGAACTCAAATGCTCAGAACATACCTTGGACGTGCTGGATGATGGAGGAGGCACACGGGCACGAGGTCGATGTTGGTAAACCGGTGGATAGAATGTAGGTGTGGTTGGTGGTGGTGGTGGAGGAGGTGGCAGTGGTGGTGGTGGAGGGGAATGTGGTGGCAGTGACGATGATGGTGTAGTGGAGATCGGAGATAGAGGCATATAGACTTCTTTTTCATCCTCTGAAGGAATAAGCTTGTCACCTGTAGGAGAGAAGTACATAATGGACTCAAAGAAGGTGACATCTGCACTAACGCAATACCTTCATCGAACAGGGTCGAAGCAACGATATCCCTTTTGGGTCTTGGAATACCCAACAAACACACATTTGACAGCTCTAGGCGAGAGCTTGTCAAGACCATGAGACATCTGATGAACAAAAGTCACTGAACCGAAAATACGAGGCGTAAGTGAGAAAAGTTTCGTCTTAGGAAACACAATCAAGAACGTGATGTTTTCCCCCAGAACCGAAGAGGGCATACAAATTACCAAGTAACAAGTAGTTAGAACCACGTCCCCCTAGTACGAATGATGAGCACGACTCTGAATCAAAAAAGTCCTGGTAACATCCAAAAGATGGCGGTGTTTTCGTTCAACCACCCCATTCTATTGGGAAGTATACACACAAGATGTCTGATGCACAATACCATGGGATCTAATGAACTGGGAAAGCTGAGTACTGCAAAATACTAGTGCATTATCTGAACGTATAAACTTGACTCTTGCTAAAAAGATGTTCCTTATTTCATTAATAAAGGACTGAATAGCTGGACCAACATCAGACTTGTTCTTAAGAAGAAAGACCCAAGAGAATATTGAAAACTTATCAATTGCAAAAAGATAAAACCTATGCCCTTGATGATCTGGGACACAACTGGGACCCCAAATATGAAAATGAATTAACTCAAACATACTATGACTACTCCAACCACGATGACTCTGGAAATTGGAACGATGATGCTTCCCAAGCTGGCAGGCCTCACATTGAAAGGTAGAGCGAGGAGAAATCTATGGAAGAACGTGACATAGATTTTGCAGAGGAAGATGAGCAAATCGAACATGCCACATATAGGGAGAAACAGGTCCAGTGCGAAGTGAAGAGGCTCCATCAAATGGAGATTGCACCAGTCTGTAGAGACCCCCTTGCTCACGGCCAGATCTAATCACCATGCCCGTAAGAATGTCCTGAAACACAAGAGCAGATGGATTAAATATGACACGACAGTGTAAATCCTTGGTGATTTGAGACAGTAAATTCATAGAAAATTCAAGAGCGTAAAGAACATTATGAAGCCGCATTGCAGGAGTTAACTGCCCCTCCCCCTGACCAGTAATGGGAGAGTGTGTCTCATATGTTATCACAATAGATCGTCTGGGTTGAGTCAGACTGAAAGCACTAAACTTACCTCCGTCACCACATAGATGATGAGATGCTCCTGAATCCATGATCTATTCTGACAAATATGCCCTGTAACAACTCGTACCTGATGTGGATGCTGATGTTGAGGCAACTACCTCTAAGGATCCTGAAAGTGAGTTGGCTGACCTAGGAGTAGGCATAAAATCCTTGAGCCGCACCACAAGTTCGCCAAATCACTGATCAGAAACATGTGATGGACTACCAACCTGTTGAGTCTGCTCTGCAACCCAAGCCGAAGCAAGAAACCCATGCTTAGAGTAGCAGGTTTGCTCAGAGTGGCCTGATCTGTGGCAGTAGATGCACGACTGACGGTGTCGATCACTCCCTCCCCTGCCACGGCTAGGGCCCCCTACAACGATACGGTATAGGGCTCCCCCTACCACTAGATGCAGCGATAGCTGAAGATGTCTGAGACTGTAGAGTACCACCAGAGGATATAGATAGCCTACTTAATCTGTGATATGCCTCCTCCATTGGAGGTATGGTAGCATCAGTAAGAATCCGGGCTCGAGCAGCATCGTACTCAGGATCAAGGGCTGCCAGAAAGACCCCAATCATCACAGAGTCTCTATCAAGGCCCTAAATGTCGATTTCGGTCACCATTTCGGTATCGACCAAAACAGAATTTCGATAGAATTTCGGTGGAAATTTCGACCAAAATTTCGGTCATTTCGGTTATTTTTTGTACTAGGACCCCCATATTTCGGTCATTTTGATCGAATTTCGATTTCGACTGGATATCGATATTCGACAGAAATTCGACCGAATTTCGCTGAAGTTTAAGGCCATGGTCTCTATATGCCTTGAGTTGCTCTGGCGTAGCAATCAAGGGAATGTAACCATGTAGCTTCTCAAATATACCCCTTAGAAAAGTGTAGAGTCTATGAAGGGGCAACCATTCCGCTTCGATGTGAAGATATCATGCTGGAGATGCAATATCTTCGACTCATTCTTCGCTGTAGAGTATGTAGCGGCGAGAATGTCCCACCATGGTTTTAAAATGCGCCGCCTCGAGGTGCAAAGGCGTACGCCTCGAGGCGAGATGCAACAAAATCGCCTCGAGGCACACGCCTCGGGTCCTTTGGGTGGGGCGTACACCTTGCATTGGCATGATGCGGGGCGTGGGGCGTTCGAGGCGAGGCGGAGGCGTAAGCCTCAAGCACGAGGCTTTTTTTAACTTTTTGATTATGTGCTTTGCATATGATCCTATTTTCGGTAAGCATTATATTTTTTTATGTTTGTATTTTTGTTTCCATGTTAAACCTTGCATATTCTATATATAACTCCATGTAAAGAGAAGAGATCGCTTGAAACAAGTGAAGCTCCATGATCTTGTATACATCATGTTCAA
Source organism: Ottelia alismoides (assembly GCA_037367405.1). Classification (NCBI taxonomy): domain Eukaryota; kingdom Viridiplantae; phylum Streptophyta; class Magnoliopsida; order Alismatales; family Hydrocharitaceae; genus Ottelia; species Ottelia alismoides. The sequence goes on from JAZKJV010011627.1 coordinate 320,048, forward strand.
TTTATCATACATCTACACATACTAGTTCTATTGCACACAGATTTGAGTTTGAATTGTAATAAATGTTTTATATTTGTTGCAAGTTTGCAACTTGATGTTGTTATTTGGTTGTATAAGTTGTGAATCTTATAATAGTTATCCTATATATGAAGAAGAAATGTTGAAAATAAACACGTGAAGTAAAATAATTATTACATTTTATTGTGAATAACAAAATAAAAATAATATCGTTAGTAAAAAAATTTATTGTGAAGCGAGTCCCCCGTCTTGTTGGGATATGATATGGCAGGAGGGGATGCATATGACGGTTCTCCAACAATGTCCAGCTAGACAAATGGTTGGGATTCAATGTATGTTAGTATTTTTTTACTTCGAACACTAAAAATTATGGATTCTATTGTACTTTAGTATTAAGTATAGACTTTAATTCAATACTCATATAGAATAATTGAAGTTGGAGTTGGAACTTGATATTCCATATATTAGCGGCTTAGTACTGATTTTTTTGAACTACAATGCCGTCATCGCTTATGTATTGTATCTTTTACTAGTGTTAAACTATTCTTGATTGTGTTTTTGGAAAAAAAATTGATATTATCATATTTTTTGTAATGTATTTTGCTTTCATTTTGTTTTTTTCCAAAAAGTTGAGGCTTATGTCTCGACAGCCTTGAGGCTTATGCCTCGCCTCAATTTCAGGAAAAACGCCTCGGACCACCTCGCTTTTTTAAACCTTGTGTCCCACATAGCCTTTGCAGTAGGGTGACTCAGAATATCAAAAGCTATCTCTGTTGACACATTCCTAAATAGCCAGACACGTGCATATTCATCGTCTGCCTTCCATGAGGCATTTATCCCAGTCTTGTCACTTGGCTCCTCCGTCATGAGGATGTGCTTCTTGCCATTGCATTGCATTAAACTCATGAACTACATGGCCCACAATTCATAGTTTGTTCCATCCATCTTGGCGATGGGGGCTGGACCTTTGAAAGCGCCCAGGGGTGAAACGTCAGCTTTGTTGTCGGACATTGATGACAACTATCTCCAAGACTGGGTCTGCAACAAGAAAGACCTGTGCATACACTATCATACGGGAAGATGGTTGTGGGTGTAGACTCATACCACAACCTCTTCCATTCTTTGGAGGCACCTTTGGGTAAATAAGGTATTTTATATAATCACATCACACCCTAGGAATCCAAGAACATGTTAAACCAGGAATGCCGACAGGACGCGGCGACACGACACAAGAACCACATCCCTTGCGGGTGGCGGTGACGCAAGAGCAGACCGCGGTGGCGCTGCGCAGGCGGCAGGGCTGGCAGCACGTCATGGCACGGGGGCAGGTCGGCGGTGCTGGCAGTGCGACGCGGGTCGACGGGCGGTGGGGTAGCGTGGCACGGGTACACAGGCCGCGTAGCAGGGCGGCACAGGCGTGGTTGTGCGCTAGGGTTTTGGTGGGGGTGGGGCTCGAGGGCACATGCTCCGATCTAGGACCGTCGCTATGATACCATGTGGAAAGTTGTGAAATGAAAAATTTTATTCCACGAAGCCCTAGAGCTCTCTTATATAGGAGAAAAGCTCTGAGGGAAAATTACATAATATAGTCTGAAGAAATAGAACTGTTTAAAATAAAGACAAAGATATAATTATCTCAACAAAGGAGAAGAGATCGTTGTATTGCAAAGATTGCAAAGTAATCCCAGGAGAGAATTTGACAACCCAACATCGCTTTTTAGTTATGAATGCGTAAATAAATGGACTGGTAAAGAAAAGGAGGCTTTCCAAGATCACTAGAACTAGATGATGGAGTCTTCAATTGAAGCAATCTAGCTTCAGGGACAAGGTTTTAGAAGACTTTTCATGGGATTGTAACGGAAGTGCAAACGTGCTGTGGGAGGTGGTAGCATCTTGTATCCGAAAGGTAGCCAAAAAAGATGCTAGGAGAGTCCAAAGGAGGAGCTCCAAACCAAAAGGAGGCTTGGTGGTGGAGTGGAGGGTGCAAGAGAAGCTCAAAACTAAAAGAGCATGCTTTAAAGCTATATCTAAGGATAAAACAGAGGAAACTGTCACAAACTACAAAATGGCGAAGAAGGAAGTAAATAAGGCTGTAAGCGAAGCTAAGTCAAAATCTTATAAAATTTTGTGCAAAAATCTTGACTCTAAGGAGGGCCAGAAGGATATATTCCAGTTGGCCTAAGCAAGAGAAAGAAAGATCAAAGACCTTTCTCAAGTGAGATGCATTAAGGATGAGGAATGTCACGTGCTTGTTACCCAGAAGTATATAGAGACTAGATGGGAGCAGTATTTCCATAAGATTTTTATTGGGGAAGGAAATAGAGAGATCACTTTAGAGATCTAACTAGTAGTGAAAGTTACTTGAATCGTGCAAGCTATAGACGAATACAAAGGAAGGAAGTAGATGAGGCTTTGAAGGTTATGAGATATGGGAAAGGTGTATGACCTGATGACATTCCTATAGAAGTTTAGGAGTTTTATGTTAGTGTGGTTTGACTTGTCTTACAAATTTATTCAATGTTATTTGGTGAAGTAAGAAAATTCCTGAAGATTGGAGGAAAAGCATCACGATGCCTCTTTTTATGAACAAAGGAGACATTCAAAATTGTTCAAATTACAGAGGTATAAAGCTGATGGGTCACACTCTGAAAATTTTGAAATGTGTGTTTGAGAAAAGGCTGAGACAAGTTTCCAAGTAAAAGAAAATCGATTCAGATTCATGTCAGGTCGCGCAACTATTGAAGCCATCCACTTGTTGAGGAGAACGATGGAGATTTATGGAGCTAAAAGGAAGAACCTCCATATATTTTTTTATTGATTTAGAGAAGTCTTATGATTCTGTCCCAAGGGAGATATTGTCGATAGTTTTGGAGAAGAGACAAGTACTTGTCCTACACATTAATCTCATAAAGGATATGTATAATATGGCTTTATCTTGTATAAGGATACAGTCTGGGAAGACTGACTGTTTTTCATCAACATTGGTCTGCATCAAGGTTCAACTTTGAGCCCATTTCTTTTTACTTTGATTATGGACGAGTTGATAAGTTACATTCAGCTAAGATAACTGTTGGAGAAAATAAGAGAACTTGTTATTTCTGAGAACCCTAGGCTCTCTTATATAGTAGAGAGGCCTATGGGTAAATTACATAAAGTAGAAAACAGAAAACGATAATAAGAAAGAGATACATATGGAATATGAAAACACAAATATGTTCACACTCCCCCTCAAGCTGGAGCATAGATGTCAATCATGCTCAGCTTGGATGAACACTTCTGAAATGATCCTCTGGGCAGTGGCTTGCTGAAGATGTCCGCGGTTTGCTCTCCAGAGCTGACATGGGAAGTAGAAATCAGGCCCTTCTGAATCATGTCTCTGGTGTAATGACAGTCTACCTCAATATGTTTTGTTCTCTCATGGAACACAGGATTGTTTGCAATGAGTAGAGCAGCCTGGTTATCACAGTGTAACTCCATAGGTATAAGAACCTCTACATATAGATCGCATAGCACTGCTCGAACCCACATCATTTTTATACTTGCTTGGGCCATAGCCCTGTATTCGGATTCGTCACTTGATCTTGCTACAACAGTTTGTTTCTTACTTTTCCAAGAAACGAGAAAGTGCCAACAAATATTGCAAATCCCGAAGTTGATTTCCTATCCTTATGACAACCTGCATAATCCGCGTCAGCATATGCGGATACAGAGAGTGTGTCTCCTTTCTTGAATAGCAATCCTGAGCCTGGAGATGATTTTAAATATCTCAATATCATGTGTATTGCATCCATATGTACCTGTCGAGGTTGCTCCATGAATTGACTCACTCGACTCACTGCAAATGCAATATCCGGCCTGGTAATTGTAACATAAATGAGTTTTCCAACCATCTCTCTGTATCTCCTCTTATCAACTTCATCTGTATCATCATCGTATAGCTTCATGCTAGGATCCATAGGAGTCGTGGAAGGCCGATATCCAATCATTCCTGCCTCTGCAAGCATATCTGTAACATACTTCCTTTGGGTCATCACTAGACCCTGTGCATTCCTAGCAAATTCCAACCCCAAGAAATACCTTAGGGTGCCCAGATCCTTAGTGACAAATTTACTGCCCAAAAAATCTTTCGTCATCTTGATTCCCTGCGCATCATCTCCTGTAACAACAATATCATCAACATACACCATGATAGCCACAATACCTCTAGACGTCTTCTGCACAAACAGTGAATGGTCTGCATTTGACCGCTTGAATCCCTGTCGTTCAATTAGGTCTGAAAGCTTTTGAAACTATGCTCTTGGATTCTGTTTAAGGCCATATATTGCCTTATGGAGTCTACAAACATGCTGACACTCCCCCTCAGCAGCAAACCCAGGAGGCTGCTGCATATAGACCTCCTCTTGTAGATCTCCATACAAAATGCATTTTTCACATCTAGCTGGAATAGCGGCCAATCACGTGCTACAACGACTGAAAGGACACGTAAAGTAGAATGTCGAGCAACTGGAGAAAACGTGTCCAAGTAATCTACTCCATAGGTCTGAGTAAAACCACATGCCACGAGCCTTGCCTTGTACCGATCAAGGCTGCCATCTGCATGATATTTAACGGTAAAGACCCATTTGCAGCTAATAATAGACGCTCTGGAAGGGGGAGGAACAAGTGTCCAAGTGCCACGGGACTGCAATGCGGCCATTTCTTCTTCCATAGAAAGACGCCATTTGCTATCTTGTAGTGCCTCCTGATAATTGCGTGGAATTTTTACGGCAGATAGAGCTGCTGCAAATCTCTGGAAATCGCCTGTAAGACGATGAAAGGAGACCTGAGAAGCAAGGGGGTAGGAAGCACAAGTACGCCTCTGCTTCCTAATAGCTATAGGCACGTCCAAATCTCCATGAGCTGCATCCTGTTGTGTACCCTGTATGAAGAGATCCTCAGACTCCTCGTTAGAAATCAAGTTATCAGAACCAACCTGAGGGCTGCTGGATGACTGTCCATGACCTTGAGCAGAGGAGGACCGACGAGTATAATGCTTTGGTAGTGGGGGAATAATGGTCACTGGAGGTGGTAAAGGTGGAGGTGAAGGTATGACGGGAGATGGTGGTGGAGATGGCACCGACGGTAACTGACTCATGGGAGGTGGTGGCATGAGTACCTCAGTATCATAAGGAGAAGTAGTCAGTCTGTCACCTGTAGGAGAGAAAAACATCACAGATTCAAAGAATGCGACATCCGCGCTAACAAAATATTTTCGACGCAGCGGATCGAAGCAACGATACCCCTTTTGTGTCCTGGAGTATCCTACAAACACACATTTGATAGCTCGGGAAGAGAGCTTATCAAGACCTGGTCCCAACTGATGGACAAAAACAACACAACCAAAGGCACGGGGTGGAAGTGAGAACAACTCCCTCTTATGAAAGGCTAGAGAGAGAGAGGAGATTTCTCACCCAAGACAGACGAGGGCATGCGATTTACTAAGTAGCAAGCTGTGAGAACCGCATCACCCCAAAACGAGCGTGGATCGTGACTCTGAATAAGTAGGGTTCTAGTGATATCCAATAGATGTCGATGTTTCCGTTCTGCAACCCCATTTTGTTGTGACGTGTAAGCACATGAAGTTTGATGAATTATGCCACGAGAGGAAAAGAACAAAGACAGAGTTCTAGTACAAAACTCCAATGCATTGTCAGAACGCACAATTTTCACAGTAGAAGAGAAAACATTTTTAACTTCATTAATAAACATTTGAATCGCATCTCCTGCTTCAGATTTATTCTTCAATAAAAACACCCAAGACAAGCGAGAAAAATCATCTACGGCAACCAGATAGAATCTGTATCCCTGGTGGTCAGGAACACGACTTGGACCCCAAATATCAATATGGACTAACTCGAACAAGGAGTTACTGCTCCGACTCTGACGACTCGGGAAAGTAGACCGATGATGCTTTCCCAACTGACACACTTCACATTGGAAGGACGACTTCGGAGAAATCTGGGGCAAAACACGATGCATCTTCTGAAGAAGGAGGTGACCAAACCGGAAATGCCAGATATATGGAGAGTCTGATCCTGTAGAATGGAGAGATGCAACGACATAAGGAGCATGGATCAGACGATAGAGACCATTCTGCTCACATCCATAGCCAATCACGTTGCCCGAGGGTATGTCCTGAAAAACAAGAGATGATGAGTCAAAAATAGCTTGACAGTTTAAATCCTTTGTAATCTGGCTAATGGACAGCAAGTTCATAGAGAAATCAGGAGCATATAACACATCCTACAATTTCAATGAAGGTGTTAAATTAATCTCCCCATGTCCTGTGATCGGGGAATGTGTCCCATTGGCTATCACCACCGTTCGTCCTGAAGAAACAGGTCTATATGACGTGAGCTGTTCTTTTTCCCCACAGAGATGATGTGTCGCTCCAGAGTCCATAATCCAGTTCGTAATCATAGATCCATCGGAAGATGTGAGAGCATGAGAGCTACCTGACGTACTGGCCATGGCAGGTGAACTGGCAGATACAGAGACGACCACTTCTGACTGACCTTCAGGAGTTGTATCAGGAGGCATAATATTCCTTAGTCTGGCAACAAGATCATCAAATCGTTGGTCCAATGAGGAAGGTGCAGGAGACTCAACTTGTTCTGCTACCCGAGCTGATGTAGGAAAGCCATGCTTTGAGTAAAATGTATCTTCAGAGTGGCTAGGTCGACGACGGTAACTGCATGGTTGACGAATCCGACCCCCACGACCCCGGGGGCCACAACAACGAAAGGTAGAAGAGCCACCTCTACCCCTAGAGGCTGCCATCGCTGAAGGTGTCTGGCTGGCAGTCGAGCTAGGAACAGTGATTCGACTTAGTTGACGAAAAGCTTCCTTCATTGGAGGAATAGTAGCGTCAGCTAGAATCTGAGACCAGACATCATCATATTCTGGATCAAGGGCAGCCAGGAATACACCTACCATAGTGGCGTTCCTGTACGTCTTCTGCTGTTCTGGAGTGGCTGTCAATGGCATGAAGCTATGGAGCTTCTCAAACATCCCCCTTAGGGAAGTGTACAGTGAGTGAAGAGGGCGCCCATTCTGCTTGACTGTGAAAATATCATGTTGCAGCTGAAGTATCTTAGTCTCGTTCTGTGCCTGTGAATATGTCGCCGCTAGAATATCCCACATAGCCTTAGCCGTGGGCTGATGTAGTACATCGTTGGCGATTTCTATCGTCAACGTCCCAGATAGCCAAACTTTGGCATACGCATCATCTGCCTCCCACGAGGCATGCACCCCAGTCTTCTCTACCGGCTCATCTTCGGTAAGAATATGTTTCTTACCATTCGACTTCATCAGGCTCATGAACTGCATGGCCCAGAGCTCATAATTTGTCCCGTCCATTTTCACAATATGCGTTGGACCTCTGAATGCGCCAGGTTCGGGCACATCAACCTTGTTCTCAGATATCTTGCCGAAAGAAGACTGCTACGGGTGCGAGAAATAAAGGTTTGTGTGTCTACACAAACATATATGGGTTTGGGTGCACGTGTAGACTCATGCACGCCAACCCATCAACCAACTGACGAAGCCGAGGCGGTACACGCGCACGGGACAGCATGCAATGCGCGCGGTGGACGCAAGTCGAACGTGCTGTGCACGCAGAATGAGCGCGCGGTGCGCACATGGACGTGCGCGCTGTGCGCGCGAGGGCAGGCGCACTGTGCGCGCAGAGCAAGCGCGCGGTGACCTTGCGGCGGCGCAAGTCAGCAGCATCGGAGAGAAAGCAAGGGCGTGCACACGAGCCGAAGAGGCGACGCCGGAGAGGAGGTGCGGTGCCTGAGCGGGTTGGAGGTGGGGTTAGGGTTTCTTGGGAATCGAGAGCTCCGGTATAGGACCGCCGCTCTGATACCATGTTGGAGAAAATAAGAACACTTGTTATTTCTGAGAATCCTAGTCTCTCTTATATAGTAGAGAGGCCTATGGGTAAATTACATAAAGCAGGAAACAGAAAACGATAATAAGAAAGAGATACATATGGAATATGAAAACACAAATATCTTCATAATAACTTTTTGTATGTTATTCATTGATGATATTGTTTTGAGTGATGAATCTAGAGATTGAGTAAATGAGAAGCTCGAGGTCTGGAGACGTGCATTGGAGACTAAATGTTTTCGTATAAGTAAGGCTAAGACTGAATATATGGATTGCAATTTTCGAAGGAATGGTGAAGGAATCGAGGTGAAGTTTGGTGGCGATAACATCCAGAAGAGAGATTCTTTTATATACTTGAGATCTATTTTGCAACATAATGGGGAATTGATGGAGATGTTACTTATAGAATAAATGCATGTTGGCTAAAGTGGAGAGGAGCCTCTACTGTTTTCTATGATTGGAAAATTCCTTTGAAAATCAAAGGAAAATTTTACAGAGCAGCTGTGAGACATGCTATGCTCTATGGAATTGAATGTTGGCCTGTGAATCATAGACATGTGCATAGAATGACAATAACAAAAATGAAAATGCTAAGGTGGATGTCTGGACAAACACGTAAAAATCGGATTCGGAATGATGTAATCAAAAGGAAAGTTGGTGTAGCTCCGATCGAGGATAAGATGCGAGAAAATCGCTTAAGGTAGTTTAACCATTTGCAAAGGAGGTCAGTTGATGCACCAGTTAGGAGATGCGAGTTTTGAGATGTTGAGCCGGCTAAGAGAGGGTGATGAAGGCCCAAGAAGTGTTGGATTGAGACTAATACGAAGGGATCTTAGTTTTTTAGATCTAAGCCCAAGATTGATCCAAGATAGATTTGAATGAAGGCAAAGAATCCATGTAGCCGACCCTACTTAATGTGGGAAAATGCTTTGTTGTTGTTATTGTGATCTTGAGAATTATCCTCTTCTTTGCCGAAATGCATTTTTGTGAATTGTCGCATTATTTATTATTTCTGGGTCTTTTTGTTGCATTCACTTACAATAAGAAAAACCATCAACGTTTGGTGCACCACCTGCATTTTGGTGCATTCTTCTTCCTTGGTCTTTCATTTGTCATATTCTGGAGAAGTTATCCCCCCTAATGTCTCCACCGCAGAGGCACCTTTTATCAAATCTCAGGGACAGTCTAATCATGAGGGTAGTATTTTATCAAGGTGTCGGAACCCAAGTTTTTATGGATTCCTTCTTTTCCAACATAATGTCTCGAAATGCAGAGGCCATAGAGAAAGCAACCCCCTTTTATTTGCTCATCCATGTGTGAAAATGACATACGCGATGGAAGTGATGTGTGTATTTCTTTATTGAACCGATTAGTTTCCTACTGTGCTAGTGCTTGCATTCTTAGTAAACACATGCTGACGTGTATCTGTTGCTTCATTATTTTATTAATTATTGCAAGGGTTTTGCTCATCCCCATGAACGTGCTGCAGGGGTGCTGAAGATGATGACAATCGACACACGAGAGTTGAAAAGCTTTCCATTAAGAAAAAAGGAATTGGTTCTGAAGCAAGAGCTAATCAAGTGGCTAAAGCAGATGTCGACTTACAACTACTGGGTCCTGCAGAGAAAGAAAGGCGTCTGTTGATTCAAAAAAAACGGCGATTGCAAGGTCGAGAAGATGATGTGCGTCTAGCAAGTTCTATGCTTTTGAACATTGTCTTTGTTATCCACTATCTTCAATATTTAAAAGAATCGTCTTTTTACCTGATTTATACAAGTAAGGTCAGTGGGAATATAAAGGCAAGATGAACCAAAAATCAACTTGGATGTGGTAGTTTCTCTTTTTGGAAGGCATGTTGTATTTATTAAGAACATTGAATTTAATTAGAGAACGTTGTCAATGGAGTTGGGAGAGGTGAAACGAGTTGTGTTGCTAACTGCATATGATGGGATTGTGGGTACATTAGAAATTAGGGTTCCTTAAGGCACTACAAAAAAAACATTTTGAAGGCACCGTGTTGTGTAGTAATGTTCTCAAAATCTATTGCATGTTCATTATATACGACCACTTGGGTCTTTGCTAAAATGATATTGGCCTTTTGCAAATATTCGGCTTTTCTGTATGCTCATTAAAAAAAGATTCTTTTTGCACCAGACATTGGCAAAGCTCAACAAATTCATGCAGAAAATTTCTGGAAAGCAGCCTGTTGAAAATAATGGGAAGGAAGGCGACATGGAGGATGATGTAACTTCGTGGAGGACAAATGAGTTGAAATTTACCCCGGAAACTTCGAAAAAGGCAAATTTTCATTCACTCCTGAGCATTTGTTTTTCAGAGGTTGCAAGTTTAACTTCCATAAACTTTCATGCAGGACGGGATGGATAGGAAAGATGATCCAAATGAGTATGTTGTTTTTGATCCCCTTTTAGAGAAAGGTAAGGAGAAATTCAATAGGATGCAGGCAAAGCTGAAACGCCGGGAACGGGAATGGGCTGGCCAGTCACTGACTTAGAATCTGTGCTGAAGAGACATCATCATCAAATTGTAAGACGTTCTTTCTTTTCCTAATCGTTGTGATTTATGCTTTTATTCCTTTCTTCCTATAGACTTGGTCTATTAGAACTAATTATGTGGGTCTATTTCTAGCATAGTCCCTTTGGAGCACCATACTTTTGACATATTCCGCCCTTTGTATTGGGAGGTGGTGCCTTGTTAAGTAGTTAAGTAATATTCCATTGAGGGATGCACAGAGGATTCTGTGTGTGTGCGCGCGCACGTGTGTGTTGGGGTGGATGGGTGCTATATACAAGGGAGCTCACATGCATAAATGTAATATGTAGTAAAATTCATAAATCTTAAGAGTAATTAAGAATGCATTTTAAATTATGTTAAAATAACATTTATATCTTACATAAGGTTCTTTTATCTGATTGATTTAGTATATCATAAATTGTACAAGGGAGCTCACATGCATAAATGTAATATGTAGTAAAATTCGAAAATCTTAAGAGTAATTAAGAATGCATTTTAAATTATATTAAATTAACATTTTATATCTTACATAACTCTCTTTTATCTGGTTGATTTAGTAGAATTTTATCATAAATTGTAGAATTACGAAAAATAGTATGCACATGGTATCATTTGAGAATTCCTTCCCCTGTAACACGTATTCATGTATAAAAATGGAAAGATATGTAAATGGCAAAACCTTCTCCCACTATAAGTAGGGTCATCTACATGGATTCTTGCTCAAATCCATGTTGAAAGATTCGACTATATTTTACGCTGGTTGTCGACTACCTAACACAACCTTCACACGAGGGGGGGGGGGATGGATTTGAACCACAATCCTTTGAATCGTAGGCACACTGCACTACTATCAGACCGTTTAAATGGGTAATACAAAATATAATTTTAAATTTGATTAAAATACAATGCAATCAAGAATAATTATGGTATTGTACTTATTTGATTCTTCGTATATAAAATAAAGCATTTCTCAAATAAGTGGATGCACCAAAGAAGGAAGGGTAAATGGGTGGTGGAATAAAGCTAAGTTTCAAGGTATTCATGTGGATACAACAGGTTTTCTGTGTGGAGATTTTAGATGTGGGCGGCTCTGAATAGTTGGGATCTTCATATTGATATTGATACTGTGCATTACAAGATTGTCAGAAGCAAGTGTGATAATTTAACATATATGAGATTTATGCTCATGTCCTATGTGGAGAAGATAATGAGTTGACTTGTCGTATTCAAAGGGTCTAGGATTTTTTATATCGCATGAAATCCTAGATGAACGAAAAGAAAAATTACATAGATACCCAAAGGGGTTAGGGGACTAAAAATAAGTAAAAAATAACAAAGGCACTATAACTTCGACACTCCCTCTCAAGTTGGAGCATATCTATCAATCATAGCCAACTTGGAAATCATCCATGAGAGGCATTTCTTCGGTAATGTTTCATGAAAATATTTGCAAGTTGAAGATTGTGAACCCCCAAGGATCTGGGTACCCGTTTACGACACAATTCGCAATATTCCATTTATGACATCGCATTAAAAGCATAATCTTATGGGGAAATTTTTCGCAATGAATATGTTAGGGTAAAAGAGTACTCCGATACATTATTCTATAGAGCCCTCGGGTCTCTTATATAGGGAGAGAGCCCTTGGGTAAATTACATGAGAGGTACATAAAGAAACTGAAATAACATAGAAGACGAACAACTATCTCTACACTCCCCCTCAAGATGGAGCATAGATATCTATCATGCTCAGCTTGGAAGAACATCTCTGGAAGGGTCCTCTGAGCAATGGCTTAGTGAATATGTCCGCTGTCTGATCCTCTGAACTGACGTGAGACGTGGAGATGAAGCCCTTCTGAATCATGTCCCTAGTGTAATGACAATCCACCTCTATGTGTTTGGTTCTCTCATGGAAGGCTGGATTGTTGGCAATAAATAATGCTGCCTGATTATCACATTGAAGGTTCATAGGCAAGGGAACGTCAACATTCAGATCTTCTAAGACTGCTTTAACCCACATCATTTCTGTGCTTGCCTGTGCCATGGCTCTATACTCGGACTCGGCACTGGATCTCGCCACAACAGTTTGCTTCTTGCTTTTCCAAGAGACTAAAGAGCTTCCTATGAAGATAGCAAATCCAGAAGTAGACTTACGGTCCCTTGGACATCCTGCATAATCTGCATCTGCACAGGCTGAAATAGACAGATCTGTACCTTTCTTGAATAGCAACCCTGTGCCTGTGGAAGACTTCAGATATCTCAATATCATGTATAAGGCATCCATATGTACTTGCCTCGGCTGCTCCATGAACTGACTCACCCGGTTTACTGCAAGGGCAATATCCGGTCGAGTTATAGTGATGTATAAGAGCTTACCCACCATTTCTCTGTACCTTCTCTTGTCCACCTCCTCGGTATCATCATCGTACAGCTTCATACTCGGGTCCATAGGTGTACTTGAAGGTCTGCATCCAGTCATTCCTGTTTCGACTAGCAAATCTGTGACATATTTTCTTTGAGTCATCACCATTCCTCGTGCATTTCTTGCAAATTCTATCCCCAGAAAATATCGTATTGTGCCTAGATCCTTTGTAATGAACTGGCTGCCCAACATAGACTTGGTGATCTCAACTCCCTGTGCATCATCTCCCGTAACCAATATGTCATCAACATATACCATAACAACAATGGTACCTCTAGGGGTCTTCCGGACGAACATCTGAACCCCTGTCGTTCAATAAGCTGAGAGAGCTTCTGGAACCATGCACGGGGACTCTGTTTAAGGCCATAGATAGCCTTATGAAGTCTGCACACCTTCTGAGTCTCCCCCTCAGCAGCAAACCCGGGTGGCTGCTGCATGTAGACTTCCTCCTGTAGATCACCAGGGGGAGTGGGCGAGGGCTGGACGGTGTAGACAGCCCCCGGCTGCGGCTGGAGGAAGCCGGGGCGGAAGGTGGGTGGCTCCGGCGGCGCGCGTGCGGGACGAGGAGAGGGTCCCGGGCTGGTCGGCGGCGCCCTGGGGGCTTGGCGGCAACCTGGGGTCGGCGGTATGAGCCCTGGGCGGCGCCCTGGGGGCGGCGGCGGTGGGAGAGAGTCGGCGGGGAGGGGGGGGCGGCGGAGGAGAGAAACCCTAGATTAGGGTTAGGGCTCTGATACCATGTTAGGGTAAAAGAGTACTCCGATACATTATTCTATAGAGCCCTCGGGTCTCTTATATAGGGAGAGAGCCCTTGGGTAAATTACATGAGAGGTACATAAAGAAACTGAAATAACATAAAAGACGAACAACTATCTCTACATAATATATTTGCAAGTGACATTCGACATTCACATTCACAACCACAAGTTAATAGAAAAAAATATTGACACCAAAATCTTATTTCATTAATTTCAACATGTACAATGTCTGACAGTTCATACAACATCCCAAAAATGTGACTGAAGAGAAGAAGCAATTACAATATCAATTGAACTAAAAACTGTAACAAAAACCACATACCGTCTGGTATAGACCTTGTCTCCTGGAACCCTGTATAGCTACTGAACAACAGACTCCTTTCCTGCCATGCGTGCAAGGAAGAAAAGGAGTCACAATTGTGAATACAAACCCGTAGTTTAAATAATTAACAAGTAATTTAATGTGCAAAAGAGAGCAAGTAGAAGGGTGGAATAAGCACTATTTACATCTACTTGCGTAAGTAAAAAGGTAGTCAGGCTTGTAAGCATTTCTCATAAACTCCCATTATCCCAACACTTTTCATATTTAACATATTTATTTTGTAATCAAATGTTGATAATTATAGGAGTATGCATATATGTATATATCTCTATTATTATATTGACCAGATATCAAATCTGTGGATTTGTCGATGTGAAAGATGGAATAGGAGATATTTATAGATTACTTAATTCCCAAGTTCAATAGGTAGGCATCAAATTCTTAATTTCAATTGTTTCAGATATAACTCCAGATGATGTAGATAAAGATCATGATTCTGGGTCTTGGAGATCATGTCGTGGAACTTGATGGCACATGAATGATGAAATTGCTAATTTCTTGTCATTGAGATTATATCATGGTTTTCGATATAGGACTGATATAATGATGATGGATTTGATCCTTAATGCTATTTACTCCTTTTTAGTTAGTGGATAGTCTGTGGTCTTGGTTCGTGTGAAACCTCACACTATGACTCTAAGATATTAAAAGTACCTTAGGGTTGGGGGGCCTCCGTAGGCATGCGGTGTTGTGTAATGCATCCTAACTAAGTTCCCAACACGTCCACTAACTTATAGGGATTTCGAATCAAGTTATAGTCACCTCCAATCAACTCAATTTTAATTGTAATTTCCTCCAAATCTTCACTCTAGCTCTCTCAGATGCAACTCTTGATGATTTAGATGTAGATATAGATGATCTGGATGTAGAATCGCCAAGTCTGTTGGCGAAAGAAAACTCAAGCGGTGAAGAAGCCTACAAATGGCTCTTCCGTCTCGCCCTCTAGTTGGAAGGACGGTCCAATAGAGGGATAGGTCTACTCCCCAACTACGCCACTGAGACGGGTGAGAGGGACTTCCCGGAAAAGTCACTCTAGAAAAACAGCCCGACCGGTAACGGGCAACCGAGCTCGTACGTAAAACTGAAAACCAAGGAACCCCCGCCTGGGTATCCTAATAGACAGGGTCAGCGGAACTGGTCTAAAGTCTGGATCCCAACGAGGCGTAAAAACACTGCGAGCTCGCGTAAAAACCGTGTAAAAGACTGGAATCCTAGACCTGCGCACTTGGCGGCCGCTGCCCTAACTGAGCTTCCTTTCCTCTGCTCAGTTGAGGGTCACCGCGCCCTCGCACGGTCTGGTGTAGAAGTCACCAGACCGGCAGTATTAAATTATAAGTGGTCAAGGATTTTCACCAGATGGATGTACTTGCCTATGGTCTAAAATTCGTGTTCTAATAATGTATAAGAATAGAGTAGAATTTGATATAACTATCATCATATCTGTATCCATATCATTTCTTGAATAAAGTCAGTATATGAGTGTACAGATACACTTGGCATATATAGCAACAAGAGTTATGTGAAGATTAAGCGTAATTGGTATGTGTCATATAATAAAGCTAGGCAAAAAAAAAACCAAGTGTATACTGCAAGTGAGGTGCATTTTTTTTGAACTGTACTGGGGATGACCCACAACCTATCCCAATAATTTGTTCAAATCTGAATAATTATTATTTAGTTTACAATTGAGATCTTGATTGCATGAGGAAGATCACTTAGATGGAAGTCACCAATTTATATATACTAATCAGAACCTATATGGGAAATCAGAACATTAACAAAAATGAGTTTTCTCTTAAATAGCCAGGAATTTTATTACTTATAAGCAATTTAAATTTCTTAACTAATGAACTTGCCCAAAACGAAACCCCAATATTTATTTACTAGTTATATATTAAAAATTTTAATTACCTTGTGTGCATCGCACATCATATATTAATGACACATTAAAGTAAACCGAATATATATATTAAATTTGTTTTATTTGAAGTAAGTACTCAATTCGTGAGATTGCACACCTATTATAAACGTGAACTAAATAGCCAATAATTGTGTAATTCCTAAATAAATAATAATTATCAATTTGCAGGTGCATGGGTTCAAAGGAGTTTGAACATGAATTTTTCGTGAATGGCATGGACAAACAAATTGCAAATTTTAAAAAATGTATAATAAGAAACTGAGAAGACAACAAAATTGAAAGCATATGCATGACAGTAAAAGATGGAAAGGATGGTGCATTTGAAGCTTTGATCTATATGTAAAACAACATGCATGGCAGCAAAAGAATAAAGATAGGATTGTACCTTGGAAATCTTTCAACCTTGGTGGTCAATTTGGCATGCAATAAATCCTACAATAGCTGCTGGACAGCAGCTAAAAAGAAAGAAATTAATTAATTGGGGCACTTTCCAGGGTTCCAAGGGCTGTTGGAAACTTTAGCAACTTTGGCTAGGGCTTGGGCAGCAATAGGGTTGATGGAGAGAATGCAACAAGAGTTGGGTACAGCAGCTCTTTGTAGGAAAAAATTTTGTTGGATTAACAGGGGGAGAGGAAAGCTCTTCCTCTCACTGTGGATTTGGAAGAAATTGGAGAAAAAGTGGGAATAAAACAATGAAGGGCTGGTTTATATAGAAAGAAGTGAGGTTTAATTGGATGCCAAGTGGGAGTGGAAGAAACCCCAAGTGGAGGGTAATTAGAAGACAACAATTAAAGGCCATATGGCATGTAGCTGTCTGCTACGACAGATATATAAAAAAATTTTAAATTTTTTTCAACAGTCTGCTTACTGCTTACTGTCTGCTGCTTTTACTGTTCAACAGAAAATAAATATTATTATTTTTTTTACAAAATTTTCTCTTTATATGAGATACTTAAAATTGACCGAAATCACGCATCGGACTTCGGATTTCGATGCACAATATCTTGAATTGATCGTATCGGAACGACGATCAATTTGAGTATAATGTTGATATACTTCCGATCGGGTTTTGAATTTCCGAAATTTTCGGATACGGTTTTTGTTTCAGATTAAATTTTATAATTTAAAAATATCAAACGACCTCCGATTGACAAACGGTCGATTCCGTTGGTCTTGTATCGTCGAATCGGATCTCATGATGGTCTCGGTTCATTTCGCGGTTTCCGAATTTGCGTCACGGCTTTTTCGCGGCGCGCATTACGAAGTGACCGATTTTTGATCGATTTCACCCGAACAACTTTTGATTCATGATCTATTTGTCGTTTTAGGTTGTTTAGTATTGACCGACAATGTTATTGGGTTCATTGGACCCAAAATCGGACGAGTTCGGGTTTGATTGGAAACCGGATGCTACAAATATAAAAACCTCAAAGGGAGTCTCGTCCTCGAGACTCGAGTTAAGGCTATTCGGTGACTTGTTTAAATTTCATATGTCCATAAAAACCTAAAAGGGTTTTGAACCCATAAAAACCTCAAAGAGAAGACAAGCCATATATTTATAATGTATCTAATTATAAAAGCTTGTTTTGATGCTTACATCAGAAAAGCTGCGGGTATCGTACCCGCATGTCGGCTTCGGTCTCCCACGTCGCCTCTTTGACGCCTTGTCGGTGCCACAAAACTTTAACCAATGAAATCTCCTTGTTGCGAAGCTTCTTCTCAGCGCGGTCAAGTATCTGGACTGGCTTCTCCTCATAAGTCAGATCCGGCTCTACATCGAGATTCTCGTAACTGATAATGTATCGAGGGTCGTGGACATACTTCCTCAGATTGGATACGTGGAAAACATCATGAATAGCTGAAAGATGTGGAGGAAGGGCTACTCGGTACGCAACCTTCCCACACGAGCAAGAATCTCGAACGGTCCAACATATCGTGGCGCCAACTTACCACGAACATCGAATCTCTGCACTCCTTTCATGGGAGATACTCGCAAAAATACCCATTCTCCAACTTATAGTTGATAGGAATGTCATTAATATGAAGTTAAGTCAATTTTGTAATAAAAGAAGAGAAGAAGATTGGATACCTGAAATTCCAAATCTCTTCTCCAATGGTCTGCATAACTCTTCTGGCGGCTCTGTGCCGTCAGAAGCCTCCGTCTCACAAGATCAACAGCTCTCGCGGTCTCCTCCAGGAGATCTACGGAATAGAGAGCATGATCACCTACCTCACGCCAACTGAGAGGTGTGAGGCATCTTCGCCCGTATAGGGCTTCGAATGGTGCCATGCCAATACTGGAGTGATAGCTGTTGTTGTACGTGAATTCCACCAAAGGCAAATGGTCCTTCCAGAACCCTTTCCACTCCAAAGTGCATGCGCGAAGTAGATCCTCAAGCGTCTGAATGGTGCGCTCACTCTGCCCATCGGTCTGTGGATGATATGCAGAACTCATCTTCAGCTTTGTCTGTAGTGCTGACATGAACTGATGCCAATAATGAGATGTAAATCTCGAATCCCTGTCAGACACCACCTCTCGTGGTATACCATGTAGTCTGATGAGGATATGCACATAAAGCTAGGCTAATCTGGATGGAGTGTAAGTCGTGTTGACAGGTATGAAATGGGCTGACTTGGTCAACCTATCAGCAATGGCCCAAATGGAATCATGGCCACCTGGTGTCTTCGGCAGACCTGTGATAAAATCCATAAAAATGCTCTCCCATTTCCACTCGGGAATGGGGAGAGACTGTAATAATCCTGGTGGAATCCTGCGCTCAGCCTTGACCATCTGACAGGTCATACATCTGCTGACATGCTGTGCTACATCGCGCTTCATTCCATCCCACCAGAAATATCGACGCAGATTACGGTACATCTTTGTACTACCTGGATAGATAGATAACCGTGAACTGTGTGCCTCATCAAGTATGTCTTTGCGAAGCTGCTCGTCATTGGGTACAACGACCCTTCCTGCCTTCCATAAAATAGACTCTATCACAACAAAGTCATCAATCTCATCCTTAACGACGCGCATGTATCTATCACAAATCCAAGGATCTGTCTTCTGGCCTTCGACGATACGATCCCAAAGACTGTTGTATCGTGGAGGTACATCGGTAGAAATGGATGCGCTCTCCTGAGGATGCCAATCGCTCAGAGCTGCAAGCGTATCCCACGTGTATAGCCAGTTCGCCGTACCCTCTGCATGCGCTCTCCTGCTAAGTGCATCAGCTACCATGTTTCCCTTACCGGGATGGTAAGAGATCGTGCAATCATAATCCTTCAGCAGCTCGAGCCATCTGCGCTGCCTCATGTTCAGCTCCTTCTGATCAAAGATGTACTTCAGACTCTTGTGATCCGTGAAGATCTCAAAATTCACCCCATATAGATAGTAGCGCCAGATCTTCAAGGCGAAGACAACTGCCGCTAACTCTAAGTCATGTGTGGGGTAGTTCCGCTTGTGCGGCCTCAACTGTCGTGATGCGTAAGCAATCACCTGTCCTCTCTGCATCAATATTGCTCCTAGACTTTCCCCAGATGCATCTGTGTAGACTGCATAATCCTGAGTGCATGAAGGAAGAGCAAGAATAGGCGTTGTAGTCAATTTCTCCTTCAGTGTCTGGAATGTTTGCTTACATGAATCGTCCCAAATGAATGGAACTCCCTTCTGCGTCAACCGTGTCAGAGGGCGAACAATACGTGAAAATCCGCTGACGAAGCGTCTGTAATAACCTGCTAGCCCAAGGAAGCTCCGAATCTGCGTAACAGTCTTGGGCTGCTCCCAAGACATAACTGCATCCGTCTTCGCGGGATCAACTGCAATGTCTGCTCCGGAAATGATATGTCCGAAAAATGAGACCTGGGACAACCAGAACTTACACTTACTCAACTTGGCATATAGCTTGTGCTCCCACAACGTATCTAAGACAATCTGTAGATCATTCACATGATCCCATTCATTCCGTGAGTATATAAGCACATCATCAATGAACACCACTACAAACTTGTCCAAGTATGGACGGAAGATCCGGTTCATCATATTCATAACAGCCGTAGGTGCATTGGTGAGTCCAATCGGCATCACCACAAACTCGTAGTGTCCATAACGAATCCTGAAAGCAGTCTTCGGAATATTAGACTCTTGAATCCTCAGTTGATGGTAGCCTGAACGAAGATCGATCTTCGAGAAAACCGAAGATCCCTGGAGCTGGTCAAACAAATCATCGATACGTGGAAAGGGATAACGGTTCTTCACTGTTCTCTTGTTCAACTGCCTGTAATCGATGCATAGTCTCATGGATCCATCCTTCTTCTTGACAAATAGAACCGGAGCACCCCAAGGTGAAGTGCTCGGCTTCACGAATCCCAAGTCAAGCAACTCCTGCAACTGCACCTTCAGCTCCCTCAACTCGGCTGGTGCCATGCGATAAGGTCCCATAGAGATCGGCTGTGTATCTGGCAACAATGTGATCTCGAACTCGATCTCTCTCTCAGGAGGTAGCCCTGGTAGCTCATCAGGAAAGACATCTGGATATTCTGATACTACTCGGATGTCCTGTATCATCGGCTCCTGATCAGATACCTCCCGTATAAATGTAAGGTATGAATCACAACCCTGATCAACAAGTCGTTGGGCTCGCAACACTGAAATGTACTCCATGGTGGAGTCGTGTATGGTACCCTCAAAGGTGAACTCGGGTAAACCTGGAATCCTGAAGACAACTGTCTTCCTAAAACAATCAACTAGTGCATGATGAGTAGATAGCCAATCCATGCCCAAAATCAAGTCGAACTCATCAAGCTGTAGAAGTAGACAATCTGCGATCATCTCGTGACCGCCAATCAGTACTGGCAAGTGCCTGAATATCAGGGAAATGAAAAACAATTGGTCACCTGACCCTCGGATGTGATATGGAGGAGATAGTGTTTCTGCAACTCTATCTAAAGAAACTAGTAGTCTCGAAGCAAGGAAAATGTGTGTCGCTCCAGAATCAAATAAAACATGGAAAGCTCGATAAGAGCAGTCAGTATGTGTGCTAGTTGGTTAGTCATCTCCTGGTCTGGTCGGTGAAATAGTCGTATCTATACTCCGGGCTGGTCCTGCAGGTGGTCTATCTGCTCGCTGCGACCCAGATGGTCGAGCGGAATCTGTGCCACGTCCGGCAAGTGCTCCTCCTAATATAGTCGATAGAGATGAGCGAGCTCTACCCGAAAATGCTTTTTCTCTTCTTGGGATATACTATGAAAATTAATGAAATTGGTGACGTTTGTGGTTATTTAATTCGAATGTCATGTTTCCCTTCTCGGACTCACGTTAAGTCGGGAGACTGTCTCTATCTGAGAACTTAATGCGATCGGAATTGTAATACCGCGAATGTGCGTATCGGGGTACCACTGCTCTGATACCAAACTTGTGAACCCCCAAGGATCTGGGTACCCGTTTACGACACAATTCGCAATATTCCATTTATGACATCGCATTAAAAGCATAATCTTATGGGGAAATTTTTCGCAATGAATATATTTGCAAGTGACATTCGACATTCACATTCACAACCACAAGTTAATAGAGAAAAATATTGACACCAAAATCTTATTTCATTAATTTCAACATGCACAATGTCTGACAGTTCATACAACATCCCAAAAATGTGACTGAAGAGAAGAAGCAATTACAATATCAATTGAACTAAAAACTGTAACAAAAACCACATACCGTCTGGTATAGACCTTGTCTCCTGGAACCCTGTATAGCTACTGAACAACAGACTCCTTTCCTGCCATGCGTGCAAGGAAGAAAAGGAGTCACAATTGTGAATACAAACCCGTAGTTTAAATAATTAACAAGTAATTTAATGTGCAAAAGAGAGCAAGTAGAAGGGTGGAATAAACACTATTTACATCTACTTGCGTAAGTAAAAAGGTAGTCAGGCTTGTAAGCATTTCTCATAAACTCCCATTATCCCAACACTTTTCATATTTAACATATTTATTTTGTAATCAAATGTTGATAATTATAGGAGTATGCATATATGTATATATCTCTATTATTATATTGACCAGATATCAAATCTGTGGATTTGTCGATGTGAAAGATGGAATAGGTGATATTTATAGATTACTTAATTCCCAAGTTCAATAGGTAGGCATCAAATTCTTAATTTCAATTGTTTCAGATATAACTCCAGATGATGTAGATAAAGATCATGATTCTGGGTCTTGGAGATCATGTCGTGGAACTTGATGGCACATGAATGATGAAATTGCTAATTTCTTGTCATTGAGATTATATCATGGTTCGATATAGGACTGATATAATGATGATGGATTTGATCCTTAATGCTATTTACTCCTTTTTAGTTAGTGGATAGTCTGTGGTCTTGGTTCGTGTGAAACCTCACACTATGACTCTAAGGTATTAAAAGTACCTTAGGGTTGGGGGGCCTCCGTAGGCATGCGGTGTTGTGTAATGCATCCTAACTAAGTTCCCAACACGTCCACTAACTTATAGGGATTTCGAATCAAGTTATAGTCACCTCCAATCAACTCAATTTTAATTGTAATTTCCTCCAAATCTTCACTCTAGCTCTCTCAGATGCAACTCTTGATGATTTAGATGTAGATATAGACGATCTGGATGTAGAATCGCCAAGTCTATTGGCGAAAGAAAACTCAAGCGGTGAAGAAGCCTACAAATGGCTCTTCCGTCTCGCCCTCTAGTTGGAAGGACGGTCCAATAGAGGGATAGGTCTACTCCCCAACTACGCCACTGAGACGGGTGAGAGGGACTTCCCGGAAAAGTCACTCTAGAAAAACAGCCCGACCGGTAACGGGCAACCGAGCTCGTACGTAAAACTGAAAACCAAGGAACCCCCGCCTGGGTATCCTAATAGACAGGGTCAGTGGAACTGGTCTAAAGTCTGGATCCTAACGAGGCGTAAAAACACTGCGAGCTCGCGTAAAAACCGTGTAAAAGACTGGAATCCTAGACCCGCGCACTTGGCGGCCGCTGCCCTAACTGAGCTTCCTTTCCTCCGCTCAGTTGAGGGTCACCGCGCCCTCGTACGGTCTGGTGTAGAAGTCACCAGACCGACATTATTAAATTATAAGTGGTCAAGGATTTTCACCAGATGGATGTACTTGCCTATGGTCTAAAATTCGTGTTCTAATAATGTATAAGAATAGAGTGGAATTTGATATAACTATCATCATATCTGTATCCATATCATTTCTTGAATAAAGTCAGTATATGAGTGTACAGATACACTTGGCATATATAGCAACAAGAGTTATGTGAAGATTAAGCGTAATTGGTATGTGTCATATAATAAAGCTAGGCAAAAAAAAAACCAAGTGTATACTGCAAGTGAGGTGCATTTTTTTTAACTGTACTGGGGATGACCCACAACCTATCCCAATAATTTGTTCAAATCTGAATAATTATTATTTAGTTTACAATTGAGATCTTGATTGCATGAGGAAGATCACTTAGATGGAAGTCACCAATTTATACATACTAATCAGAACCTATATGGGAAATCAGAACATTAACAAAAATGAGTTTTCTCTTAAATAGCCATTACTTATAAGCAATTTAAATTTCTTAACTAATGAACTTGCCCAAAACGAAACCCCAATATTTATTTACTAGTTATATATTAAAAATTTTAATTACCTTGTGTGCATCCCACATCATATATTAATGACACATTAAAGTAAACCGGATATATATATATATATATTAAATTTGTTTTATTTGAAGTAAGTACTCAATTCATGAGATTGCACACCTATTATAAACGTGAACTAAATAGCCAATAATTGTGTAATTCCTAAATAAATAATAATTATCAATTTGCAGGTGCATGGGTTCAAAGGAGTTTGAACATGGAATTTTGCGTGAATGGCATGGACAAACAAATTGCAAATTTTAAAAAATATATAATAAGAAACTGAGAAGACAACAAAATTGAAAACCTAACCTAATAGAGATCTTCTTGAATTTGATAAATGAGTCCAATTTCAAGGTGTGAATCATTTAGATCGACGACAGTAACATGATCTTTAGTTGTAGCTATAATATTATTTAATAACATTAGTAACATTATCTCAAATAATAAACAGCAGAACTCAATCAATCACCAGAAACGGCATTCCATTGAAATTTCTTTTTGTAAAAAGAGATAGGAGTTTGTATTATCTTTTGAATTGAAGTAAAATCACATCTTTGCCATTGTTTGAACAGTCAAAAGACAACCATATCTATATATATATATTTTGAACTGACACTGTTACTGTACAGAAATTATAAATTTCCAATAATTCTGGAACCATATTAAATTAGGACTGAAATTAAATCCAAATTATGTATATTTTTAATAGAATCAGACAAGGTGATACCGAACTCATGAGGATCAAGATATATTATTAATCAAGCATGCCCCATGCTTTATTTGTTTAAGAAGCAACTGATTATGCTACAAAAGCATATGCAGGACAGTAAAAGATGGAAAGGATGGTGCATTTGAAGCTTTGATCTATATGTAAAACAACATGCATGACAACAAATGAATAAAGATAGGATTGTACCTTGGAAATCTTTCAACCTTGGTGGTCAATTTGGCATGCAATAAACCCTACAATAGCTGCTGGACAGCAGCTAAAAAGAAAGAAATTAATTAATTGGGGCACTTTCCAGGGTTCCAAGGGCTGTTGGAAACTTTAGCAACTTTGGCTAGGGCTTGGGCAGCAATAGTGCTGATGGAGAGAATGCAACAAGAGCTGGGTACAGCAGCTCTTTGCAGGAAAAAATTTTGTTGGATTAACAGGGGGAGAGGAAAGCTCTTCCTCTCACGTTGGATTTGGAAGAAATTGGAGAGAAAGTGGGAATAAAACAATGAAGGGCTGGTTTATATAAAAGAAGTGAGGTTTATTTGGATGCCAAGTGGGAGTGGAAGAAACCCCAAGTGGAGGGTAATTAGAAGACAACAATTAAAGGCCATATGGCCTGTAGCTGTCTGCTACGACAGATATATAAAAAAATTTTAATTTTTTTCAACAGTCTGCTTACTGCTTGTCTCCTGCTTTTACTGTTCAGCAGAAAATAAATATTATTTTTTTTTTTACAAAATTTTCTCTTTATATGAGATACTTAAAATTGACCGAAATCGCGCATCAGACCTCGAATTTTGATGTACAATATCTTGAATTGATCGTATCGGAACGACGATCAATTTGAGTATAATGTTGATATAATTCTGATCGGGTTTTGAATTTCCGAAATTTTCGGATACGGTTTTTGTTTAAGATTAAATTTTGTAGTTTAAAAATATCAAACGACCTCCGATTGACAAACGGTCGATTCGGTTGGTCTTGTATCGTCGAATCGGATCTCATGATGGTCTCGGTTCATTTTGCGGTTTCCGAATTTGCGTCGTGGCT
The DNA here is from genome assembly GCA_037367405.1 of Ottelia alismoides. NCBI lineage: Eukaryota > Viridiplantae > Streptophyta > Magnoliopsida > Alismatales > Hydrocharitaceae > Ottelia > Ottelia alismoides. The sequence goes on from JAZKJV010011627.1 coordinate 345,453, forward strand.
TTTTCGCTGCGCGCATTACGAAGTGACCGATTTTTGATCGATTTCACCCGAACAACTTTTGATTCATGATCAATTTGTCGTTTTAGGTTGTTTAGTATTGACCGACAATGTTATTGGGTTCATTGGACCCAAAATCGGACGAGTTCGGGTTTGATTGGAAACCGGATGCTACAAAGATCAATGGAAATATGAGTAATAATTTTTCCTTCTCGTACAACATCACGAATGGAGTGACGGTCAACTTTAATGTGCGTAGTCCTGGATTGGTGGCAATGTAAGTAGCAGACTTGTTGTACATTACGAGGGGACTGGAGTGGTAGTATGAAGTCCGAGTTCCTGTAGAAAAGAAAGAAGCCATGTAATCTCACAGGTGGCTTAGACCATTGCCCTGTACTCTGTCTCTACACTTGATATTGAAACCACTGTCTGTTTCTTGTTGTGCCATGTAACAAGCTTGTCACCAACAAACATAGCATAACCAATAGCTAATCGTCAATGCTCAGGTGAACTGTCATAATCCACATAAGCAGTGACATCATTATGGCCATTGGCCCCATAGAAGAGGCCGTACCCTGGAGATTCCTTCAAATATTGAAGGATCAGAAGAACATCCTGCCAATGGCTATAGAGAGGTATTTCCATGTGCTTGCTCTCTTTGCTTACAACATATGACATATCTGGTCTAGTGTCAGTAAGGTAAATCAGTTTTCTCACTAGACTTCTATATAATGTATGGTCCTCAAACTCAGGATCAATAGATGTAGAGTATTTCCTCAGTTTTATGGGGATGCCAGATGGTTTGCATCCAAATAATCTAGCCTCTGTGAGAATATCCGGCCAATACTTCCGTTGTGAGAGATGTAGTCCCTCTGTAGTACATATCAACTTAATGCCAAGAAAGTAGCAGAGTTGTCCAAGATAATTTGTCGCAAATACCTTTTGAAGGAAGGCCTTGGTTTATGAAATGCTTGCTTTGTCAACCAGTGACACCCATTTTATTAGCATAGCCATCTAGTATAACCGTGCCAGTGGACCGTCGTCTGACAAAGATAGAGTAGTTAGATGTCCCGTGGAAGCCAAGAGAATTGTTCTCAATAGTAAGCATGTTAATCCGTACACGAGGATTCTGCTTTAGGTCATAGATGGATTTATGAAGTCAACACACGCTCCCCCTCGAATGAGTAACTCGACAGCTGCATCATATAAACCTCCTCCTTGAGGTCTCCATAGAGGAAAATATTTTTCACATCTAGCTGAAAAATAGGCCAGTTCTTATTGGCAGCAACAATAAGAATGGTGCTTATAGATCCCATTCTGGCGACTGGAGAGAAAGTCTCAAAGTAATCCACACCATAAGTCTGAGTGATGCCTTTAGCTACCAATCCGACTTTCAATTTATTAGTAGAACCATTAAACATTGTTGCAGAAGTCGGTATTTGATATTCAGTCTGAGGGGCCACTAAATAGAGAATAATCAGTATTCGGGTGACTATTCAGAATAATCGATTTTTTATTTTTTAAAGTATTTTAAATATAACATTTAATTCTAATACATATATTTTTATATATGTATACATATATGACCATCAATTAACAAGAATTCAAGATAAAAGTACCAATTAACGAGATACATGTATGGGTCTTTGATATTTCTAGTATTATTGCTATAAATGGTAAGCTTTCAGAGTTAAAAAATAAAAATAAATAACATGAATTCAGCAGTCTGTCAATAGTGCCAATCGGCTGAATAGTCAGATCGACTATTCGATCAAGCCGACTATTGACTGACTATCTATTGTTCAGTCGGGGACCCCCCATACCTCATAGTCGGACTGACTATTCGGTCTAGTCGGCCGACTATTGCAACACTACCATCAAGTGACTGTTTGGAAGTAAAGACCCATCTGCATGCCACATGACTCCCAGCTACGTGCCCCTAGATGTAAGTGTGTCCATCTCCTCATCCATGACTTTTCGTCAACCATGGTCTTACAATATACTATGATGATCACGAGGAATATAGACAACCATTAGAGCATCTGTAAATCTTTTATCATGTCTTTATAAGTCATCAATAGAAGTAAAATGTGACATTAGGATGAAATGTACATTGCCTTTTTTATTTCCGCAGAGCTTTCCTGAGGAGCATCTGGTGCAGTGATGATGGGAGCACTTGAAGAAGGCACATTATCATACAAATAAGGAACATGCAAAGGTATAGAAGCATGCAAAGTAGTGTGTTTGCATTTATAAACAATCGGTGGTGGTAGCTCCAATGGGATGTTACTAACATGCTGTGTAAAGTAGTTAGTTTGTTCAAAAAAGGTGACATCAGTGGATATATAGTAATGGTGACCTGGAGGCTCGTAGCACCTGTACCATTTTTGGGTATGAGAATATCCAACGAAAGCACACTTGAAAGCACGAGGATACCATTTATCAGTAGTTTAAAATTGTGTACGAAATCAGTGCAACCAAAAATCCTCAATGCAAGTGGAAAAGGTTCCTCGTCGAGATACAAGAGTGAGAAACTAACTCCTCTTGAGGATTGAAGATGGGACCCTATTGATGAGGTATATGGGCCTGAGAACAACATCCTCTCAGTGGATTTGGGACCTTCATGTGAGTAAGGTACGAATAATGTCCAAAAGGTGGCGAAGCTTTCTTTCTGTTACCCCATTCTGTTGTGAAGCCATATAGACATGAGGTCTTGTGAAGGGTCCCTTAAGTGGTAAGAGAGATACCAAGTCATGTTGAGTGAGTTCAAGAGCATTGCCAATCGTGATAGTTTGAATACATGTAAAGAAAGATGTTTTAACAAGTTGAAAGGACTTAACAATGTTATTAATTTCTGACTGTTCCTTGATAAAATAGACTCAGGAAGACCTGTACGAAGACAACAAAGTATCTATGACTAGCAATAATACGAACAAGACAAGATCCACAAATATCACAATGGACTAAAGAGAAAGGTAAGGATCAACGTGGATTTGTCCTAGGTGGAAAAGAAGCCTGATGGTGTTTGTTGAACTGACTTGCTTCACACTTAAAAGTTTTCGGGATGACAATTCATGAATTGTTGGGAAAGAGCTTTAGCAGATTGGTGATTGAGACACAAATGCCATAAGAACATGTCAGCAGACACGGAGACCATACCTGTAAAGATTGAATCAACATGGATATCGAGGTAGTAAAGGTCGTTCTTCTCATGTCCCCCATCAAAAATCTGCATTGTATGGATATCCTGAAAATAGCAACGAAACTCGTCAAAATTCACTTGACAATTCAATTCTACACATAGCATGTGAACTGATAAGAGGCTTAGAGGAAAATCCGGCGTGCAGTAAACGCCAGAGAGACTGAGCCTGGAGGAGAACACTATAGTCCCAACAATGGTAACATGAGAATGTGCACCGTTGGCTAGCCGGACTAACTTTACAGCAGGAGGTTGAGAAGAGGTCATAAAATTGTCTCCTTCAGTCAAGTTAGTACTCATCGGAGTCATGATCCAAGTCGGTGCTTTAGTCGGAGCAAAGTTGGCTACAATATTTGAGATATTTAGCAGGATGTTTAGTAGAAGTAGTCTCACTGTGAGCAGAGTTCTGTAGAAGCGCACCAGGTGGGTGATAGAATTCCTCTTAGTGTTGACGAACACTGTGAAGGCCTGAAACCATAGAACGTAGTTATTTGTGCCCTTGAGTTTAATAGAAGTCCCATGTACCATCATAGCAGATGCAATGTACATGGGTTCGTTCTCGATAGAAGTTGATGCCATCGCGGTAAGAGTAATAGATCAAAGAGTAGTTACAGGAATTTAAGCAATCATGAGTTTAGGGTTTGACGCCCTTGTTCTACGCACTAGTAGTCTTGCACACAATCTGAATTTAGGCTTCAGAGATCTGAATTTGGTCTGGATTTGGGTTTCCAGATGCTATACCGATGTTATGAGGGCCTCACACGAGTCCAGATGGTCTGGAGTTGTGTTTCCAAATCTTAGGCGTTCCCAATAGGTGCCGGCGGCACCTTATGAAGGCACACGAAGGTCCCAGGAGCACCCTAGGTGCAGTTGGCGGCACCATACAGGTGCTGGAGATGCCCGATAGGTACAGGCGGCACCTTCTAAGGGCACGAGGACAACCTGGGGTGGCCTCGGCGGTTCTCAAGAATTGTTGGCGACCGCTTGGGGTGGCCTGGCGGCACCCTCTGAGGTGCAGGCGACGCTGCAGGGCCCTCGCACGGCCTGGTGGCGGCACTGCTTGCCCTAGTATAGGCCGACAACGGCACTGCAGTCTGATGAGGACCTTGTGTGGGACATACGTTGAGAAACGGGCCCATGTATGGAACCTACACGACGTACGTGCGGCATCACGAGGCTTGGAAGAGAAGGAGAGGGCTTGGCGGTGGCAGTTGGTGCTTCTATAGGAACATCGGTCTAGGACCGTTGCTCTGATAACATGTGGAAAAGAGAATGAATTGACTTATCTTATTCAAAGGGCATGTGTTTTCTTATATAGCGTGAAACTCTAGAAGAACGAAAAGAAAATTATACATATACCCCGAAGGGATTACATGACTAAAATAAGAACAAAGCCCAATAACTCTGACACTATATATAGCATGAATGTCTTAAATGAAACATGATTGGTGACCTCTATTTCTGTACTATTTTGCTTTGAATTCCATACTTGTGAGATGCATGGATTGTTCAGAATGCATCTGATAGTTGGTCTATTCTTTCAAGGTTTAAGCCCTCCATATGAGGTCACAAGATCGCAGATGATCACGACATCTGATATTTTCTCCACGGAATAAACACATAATTGTGTAATATACTCTATCTCTGTTTGTACCCACTTAATGGTCTAGTGGTAGTACAATGTGTCTACCACACAAAAGACCATGGTTCAAATCCCTCTCTTGCAGTGGTTGCGTTAGGTAGTCGACAGCCAACATAAAAAATAGCCGAATCTTTCAACATGGGTTTGAGCAAGAATCCATGTAGCCGACCCTACTTATAGTGGGAGAAGGCTTAGTACATTTTTTATACTCTATCTCTGTTTCTGCAGCTCAATGAGTTGAGAATATTCTGTCGTGATTTCTTCATTTGAGAGAAGCCGAATTACTCATTTTCATGATTGGGGTTGTGTATGTGACACGTGTATTAATTAGGCCCAATTCATCTCTTATGACCATATTGATTATACTGAGAATTGTTGCTAAGGAAAACACAGTATAACTTTTGTCCATCAGGTTGTCGTCATCATACTTCATGATAATGCTTCCACTAGATAAGAGACAATGACTTAATTAGCACCTTTTAGTCCCGTAATAGGCCTCCATTAGCTCTATTGGTTTCTTATAGAGCCTCACACTGTAACCTTTGCTGACCATTCATATGTATCTCCGAAATGTCTTGTATGTCGTAATTACATGGCTTTTATGAGTGGTTTGTCGATCCACTGTGTCAAGGCATATTATGTGGCAACAAGAACCCGCTCTCTTCCCTGAGGATAATACAAAATGGACACACGATTCTTGTAGTTAATTGGAGACAATTGCCTAACACTGGTCAAGCAATACTGAAGTAGATACACAGCTCAATACAGAGAACGCCGTCTTTGATCCAAATATCTCTTATTTGTTATGGCATACTTTATAGATTGGGTGAGTTGCTGTGGCTGTAAAGGAGGCATGAACCATTCGATGAAATCTCCATGTACTAGTCATGCTTGCACTAAAATGGGGTTCATATATATGGTATCTTTGCACTGGTCACCTTCCGCAGCAAAAAATGATGAGATTTCTTTTCTTAAAATAGGAAAATATGGGGTGGATATCCTCGAAATGTGCACTCTTACTCATGTATATTAATAAAGCGTAAGGTACATAGTATTACAAAGACCAAGCACCAAAGAGTGCTTTAGTGTGTTCAATTACACACTGCATAAAAACGCTCCTCTTTAAAGTTGACCACCCCATTTTTTTTCCAATGGACCAAAGCGTGGCAAGTTGGCAACAACCCAACCAAAAATGATGAGATTTCTAAAATATATTCCAACCTCCTCATTTTTTCAATACGAGGTATGCCAACTTATAAAACATTATAAGAGCTCTTTTCCAAGTTGACATGGACGGTATCTAGGTATGTGTTTGATCTAGTGCATTTTGATGTTGGAGGATATAAATATGCTCCAAATTACTTAAGGCAAAGTTATAATATTCTTGTTGATTTTACCCATGCCTTCTAGATGTTTTACTGATTTCCAAAGTCGACGTTAGAAATACCATCCAAAAGGTTTTAATGTAAATAAATTACCTAGATCCTCGCCATGAAGGGGATCCAGACCTCCAACATCATCCAATCACATGCGGGCTTCGATCGCATGCTCTGCACCCTCAAGAACGATGCTCGCTGAAGGTGGTTTTCGCACCGTAGCTCTCAAAACTCTCTACGTCATCATACCAAACAATTGACATGCCATATGGGACTTTGTGAAGAAAGGAAGTGTTGGATATTTCCATTGCAACCATACCAAGTACATACAAGTTAGTGAGGGTCAGGTGTCCACAATGGCCTTGTAGATAGGTTGGGCCTCACAAATATCGCACAAGGGAGGGATGGGGTCAATGTAGAAGAAGATAGGAGCGGGGAGGAGAATGAGGACTATTTTTTTTAGGTTTGTGAATTCTTGTGTAAACATTTTTTTCATTTAACTCCTTTGACAATAATCTCAAATGATTTCACCAACAAATATTAACGGTCCAGGGCACAAAAGTTATTAGAAATATTATCCAATGGCACTTGTTATTACAAGATAAGCACTGTTATTACAAAAATGTGTTGTTGTCAAAGTTCAAAAAGGTGCACAAGTGATGTTGCCACAAATACAAAACATCACAAATTTCTCAGATTGATCGAGCAACTCAATCACAAACATTTGAACATGTTCATCAACTAAGACATTTCAAAGGATGTGAAAGGAAAAAAGAGATGTCTTTTTTGCACTTTTGGTATTCTTAGCATTATAATTTTGTACTCAGTGTTCATGAGAATGCCATTTTGTATGTACAAACAAATATATAAATGTTACGTGGGAGGATTTTTTCACATGTATGAAATGAATGGATACATTTTTGTTGTTGATTATGAGTCACATCTCAAATATGTGATACTGATATCACGTGTTATCGATGCGAGTTTGAAATGCCTCATGGAGATGCAACATAATATAGTTGTGGTATTGAAGGAGTAAGTTTATATGTCCCTCGGTATATATGATTAATTTTTTTAATTGCCATATTCATAAATTTTCCTCGTATTTGTTTTATATAGATAGATTATCTCAAGAGTCATTCAAATCAGTGTATTAAACTAACGACATGGGGATAAGTAAGATAGAGTGACTTTGCAAGGTCAGGATTTAAATACAAAGTTTTTTACGCTTATGCACCTTCGTGATTTTGCCATTACATTTATACTTCTCTTTTTTTTGCAGTATCACTTGTGCCCCTACCTTCTTGGACCATTAGCATTATGCCTCTTGGGTTAATTCCATTCATTCATCTCCCATGCAGACGTTAACTTTTGGCCACAAGCTAATTAGAAAGAAAACATGGGGTACAAGTTTACTTTTCTTGTTCTTCTTACTCATCATTATCACCATCATCATCATCTTCTTCTTCTTCTTCTTCCTTCCTTCCTACCCACACCTTCAACCTCACGAAGAATTACTGCAACAAGCATCACCGTCGCCGCTCTCCAGTCACTTTCACCTAGCATCATCTTGATCTCCCTTCCCACCTCCTATGCCCAGTCCCTCCTACTGACCCCCCTTTCTTGCTGTGAATCACCTCTGCTAGCCCCTCTCCGACTCCCCTTTTAGAAGCTTCCTCCTTGATGCCTTCGGCCCCATGCTCCCTGTTGTAAGGGAATGAATGAGATGATTTCCATTAACCCTAGAGCTCTCTTATATAGGAGAAAAGCTCTATGGGTAATTTACATAAAGAGGACAAACAAATACTAAATGATAAAATTACTCTAACATGATAAAATTACTCTAACACTCCCCCTCAAGCTGGAGCATATATATCCAACATGCTCAGCTTGGAACAACAAAGATGAAATGGACCCCTAGCAAGGGCCTTGGTGAACATGTCTGCAACCTGCTCTCCTGATGGTACATGAGAAGTTGAAATAAGCCCCTTTTGAATTAAGTCCCGTGTATAATGGCAATCTACTTCAATGTGCTTCGTCCTCTCATGGAAGGCTGGATTATTGGCTATGAACAATGCTGCTTGGTTATCACATTTCAGATGCATGGGAAGAGGAACATCAATAGTTAAATCAGTTAAAACTGATTTAACCCACATCATCTCAGCACTACCTTGGGCCATTGCCCTATATTCTGACTCTGCACTAGATCGAGCCACTACAGTTTGCTTCTTACTCTTCCAAGCTACTGGTGAGCTGCCAACAAATATAATAAAACCTGAAGTTGACTTTCTATCATTAGGACACCCAGCATAATCTGCATCAGCATAACCTGTGACGGATATCGAGGTATCTCTTCTAAATAGGAGACCAGTGCCTGGAGATGACTTCAGATATCTCAAGATCATAAAAACAGCATTCATGTGAGCCTGCCTGGGTTGCTCCATGAATTGGCTTACCCTATTAACCGCAAAGGCTATATCCGGTCGGGTAATAGTGACATACAAGAGCTTTCCCACTAGCTCTCTATATCGTCTCTTATCTACCTCCTCAGAGTCATCATCATACAGTTTGATATTAGAATCCATAGGAGTAGCCGCTGGTCTACATCCTGCCATACCTGTCTCAGATAAGAGATCCGTAACATACTTCTTTTGTGTCATTACCATACCTTGCCTGTTTCGTGCAAACTCCAGCCCCAAAAAGTAGCGAAGTGTACCCAAATCCTTCATAATGAACTGCTCGCCAAGAAACTCCTTGGCTGCTTGAATGCCCTGCTCATTGCTGCCTGTAATAACAATATCATCAACATACACTAAGATGATCACAGTACCTCGCTGGTCTCTCTTTACAAAGAGAGTATGATCTGATGTAGATCTGACGAAGCCCTTCTGTTCAATCAACTCCGAGAGCTTCTGAAACCAAGCCCGTGGACTCTGCTTCAGGCCATATATGGCCTTATTAAGACGGCACACCATACTGGACCCCCTCAGCAGCAAACCCCGGCGGCTGCTGCATATAGACCTCTTCCTGTAAGTCACCATACAAGAAGGCGTTCGTGACATCAAGCTGAAATAGGGGCCAGTCGCGGACAACAGCAACTGCAATGAGAATCCGTAAGGTAGAATGACGAGCTACTGGAGAAAACGTCTCCTGATAGTCCACCCCATATGTTTGGGTGAACCCACGAGCAACCAACCTGGCTTTGTATCTATCAACCGTACCATCTGCCCGATGCTTAACAGTAAAAACCCATTTGCTTCCGACAATGGACGCACCTGGTGGAGGATGCACAACACTCCACGTACCACGTGACTACAATGCCGCCATTTCCTCTTCCATAGCTAAACGCCACGGGCTGCTCTGTAGGGCCTCCTGATAAGACCGTGGGATGTGTACTGCCGATAACCCAACAACAAACTTGCGAAAGTCCGAGGACAAACGCTCCAACGACGCCTGAGAGCAAAAATCCATCCCATATTTGGGATTCATCGTCCGAGCACGCTTCTGCCGTCTATGAGCAATAGGTATATGTAGGTCATCGACTGGAGGAGTGACAGTACCATCGGTACCCTGTACATCCATCTGCGCATTCACATCACCTGTGCCATCAGTAGAACTCAAATGATCAGTACATACCTCGGGCGTGCTGGATGATGGAGGAGGCACATGAGCAGAGGGCCGTCGCTGATAGACCTGAGGATAATAAACAGTAGTTGGTGGTGGCGGTGGTGGTAGTGGTGGTGGTGGCGGTGGTGGTGGCGGTGGTGGTGGTGGTGGTGGTGGAGTAGACTGTGGTGGTAGATTAGAGCATGGAACAGATGGAGGTGGAGGCGGCACATAGATGTCATCTCCTTCCTCTGAGTAAGTGAGTCTGTCACCTGTAGGAGAAAAATACATAATGGACTCAAAGAAGGTGACATCTGCACTGACGTAGTACCTTCGTTTAACTGGATCAAAACATCGATATCCCTTCTGGGTTTTGGAATAACCCACAAAAACACATTTGACAGCTCTGGGAGAGAGCTTGTCAAGACCAGGAGAAAAACAATGAACAAATGCAACAGATCCAAAAACACGCGGTGTTAGGGAGAAAAGATCCTTCTCGGGAAACGCAGTCAAGAACGGAATCTTCTCCCCTAACACTGTCGAAGGCATACGATTAAGAAGATAACAGGCAGTGAGAACCGCATCCCCCCAATAGGAGTGAGGGGCACGACTCTGAATCAAAAGAGTTCTGGTCATATCCAACAAATGACGATGCTTCCGTTCAGCCACCCCATTTTGTTGGGAGGTATAAGCACACGACGTCTGATGCACAATCCCATAAGACATAAGAAATTTGGACAATTGGGTACTGCACAACTCTAGAGCATTGTCAGACCGTATGTACTTCACTTTAGCGGAGAAAATATTTTTTATTTCCATAAGAAACGACTGAATAAAATGACCAGCATCAGATTTATTTTTTAAGAAGAAAGACCCAAGAAAGTCTAGAGAAATCATCGACAGCAACAAGATAAAACCTGTGCCCTTGAAGATCAGGGACACGACTGGGACCCCAAATATCAAAATGTAGCAGCTCAAATCGACCATGATGACTTGGACCTATACGACTTGGAAAAGACGACCTGTGATGTTTGCCAAGTTGGCATGCCTCACACTGAAAATTAGACTTGGGAGAAATCTGTGGAAGAATATGGACCATCTTTTGCAACGGAAGATGGCCAAAGCGAAGATGCTAAGTGTAGGGTGATACCGATCCAGCCCTCATAGAAGAGATACCAGCATAAGGAGATTGCACCAGTCTATAAAGACCCCCTTGCTCATGGCCAGTCCCAATCACTCTGCCCATTAATATGTCCTGAAACACAAGAGTAGATGGATCAAATATAGCACGACAATGTAAATCTTTGGTGAGTTGACTAATAGACAGCAAATTCATCGAGAACTTCGGTGCATAGAGAACATTGGACAGTCTCAAGGTAGGAGTCAACTGTACCTCCCCCTGACCAGTAATAGGGGAATATGTACCATCAGCTATCACCACCGATCGTTCAGATTGAGCAGGATGGAAGACACTAAACTGACCTCTGTCACCACAGAGATGGTGTGATGCACCTGAATCCATGATCCATTCTGATAGATCCGCCTTGTAACACTTACTAAAGGCAATGGGTGCGGAACCTATGAAGGCACCCACAGATGGAAAATATACCTTGTTGTCTGACATGACGACAACAATAACCTTGCGTGCACAGGAAAGCACGCTACAGGAGTCTTCGACACGCTGCTCCAAACGTGAGGGCACCAGCTCGCCTGGAATAAATAATGTGATAACCAGTATTCCAGGCACCAGCTACTGTCCAGGCGAAGAATATGCACAGGGACTTTGATATGGGGGCACCAGCTACTGTCCCAGAATAAATAATGTGACAACCAGTATTGCTACCAAGATTGATTCCATTGACAACTAAGTCAGGAAATAACCCAACAACAGAACTTGAGAAAGCCCCAAAGAAGCGCAATCTGCGGGAGTGCCCGTAACAGCATAGGCAGTTCTTCAGCAGCTAGATTGAGGTTGTTAATGTTGCTCTTTCCTGCAAACCAGTTGTATGATAGAGATACAGAAGGCACGCCATGTAAAAGAGCCTCTCGAGCCCCAGCTACTATGCAGATTTCTCTTCACCAAACCGCAAGCAAAAAGCGACAGACCCAAAAGTAGCTAAAAGGTTTCATACGTAGGAATACGAGAAGCTCAAACAAAGAGAAACATCACAGTTTAAATGGCGCCCACCGTGGGGAGATCTCGGATGACGCCAGGCGATGGTGCTACAGGAGATGGCGCTACAGGCGAGACCTCGGATGACGCCAGGCGATGGCGCTACCGGAGATGCGCTACAGGCGAGACCTCGGATGAACGCAGACCTAGGGCAACTCAGGCCTAGGGCAACTCAGGCGCAGGCGATGGCGAGATTGCAGACCTAGGGCAACTCGGATGATCGCCAAGCGACTCTCGTGCGATGGGGATGGCGCAGGCGCAAGTCTCGAGATAGAAGGAGAGAGAGAAGGGCGGCGGGTGGGGTACGGTTAGGTTTTAGAACTCCGGTCTAGGACCGTCGCTCTGATACCATGTTGTAAGGGAATGAATGAGATGATTTCCATTAACCCTAGAGCTCTCTTATATAGGAGAAAAGCTCTATGGGTAATTTACATAAAGAGGACAAACAAATACTAAATGATAAAATTACTCTAACATGATAAAATTACTCTAACACTCCCCTACTACATTGATCCTTTGGTGGATGCCATGCTGAGGTCTGGGGCGAGCCACCACATAAAGTTCAAGAACATGGACTGGGACTGCATGAGTCTGTATATAAGTGGGGGGCTATTTTCGATGCTAGACTCGTAGGATATGTATACAAGAATAACGGGATGTGTTTGAGGGAGAGTGGCATGATAATGAAGTTTCTCAAGATGGTGAAGGCAAATTTTGAGGCATCCTGGTTCGGGGACATGGAGGGGTAGATACCAGAAGAGCTGCTCAAGATCCCGTTTGCGGTCGATGCCTCTGCTCACCTATGGCGAGGCCTAACACCTTTGCCATCATTTTAAGGATGATCCTAACTAGGAATGAAGAGGAACAAACCCTCCTCCTTTTGTCTTTGTTATCCTTTCGGATATTTTTCTCTTGGAAAATTGATGAGCTCGAATGCCTTGTATCATTGTGAAGCGACTGCCATTCAGGGCACCACTGGAATTGCGTATCACCGCTCCCAACCTTGATGTTGCACAATCCCTTTCATCTTCCCAGCAATCTCGGCGAGCCAACACCGCCTCCTCGTTATTGTTCATTATCGATGCCATTCCCCCAGATACCAACGACTCCATAGTCGACCATCTGGAGCCAATGTCCTTCCTCAACGATTCCATAATCGACCATCTGGAGCCAATGTCCTTCCTCGTGACTCGACGATGACGGCCTCCGGTCGACGATGGAGACGGAGCAATCAACACCATAGTGTTGTCGTAACACTGGTGACACGAGTGCTATGCTTGAATCCGAAGATCGATTTTTTTCGCTTTGTTAGGATTTGTGTTCGTGTCTTCTGTTTTTGATATTAAGTTGGGTTCTTATTGTAGGTTGGATTATGCTTGGCACTTCCATGGAAGTAAATTGTTTTCAGAATATTGACACATATCCTTGTGTAGAGGGGTACGCAATGGGAGGGACACAACGCACAAATGTTAAATAAGATATTGGTTTAAATAAATCATGATTTAGTTCACCCATTGATGGCTAAATTAACGGATGGGCACACGTGTTAACGATGCAAGAAAGTAGGGGCAGAAATGATATTGCAGAAAAGGGAGGGGCATAACTTTAATTGCATAATCTCGGAGGGGCACACGTGTTAAAGACCCTAAATACAAAGTTTATATTGGTCGGCATGTAATTGCATATTTATTAGGATTATAGGTGTATATAGATGATATGTTGTTGCCTCTGTATACAGACTCAACCCTTCACCTGAAAGATTGAAAGCACACCGATTTGCTTTTCTTTTTGTATGTCGTGTTCAGCTTTAGCGTCCTTTTCATGTTTTAATCATGCCTTACCTTCTATAGTGGGTCAAATTGTGGGCGGGTTGGAATATTTTTGGTATTTGATTATTTTTCATGTAAACTTGACTACATTCAATATTTAAAATCGATTGTGGTCTTATTGCATTTCTGATTGCAGTCCAGGTGACATTTTTAGCAACATTGCACTTGAAGCTACACCTAAAAATTTCTCCTCGATCAGAGGGATTCAATACAAAAGCTTCTACTGTGCAGCTCGAATGCGCCTGGCAAGTTCCATATATTTGTGGTTGATATTCTATGTTCCTTAAGGTTATGTTCTCTGAAGCTCTATTGCTACATTGGATTTTGGTCTGGCATTGACATCCATTTGTATTGTATCTACTATGTAGCATAATGCTTGAAGTTCTGTCCATGTTGAAACCTTGATATGCTTTTGTACATAATATCTAAAATAGTGTACAATCTACATCTCCGCCGGTTTTTTTTTACTGTGGAATGAATACAGCAATCTCACTGATCCCATCTGTCTGAAAGGCATTGTGACTGTGCATATGTGGATTTTTTGGAGTTAAACCGCAAATTATACTATCTGATGCATCATCCTTGTTTCTATATTTTTTAAATCTGCTAATGTCTTGGGTTCAGGTTGGCCAGATGTCTCCTGGTTCTTCTGCATTCAAGAACAGAATGTACATTACTGTCGTCTGGTCGAAACCCAACCAGCTGATCCCAAGAACAACTGATTCAAACCACAAAGGCAATGCTAAGTTTTGCTTGTTTTTTTGCTTATAATGGGAAAAATCTTTCTCTAACATGTGTAACGGACAGAGTGTAGTTTGATATAGACAGATAATTGACAACGTATTGACTCGGTACAACATCTTGAGTCTTGACTCTGCAACCTGTGCTGATGCAGCGTTGAAGTGGACGATTTGCAGAAAAATCTACAGATAACGGGGAACTGTTCTTTCTTTTTAAACATGGTCGATCCTACACTGTCCCAGCTGAGTTCATGGGTTCTCCGTCGGAGCTCCCTGATCTCGGTTGCGCAATGGATTGCTTCGAGTCTGTCCCTGCATTTCCTTGTGCATAAAAAAATACGACATTGAGCTTGTGCGGTGAAAATTCTGTGAGTATTACAGCTATTAGATCTTTGAAGTACAAGGATATTCTGAATATAAATCTATTTTTCAATTAAAATACGTTCATATAATTAAGGGTATAAAAGTACACTGATCAAGAAGCTAGGGACATTTCATATTCATGTGGTGGTTTGTGATAGGTGCATGTTCAATTCCTTTAGTTTTACGTTAGAATTGATTAGTTTGAATAGTATATGCTCTTTTTCACATGGCAGATTGAAATCTCACTGAGCAATAGGACGGGTTTGCTTCTTCCTGCTCTAGCTGCCCGGACTGTAAGAAATTCTATACATGCAACTACCATATATGGTAGTTGTCAATTTTATTTTTATTTCTTATATTGTGGCTCATGATTAATTATGAAAGGATGCATCTTTTGGGAGGTTGCTTTTGGTGGTTACCTTAATGGATAGGTAACCATCATGTTATATATATATATATATGGATTGAGGTCCCCTCTCCCTCAACTAATGAATGTAAGAGGATCTATTACTCAAGCATATTAGGCAAGAGTTGAGAATGAGAAGGAAATCCCATCTACATCACTTCATTTCCGCTACGATGGCTTCCGGTAACTTTTAAATATCATACATCTATTTTGTTTAAGTTAATAGATCTAACAATTAGATCTATCAATTGGTATCAGAGCTTTTGCATTGACTCAATTCTTGGGATTTAGAGATATGAATATCTTTTATTAGTTTCTATTAAGTCGTTTTCTAAAGGAATAGTACAGATCTTTCATGTACTATTAGTTGCTATTAGATATATTTTTTTCCCATCACCACATTGGATTTCACGTATTAGACAATTCATATAATGGTTGTAATCATCCAGAGTTGGTGTTTGGATAACATAATATGTATCCTTCCAGAGTTGTTCTTCTATACCCTCCGTTTATCACCATGTTGAAAAAATGTATCAGTGTTGATATTTGGTATATGTGATTGCATCATGCTAGATAATGTGCTTGATTTTCCATTTTTTCTGGATATTGACTTATAGATTACTTTCTCTATATCCGGATGTTTGAAACTTCTGTATTTCTATGATTTTTTTAAAGATGGATGAGGGTGTATTCACATATCACCTATTCTTGATTTTGCTACTGTGTACCTTCATTAGTTAAACAAATACGGATATAAATTGAGATGGATTTTTTAATGTTTGGAAGATGGCAGTCTAAACAAAATCTTCAGAAGATCCAAAGTTGGATGACTTAGTTCTTTTATCTTAGGGAGTACATCTATGTCTTGTATGGAAAAGTGAAAGACATTCATTTTGTTTTCTAATGCACTTTAATTTATTTTTAATGGATTAAATCCATTCGTGTATTAAAAGATTGTTATTTTTTTCTACGATAAAGTTTCTAACCTTTGTGCTTCCTGCCTATGTATGAGGTGAACGTACAACTCAAACATATTTGTACACATATCTATGATATCACTATGTAATGTATACATCTATTGTATAACCAATAACCGGTAAGTAAGATACTGCATAGCTGTGTATGTATACACTTGTACGGATTGGTTACTGGTTAGTACACATAAGTGGTTTATGTATACACTTATGTATGTACTGGTTATTATATACCCATGTAGGAACTTGTACGGAAGTGTATACAATTTGGTTACTGTATACACTTGGTTAGTACACATAAAGTGTACAAAGTGTATGTGGTTTATACCATTATTATATCAGTCATTGTTTGGAACTATTGATAATACTTTATGTATTAACCATACACTTTATGGTGTCAAGAATGGGATTGGTTCATTGATATCATAGAAATGGTAGAAATAACTTGATTATCTCCCTTTAAAGTCATTCGGATAGAGGAGTAGCCACAGCATCTGATCGGTTCATATTGTACATATTATTTCTTGTAATGAGTAATTATTGGTTAGTTATCCAAGAGTAGCCACATCATTTAGGATAACAATGCCAATACTTACATTAAGTGATGGAGTTAATTGGACTTTTTTTTTGGAATGAGAAAAATAAATTATTTTGTTAGTTATTCTAATGGCCACATGTACAGAATTTCTAATGAATTTTCGAAAATTTATTTGTCTCATTTATTAAGAAAAATCAATTGTATATTACAATTCTTTAACCACAACAAGTCTTGTAATGATAGTACATTGATTTCTCAAAATATTAGATAAGTTAATATTTTGGATTAGATTTTATGCTTGAGTTATTTGCTTATTGTGGTTGTCTTGTTATGAATTATTGCAGATAGTTCAGCTTTCATGTCTACTCAATTCAATATCTTAAATTCTGTTTTGATTGTTGAATGTCATGTATGTCATGAATCTAATTTCATTGATGTCCCTATTAATACTTGGTGGATTGATTCTAGTACTTCAATCCATATTTCCAACTCCATCCAAGGCTTTCTGAAAACAAAGATGCCACTAAAAAATGAGTAAAGCGTTTATATGGGAAATCACATGACTTCACATATTGAAGCGATTGGGACGCAACGGCTCATTTTGGAAACTGGCCATATGATTTGGAAAATGTTTTTTATGTACCCAAGTTCTCTAGAAATTTAATTTCAATATCTAGATGTTGTAATCTTGGATACAAATTTTCATTTGAAAGTATATTTTTCCATATGTTTAAGAATAACAAGTTGATTGGCACATGTGGCTCAGTGGATTATTTATATAAATTACATTTAGATCTACATTTTGAAAATAATCTTCTTGTTTGCAATGTAGTTGGTAAAAAGCGAAAACATAATAGTGATCAGTCATCAATGCTTTGGCATAAAAGATTAGATCACATCTCCATTAAAAGGATCAAGAAATTAGTAAATGATGGAGTAATTGATACTCTAGATTTTACTGATTCTAGTGTTTGTGTGGAATGTATTAAGGGAAAACATACCAACAAACATGCTAAAGGGTTAAGGAGAAGTATTAGTCTTTTAGAAATTATACATACTGACATATGTGGTCCGTTTTCTATGGAATATTTTAGTGGTAAAAATACTTCATTACCTTCATAGATGATTTCTCACGTTACATGTATCTTTATCTTTTATTTGAAAAAATCAGAAGCTATAAATGCTTTTAAGGATTATCAAATAAAAGTAGAGAGACAATTAGAAAAGAAAATTAAAATTGTGAGATCAGATAGAGGTGGTGAGTATTATGGTAGGTATGCTGGAGGAGAACAAAAATTTGAACCATTTGCGCGATTTCTTAAGGATGAAGGCATTGCATATCAATTTTCAATGACTGGTAAAACAGATCAAAACGGTGTCGCCGAAAGGCGAAATCGCACGTTAATGGATATTGTTCGAAGTATGATGAGTAACTCCTTATTACCATTATCCTTTTGGAGTGAAGCTCTAAAGACATCCGTGTACATATTGAATAGAGTTCCATCAAAAGCAGTTCCATCCACTCCATTTGAGCTTTGGAAGGGATGGAAACCAAGATTGAAACACATATACGTTTGGGGTTGTTAAGCTGAGATTAGAATCTATAACCCACATGAGGAAAATTGGATATGAAGACTACAAGTGGATACTTCATTGGTTATCCAGAAGGCTCTAAAGGTTATATATTCTATTGTCCAAATAGAGAATAGAGTATTGTAGAATCAAGGAATGCTATATTTTTGAAAAATAGAGAGAATAATGGGAGCATGATGGTAATTAAAGACATCATACTTGATGAATTATCGGATTTTGTTATACCACTAGAAAGGGAGGAGCAAAATATTCAACACGATATCTTGGATGAGATACAACATCAAGATATTGTTATCCCTCAAGTCCAAGATATTCCTTTGGTTGAACAAATAGTGAATCCTCCACTACTTGAGAATCAAGTTGAAATAGCACCAAGTGTTCAACAAGGTGTTGCTACAACAAGATCCGATCGGGTAGTAAAATCTACAATCTCGTCAGATTTTATAACATACCTACGAGAATATGACTACAACATCGGAATTTCAGAGAACCCAATATCATTTTCACAAGCCATGAGTGTAATTAATTCTACTAAATGGTATAATGTTAAGAGGGAGGAGATGGATTCTATGAGTGCAAACCAAGTATGGGACTTGGTAGAGCTACGCAAAGGAGCGAAATCTATTGGTTGCAAATGGGTCTTTAAAACTAAGAAAGACTCATTAGGTAACATTGAGAGATATAAAGCCAGACTTGTGGCTAAATATTTCACTCAAAAGGAGGGCATAGATTATCATGAGACTTTCGCTCCAGTATCACGAAAGGACTCATTACGAATAATCATGGCATTAGTAGCTCATTATGATTTAGAGTTACACCAAAGGATGTAAAAACAGCCTTTCTTAGTGGAGACTTGGATGCACATGTTTACATGCGACAACCTGAGGGCTTTATTTTAGATAATAACAATCATTTGGTTTGTAAATTAAGGAAGTCTATATATGGACTAAAACAAGCATCTCGGCAATGGTACATTAAGTTCAGCAATGCAATAACTTCATTTGATTTTGTTGAGAATATTGTTGATAATTGTATATATCTTAAGACGAGTGGGAATAAATATGATTTTCTAGTCCTTTATGTAGATGATATTTTACTTGCTTGTAATGACCTTGGAATGTTGCGAGATACGAAGATGTTTCTTTCTAATAATTTTGAAATGAAAGATATGGGTGATGCTAAATATGTCATTGGCATTGAAATTTATAGAGACAGATCTCATAGAGTACTTGAATTGTCTCAAAAGACCTATATTGAAAAATTATTAGAAAGATTTGGGATGAAATATTGTTCTCCTACCCCAGCACCTATGGTAAAGGGAGGTAAATTATTTTCATTCAAATGTCCCCAAAATAATTTAGAAAAGGAACAGATGAAGGACATTCCATATACATCTATCATTGGGAGTCTAATGTATGCCCAAACATGCACTAGACCAGATATATGTTTTGCAGTTGGAATGTTGGGTAGATATCAAAGCAATCCAGGCACGAACCATTGGATAGAGGCAAAGAAGGTCTTGCGATATTTGCAAGGAACTAAGAATTTTATGCTAATCTGCCGGTATTCAGATTCCTCAGAAGTTATTGGCTATTCAGATTCGGATTATACAGGAAGTAAGAAGGATAGAAAATCTACCTCTGGATACATTTTTTTCTTGCTGGAGGTGCTATTTCATGGAGAAGTGTGAAACAATCACTTGTCACATCAAGTACCATGGAAGCCGAATTCGTAGCATGTCACGTGGCTACTACACAAGCACTTTGGCTAAAGAATTTCATTGCGGGTCTTAAGATAATGTATTCAATCTCAAGACCATGAAAGATTCATTGTGATAATTCTGCAGCCATATTTTTCACTAACAACAACAAGTATACGCGTAGGAATGAGAATCGACATTAAATATCTTGTTGTTAAAGAGAAAGTTAGATATCATTTAGTATTGATTGAACATATAGGTATTAAGTACATGATTGCGGATCCTATGACAAAGGGTTTACCGCCTAGTGTATTCATCCTATCTAGTACCTTGTAATAATATCAATACATCCATGTGTGTACACCTTAAGTTTTGGTGTGATGATCTTTTTGTTTATTGTCTGTTATATTTTGAAAGCATGCATTTGATGAACAGACATAAAGAAAGGACCCGTGTTAATATTTGGATATTAACACATAAAGATTTGTCATGTTAAATAAACTATTAGTATTGTAATGCTTGGAAGGATATATGTGCTTGAAAGGTATCTACCGCCAAGATTCATAGTAATAGAGCTTAACTTGACAAATATAAAGCAACAAAATTGCTACATGAGCCAAGTGGGAGAATGTAAGAAATTCTATACATGCAACTACCATATATGGTAGTTGTCAACTTTATTTTTATTTCTTATTTTGTGGCTCATGATTAATTATGAAAAGATGCATCTTTTGGGAGGTTGCTTTTGGTGGTTACCTTAATGGATAGGGTGCCACCATACGAACATTGTATATAGGAGAAATATGAGACCTAAACTGAGAAGTGTTGCACCCCCTTGAAATGAGTGCTTGTACATCACACCTCCAACGGTGGTTGCCAAAGCTCCGAGTGAACCCGAAATAGGCCATGGACTTGGATCTACCAAATGAAAAGAATGCCTCTGAGATTCAATCATAAACCACTTTGTCCCGGTTGTATGTAAACCGCCCCTTCACCCCAGCGAGACAATTATATAAGTCAGTTTGTCGCCAACTCGTACTATATATCCGGGCGTCGAAGTGAGAACCCCCGAGAAAATCTATATCATTATAGAATGAGAAAAAGACAAATAACATCATATAAATGTCGAGCGAGCTTTAAAGTGAAGTTCCCCCTAACGCGAAGTGGTATAGAAGGCTTTTTGGTCTCATTTGAAATAGGAAGGGATGGTTCTTTCATGGCCCTAAGCAATGCTACCAAGCTCTGACTGCTTTCTTAAACGACCATAAGTGTATGCCAAAGTCCCGCCTTCCCCCATTCTTGCTTCCTCACATTGCGGGACGTCATGCCTCATTCGTCCCCAGGCCTTGGATTCATCACTGACTTTCTTCGATGATCATGGAGATAGAGGGGAAATTGCGTATTTTTCTTATATAAAGACAAGAATTCAGCACCTTCCCAACAGCAAAGCACCCGGGAAAGCAGTCAGTACTAGACCAGCGAGTGAGAAAACGGGAGGTAGAGCAAGAAGGGAGAGATGGTAGGAGGGTGAGTGAAAGATACCGAGCAAGCTTTTCCACAGTGATGAGGCGAGCGAGCTAAGAAAGTCCCTCTCTCGACTCCTTTAACTCAGTTGAAGATAGGTCCCTCACCACCTTATCAATAGTTTACCTGGGATTGAGAAAAGAGAATCCTCTATGCTGACCTGAAGGGTCCCGTCTCATCTGCTGATCCCGTCGAGGGAAGTGGTCTTTCTCATCCTTCCAAGAGAAAGAGACGTCTCGCCTCCACCCTCGGGTTTTTGATGGGACTATAGTATCTGACGAGAAAGGGAGAGTCAACTAGGTCTTTTTTGCAGGTACAGAAAGATCATTTCAAAATACTGGTGTCTAGTATTTCAGCAAGGAGACCTTGCGAACAGCAATCTAGTTGAATTTCTGGCATGCGCCTTCAGCAGTGAACATCAGAGGAAGTAGCACCCGAAAGCATCTTCTTCACTTGAGCCTGGGAAGTGCGAAGCGAGTGATCAGGAGGACTAACTTCAGAAAAGAGAAAGCACACTACTACTAAATATCCTTCCATGCTCAGGAAAAATGAAAGTAGGGGGAAATCATCCCCACTGGAATATTACAGAACGATCTATAGAGGGTCATAGCTTATTCAACTTGCAGTCAATTAGGCTATATGATCTTTGCTTGCGGCATCTCGGAATATTCGGTGGGAGTCTTTCACTTAATGAATCACGCCTTTTTCAAAGCCTCCCTATTCCTGAGTGCTGGTTCGGTGATTCATGCCATGTCGGATGAGCACGATATGCGGAAGATGGGGGGGCTTGCCTTCTCGTTTCCTTTTACCTATGCTATAATGCTCATAAGCAGCTTATCTCTAATTGGATCTCCTTTTCTAACTGGATTTGATTACAAAGATGTGATCTTGGAGCTCGCTTACACAAAGTATACCATCAGTGGGAACTTTGCTTTCTGGTTGGGAAGTGTCTTCGTCCTTTTCACTTCTTATTACTCTTTTCGTTTACTTTTTTGGACATTTCTAGTACCAACTAATTCATTTGGGCGAGACATCTTACGATGTCATGATGCGCCATTCCTATGGCCATTCCTTCAATACTTCTGGCTATCGGGAGTCTCTTTGTAGGATACTTGGCCAAAGTGTGACCCGTTAGCCCATAAGTCAGTACTGTGACGAAGCGGCTGTTGCTCACCTGACACGATCGTACGAGGTCACAATTCACCCAACACGATCATCCGGGGTGAACAAGAATTGGGGATCGGATGCGGGCGAAATTCCCGCCAATGGCTGAGATGTTCAGTCGACTCCCTCCCCTTAACCCCCCCCCCAGAGAACCCTACGAGTGAGCAGAAAAGGGAGGAGGAAAGAGGCCCTGGCGAACCGTCAGGAGAAGTGAACAAGTGTAAGCTTCGCTGCCCGACAGTATAGAGTACTGTCCACACCGAGGGACAGACCCTGAAGCGAAGGACGGGAACGAGCGGAATCAATGTCTTCCAATTTCTGGCCTTGCACCGACCATCCAATGGACCATGAACTAAACGGCCACTGCCTGAAAGGAACCATCATGTTTTATATATATGGATTGGGGCCCTCTCTCACTAACTAATGAATGTAAGAGGATCCATTACTCAAGCATATTAGGCAAGAGTTGAGAAGGAGAAGGAAATCCCATCTACATCACTTCATTTCCGCTACGATGGCTTCCGGTAACTTTTAAATATCACACATCTATTTTGTGTAAGTTAATAGATCTAACAATTAGATCTATCACGGACAACATAGAAAGACAGATGAGCAGGAAGATCAAAAGCAAGGTCGATCCACGAGACCACTTTGATCTTCAAACTAGCGGACTAGAATGACATGATTTGAACCCGTGAAATTTTGTACCCAAAACAAATGCGATATATTTATGAAAATAACGAACATGGAGAAGGATAAAGAGGTCGGGCTTGGATTGATTTTTTTATTGTTTGATTTAGTTGTATCATAGGTACATGAACACTAACAAATAATAACTAATAGGTGTAATATAAAGAAATACATCACTAATATATAATACATCTATATACCTGTGCATGGAAAGATAAAAAATATATTTAATATACATTTTCTTATCAATATGTACCAGGAAATAAATCTATATTTATATTCGTCAAAGTTTGTTAGAGAAAAATGAATCCAAATATAAGTATAGGGTAAAGATGTTACAGTTTTCTTAATCCGTTTCAATATGTGAATACAAACATAAATGTATATGAAAAGGAAAAAAGGGGTTGCCCCCGCCCCTTTATCTAGCATTTTTTTCTAAAATAAAGTCATGTTTTTAATCACTATATCTCTCTAATATGTCATTCCAACTTTGTCAGAAACAGAGACTCTTATGTCTTCCATCTAGAACATGTAATTTTAACGGTCTTAGAATTGATGTAATCGATTTGTTCTATATGAAAGGTATATGAGTCTTTATTTTTGATGAAATTAGAATGACACATTAGAGGAATATAGCGATGAAAATACATGATTTTATTTTTGAAAAAAAATAAAAAAATATTGGAAAATGGGAAACCCATATGAAAAAATACACTATCATATTCTTAAAACCGACAAGGATATCAAATTGATGTGGATTGAACATCAAAATATCAACAGAACAACTTATAGATTAGCTTCATCATGCTTGTATGTGATGACTTAAAGATGAAATGTGGTATTTTAAGTGTATATATCTAATAACAATAATATCAAATATGGTGAAATAAGACATTACATTTTTTTAGATATATTGAAAAATAAATTCACAACATACTAAAATAGATATACCGTTATTTCATATGTTAAAATGATAACTGGATTAAGATAAATTTTGAAGAATGTATATAGACTTAATATAAATACAAATTCGATGGTAAAAAATGGGATAAAATGGGAAAAAAATAAAAGAAAAGAGGATACTGCATGGGGGGCCAACCCCTGGAGGCGCCGATGAGCCCTCCGCCCCTTTGCCGGTTCTCCCATTCCTGCCCGAACGCCCTCAGCCGGTTGAGCTCCGACAGCACCACCTTACCGAGGTCGGGCCTGCCCTTCCTCCTCAGCTCGGCGCACTTCAGCGACACCCTCGCGAATACCACCGCCCCCTCCAGCGGCCAGTCCGGCACCGCCGGGTCCAGCATCTCCCTGAACGTCCCCTTCTCCAGAGCCCTCTCCACGTGGTGCGTCAGCCCCATGGGTGGCTTCGCCGTCACCACCTGCAGCAGCAGGATCCCCAGCGAGTATATGTCCCACTTGATCCCCAGC
Organism: Ottelia alismoides; assembly: GCA_037367405.1. Lineage (NCBI taxonomy): Eukaryota > Viridiplantae > Streptophyta > Magnoliopsida > Alismatales > Hydrocharitaceae > Ottelia > Ottelia alismoides. Next base: position 370,391 of record JAZKJV010011627.1, read on the forward strand.
ATCCCCGTCTGCTGGTACTCCGGATCTATGTAGCAGAACGTCCCCGCCGTCGACGTCATCCGGTAATGCGTCACGGCGTTCGACACTGGAGGGGGAACTAAGCGTGCGAGGCCCACGTGGGAGATCTTGCTAACGAAGTTGCGGTCGACGAGGATGTTGGCGGGCTTGAGGTCGCGGTGGACGAGCGGCTGGGGCTTCGTCTGTTGGAGGAAGAGGATAGCGGTGGCCATCTCGGCGGCGATCTTGAAGCGGAGGTACCAGGGAAGAGGCGAGGTGTTGTCGCGGCGGAAGAGGCGGTCGTCGAGGCTGCCATTCTCCATGTACTCGTACACGAGGCAGCCGTACTCCGGGCAGGCGCCCAGGAGGAGCACCATGTTCGGGTGCCGGATGCAGCTCAGCACCTCCTCCTGTATACAAGAGGTATATTGGTAATTTTATGTAACAATGTAACCCTGATCAATCATGTAGTACCCGTTATGAGTAGTCCACGATATATCCTATTGTAATTTGTTGATCGAACATGAATAATTGAACATGCATTTGAATCTACCAAATGACCTCTTGTTGGAACTGTTTCCTCCCCTGTGCGGCATCTGATCTCAGGGTACGGATCGTGTCTGCTGTAAGTAGATTGCAACAGACTTTGTTGCAATGAGTGGATGAGCGCCACCTGTCTTTAAAGAACCCGACGGCGCCTCCCTAGGGATGCAAACGGTCGGATACGGATACGGATATAGGTATTACCATATCCTTATCCGTTTTTTTAATACGAATACGGATGCGGATACAGATATTGACGGATATTAAAACTATCTTAACATATCATTAAAAAACGGATACGGATGTAAACCGGATATTGATCGCACATGAGTAATGTTAGAAATACTCTATAGAATCGACTTAAATATATAATAACTGGATGGAAAACACATGATATTAATTTACTAAATGTGTTTGTATCATAAAAATTATATAAATATGGTAAAAGAAGGTAGAGAATTATGTTATATATGGTTAAAAATAAATCTACGACTATATTTATATATGAAAACGGATATACGGATACGGATACGGATGTTTACGGATATCAAAATGATATCCATATCCGTATCCATTTTAAAACGGATACGGATACGGATGTCAAAATCTGTATAAAACGGATATGGTGACGGATCGGATACGGATATATCCGTATCCGTTTGCATCCCTACTGCTCCCTCTCCAACTCCTCCTCTGTCCACTCGAAGCACTATCCTTCTCACCTGACCCCTCTCTCCTTCCCCGACCCTAAGCAATCTCAACGCTAAAACGCCTTCCCCCGACCCCAAGCCATCTCGCCGTCAGAGCACCCTCCCCCGACTCGGCCTCCTCGGGCCCACCTCTTACCGCCACGGCCCTGTCGCTGCTCTCGCCCGTGTCCCTCTCGCCGCCACCCTCTCCCCCAACCCTATCCAACGGCACCGAGAAACATCACCGGAAACCTATGCCCTCTTCCACCTGACTCGCTCCCCTCCACCCTAACATCGACGACGCCTGCCTCCTCCCCCGGCTCTTGCCTCCCCCCAACGATGACGCCTGCAGTATTAGATTTCATCATTTCTCAGTTAATATTAAATGTAATAGTTAGATAGAATTAGAAAGACAGAACAAGAGAGATTTTTACCCATTTCTATATGTTCTTTGCTTTTACCCCACTTCTTCAAGGCAATGATGCAAGCCAGTGTGGAGGAGAGCAGATCTTTCACGAGTAATGGAGAATTCCAAGGGGCCGACCATGATTCATCTAATTGCTGATTCTCCATGTTCCACTCTAAGCATTCAGGAAAGCATGGATACAAAGGCAAAGCTGGGGAAGGAACCATGGCGACCCAAACAGTGTCATATGAGGAAGAGGAGATCTCAAATTTGGGAATTTCGATTTCGATCTTTGATCGTTGAGAGGCTTGTAACATGCTCAAACAGTTCACCTGTAGAATAATTTGTTTAAAGGTGTAAAACATGCTATTTTGATGTTGTGTCATTTAACTTGTGATTGCAAATGTTGCATTATGTTGTATAATATTACAAGGTTCTTGTATGTTTACTCTCAAAATGTATTTTGTAGGATAATTTTGATGTTGTACTTTGTTGTATAATATTACAAGGCTCTTGTATGTTTACTCTCAAAACGTATTTTGTAGGATAATTGGAGTTTTGTATATTGGGGGATGTTTTGGTATGAAAACGTGTTCTATTGTATAATATTAAAAGGCTCTTGTATGTTTACCCTCAAAACGCATTTTGTAGGATAACATGAACTTTTGTATATCTGAGCATGTTTTGATATGGAAACATGGTATGTTGTATAATATTACAAGGCTTTTGTATGTTTATTCTCAAAATGCATTTTGTAGGATAACAAGAGTTTTTGTATATCGGGGGATGTTTTGCTATGGAAACACGCTTTATTAGATGGCTCTTGTATGTTTACTCTCAAAACGTATTTTGTAGGATAACGTGAACTTTTGTATATCTGAGCATGTTTTTGGTATGGAAAAAAAAACATGCTCTGTTGTATAATATTACAAGGCTCTTGTATGTTTACTCTCAAAACACATTTTCTGGGATAATGGGAGTTTTTATATATCTGTGGATGTTTAGGTATGGATCTGTTGTATAATATTACAAGGCTCTTGTATATTTACTCTCAAAATACATTTTGTAGGATAACGAGAGTTTTTGTATATCTGAGAATATTTTGGTATGGAAACATGCTCTTTTGTATAATATTATAAGGCTCTTGTATGTTTACTCTCTACAACGTATTTTCTAGGACGACAGGAGTTTTTGTATATCTGTGGATGTTTTGGTATGGAAACGTACTCTGCTGAAAGTATCCTCTAGCAAATAGGATATAGAAAAGCAAGATTTGATCACCAAAGTATTGGTTTGGTGTCAACCTGGATGGTCTGTTGCCCTTCTTCTTGAAGAGGATCAAGAGCAATATTATGAAAGAGATGAGGATGATTGAGAAAGTGAGGAAGAGGGGAGTCCCGTTGGAGTGTCCCCCCCTCTCCATGGGGCGATAACATTGGTCACACATTCACCGACGGAATAGAGCGAGACCATTCAGTGGTAACACTGCATCTACAATAGTCGATACACATGGTAGTATAGTTGCAAGTGGACATTCAATCTATGGAGAATGAACTTGTTGTATGAAAGTGTTCGATTTTGTATTTAGAGTTGGTGCTTGTACATAGTACTTATCTTTTGTTATGGAGATGCAAATCAGAGTGAAAATTAGTTGAATCTTTCTTCTTTTTACACAGTATGAAGAAGTAGCTTTTTGTATGGAAATAAATGTTTTTGTATATCTAAGTGAGTTTTTGTAAGAATTTATGATCTCTTGCAAATATGAGTGAAAGTCTGTACGAATCTTTCTTATTTTGTATGTACAATGGATAAGTGGATTTTGTATGGACGTGAACGTTTTTGTATTTTGGAGTGACTTCTAATAGGATTTCTTCTTCTGTTGCATATTTGAAATAACTTTTGGAAGTGTGCTCTGTTGTATAATGCAAATGCATCTTGTATGTTTTTTTTCAAAGGGCATTTTATATAAAGAAGTGCGTTTTTGTATGTAGAAGGAAGTTTTTGTATGGGAATCTCCTCTATTACATAATGGAGATGCATCTTGTATGCCTATTCTCAAAGCATCTTTTGTAGGATAATGGAGGGTTTTAGTATATTGAAGGAAGTTTTCGTATGGAAGTGTGCTCTATTGCATAATGGAGATTTACCATGTTCATTATCATGTGTGTGCACAAGTACCATTTTGTAGGAAAATAAAGGTTTTTGTATAATGAAGGGAGGTTTTGTATAAATGTCCTTATTGTTGCATATATGAGATGATGTGTGCACAAGTAACTTTTTGTATGAATGTGGGGATTTGTGTATAATAAAGTGAGTTTTTTTAAGACTGTGCTCTTTGTTGCATATCTGAGACAACATTTGTATGTTATCTTATGTTTGTGCACAAGTAGTTTCTTGTTGGAATGCGATGATTTTTGTATAATAAAGTGATTTTTTGTACGATTTCGCTCACTGTTGCATATCTGAGAATTTTTTTTATGTTTTATCTTATGTATGTGCACGAGTAGCTTTTTGTAGAATTACGAGGAGTTCTGTAGAATAGTGATTTTTGTAGGATTTGGTTCTTTGTTGCATATTTGAGAGAACTTTTGTATGTCACATCTTATGTATGCGCACAAGTAGCTTTCTGTATGAATGGGGGGATTTGTGTATAATAGAGTGAGTTTTTTATGATCATGCTCACTATTGCATATTTGAGACAACTTTTGTATGTTTATCTTTTGTATGCATACGAGTAGCTTCTTGTTGGAATGTGAGGATTTTTGTATAATAAAGTGATTTTTTTGTAGGATATCGTTCTTTATTGCATATTTGAGAGAGTTTTTGTATGTTCAATCTTATGTATGCATACGAGTAGCATTTTGTAAGAATGCGAGGATTTTTGTATAATAGAGTGAGTTTTTGTAGGATTTCTTTCTCTGTTGCATATTTGAGAGAACTTTTGTATGTTCTATCTTTTGATGTGCATCATATACTTGAAAAAGCAAAGCTTCCAAGTCAAGGTTGTTCTAATGTTCTCTAATCGGTTACATGTTGAAAATAATGATGCTTCCAGTTGCTCTATACAAACATTTATCCATGTTTGTATAATGATGCTTCCAGTCAAGGGATGTACGTCTATCATGAAGAGTGGTGTGGCGGATATAATATCTTGATCGAGCGGTTTACGTCAAGGGATGTACGTCTATCGTGACATCCATGAGATTAAAAGTACCACTCATATATCACTCAAACATTCATCCATGTTGCCGTAAATACTTCCAGTCAAGGGATGCACGCCTATCGCGACATCCATGAGATTACGAGGTTGGGTTGGATGCTGCCCGCCACACAATGGAGCTTGGCATCAAATTTGTTAGCATATGGTGGTGATAGAGTGATGCAAATGAGAATGCGAGTGCTGAAGATGGGAGATTGAAGGTGGTGGGAGGTTATAGTCTGGTGTATGTTTATTGTGTTGTAGATAGTCTGCATGGTTGTATGCGATTAGAATCTGGAGATCCTTTTCAGATGAAATGTATATCTTAATGATCAATATGGATCTTCTTCTAATAACATGTCTACTTGCTTCTAGGTTTACTTTTACGATGTGTATGAAAAATAAAAAATGGTTGGAGGGATGAAAATTCTGAGTATCAGGCTAAAGTAACTGGGAAAGATGGTGCTTTTGTGTGGCGGGCAACATTCCAACCTGGATGAATGTTGGTATATAGGACGCAGGGCTGGCAGGGGGAGCCTCAGGCAAAAGGATGGTGTTCTGGCGAGGAGAGAGGGCTTGGAGTCGGGGAGGAGGTGTCTTCCTCTGACGGTGAGAGGGCGGAGTCGGGAGATAGGAGAGGGCACGTCTGGCGGCGAGAGGGCTTGGGGTCGGGGAAGGGCGAGCTCTGGCAACGAGATCCTCGGGGGAGAGGCTGGTGGCGAGCGGACTCGGGGTCGAGGAGGGAGCTTTGGCGGTGAGAGGGCACCTAGCGTCGACGACGTCGATCTGGTGGCGATAGGGGTCGGGAACGAGAGGGGTTCGAAAGGGGTAGGGATTCGAGTGGAGAGAGAGGAGTCGGAGAGAGGGTGGGTCAGCCGTTGGATTTTTCATAGACACGTGGCGCTCATCCGTTGATTGCAGCAGAGTCTAATGCAATTAACTTACAGACGATCCACACCCAAAAGATCTTGATGGCGGTGGGGGTATGATGGAGAGTGCCTTTGTAGACGTACCTGACGTGCCCGTACCTACCTTCACCGATCTTGTTTCCTTCCATGAAATTCTCCGTCGCATGTTCGATCTCCTCGATGCTGTATTTCCGGTAACGGACATCGTTGTTTGCCAACGCATCCAGAGCCTTCTTCTCCTCGACCTCGTGCTTGGCTGCCATTGATGAATCTCGTATTCATCATGCTAAAAACTCCTTATTAAAATCCATGCTTAAACAAGCCAATAAAAATATCCTCTAATTCTCTATTTTATCATGTACCATATTGTGTATAATTAGCCTTTAATTATTTGTATTTAATTGCCCTTATTTTTCTGTAATTATTTTATCACTCAAAAACCCCTAAAAATTAGGTAGATAAGTTGTCTGTAATTCACTGACCTTTAAAACCACTAAAAAATACAAAAAGAACTCAAAACCACAAAATCGGTGTTTTTATCCCCTTAAAAATACCCCCAAAAATACTTTTTGTACAAATACCTCTTTTGGCTTTTTGACCAACATGAAATTGTAGATCTCATCGAGACGAGCAACTTTCATGTTTTGACTTTTTCCAAATTCGGCCTCTAGCTATTTCTTTTCTAAATTTCTTTGTATTTATTTTTTGAATTATTCTGAGTGGGCCACGTGGCGCCTTCTGGGCCGCCCACGTGGCCCGCTTCATCTCCCGCCACCCGGCCCTCTCCTGGGCCGTTGGATCAGCTCCGCATCACCTCCATCTCCGCCGTTCATCCTCGCCTCATCTCCAACCGTCAGATCTCTCCTGAGATCTGATCTGATCCACACATTCCCGCCCAAACCTCAGCCGTTCGATCACGCGCCCATCCAACACCCCTCAGCCCTCCACGTCGCCCCTCTTTATCAACCCTCCGATCTAGCACTCATCCTACGCTTCCTGTTCAGCCACGTCACCCAATCACCCCTCACCGTTAGATCGCCCCTCATCCTTCAATCCCAACCGATCGCCTTCGCCTAACTCCTAGCCACACGATCAGATCCTAAGGATCTGATCGTGGCCTTCTGCTCACAACCCCATCCCAACCGTTGGATCATCAGATCCAACGGTCCTCCACCTTCGTCTACCTCACGCAACCCCCTCTTCTCCAGACGTTACGCCTCTCCGCCTCGCCGCCCCCTTCCTTTTTTAGCCACCATCCCAACCACCCACCTCCGCTTGTAACGCCTCCCTCTCACAGCCCGTACTTCCGCCATCCTCGCGCCACCATCCACTTCCCTCGCCGTTACCCCCCTCTCCATTAACACCCCGTTCAAAGTCGACCCGCGCCTCTGTAATGTCCGATCTCCTCCATCTATAAAACCCCAACCCCGTCACCGGAAGCCCTCGTCCACCATTCTTGGACCTTCCCCTAGCCTCCTCCGTCCCTCCGGTGACAGCGGAGGGGCGGAATGTCGAGGTAACGACGGGGTTGGTTCGGTGTCGACCCGCTGCGTCTCCGCCGCGTATCGGTGACCTTCGGGCACCTCCGAGCTCCCTGCCAAGGCCGGGCAGGCCAGGGCAACGACCCAGAGCTCCACCGGAGCTCAAGCACAGGCTACCTCCTTCGCCCCACACCTTGCTCCGGCAAGGTGCTTTTTATGTGATTTTTTCGTATTTTTCCCTTCATTCAATCACCACCATTACCCTAATCTAATCACTTCGTCACCTTCGCAACGCCACCTTCCTTCACGCGGACCCCCTCTCCCTTCTCCACAACCACTACCACCCTCCGTCACCTCTTCCTCTGCTCCGCCGGAGGAAGAGCTCTGGGCCACCGCTCCCTTCGCCTCACACGGCCCTCACTCCATTCACGTCACTCACAACCCACTCGCACAAGCTTCGGCTAAAGCTAACCACTGCAGGTACCCTGACTGGTCGGAGTTTGCATCGGCGCGTCTTCAAGAAATTCTCCTCCGGCGAAGCTCCACTGATCTCCCTTTCCAACTAGCGTCGGAGCTTCGTAGCACCACCAGGTCCTCCGCCGGACCTCCATCAAGCTTCTTCGACCCTTCAGAACAGCCCTTGAGCACGGCGGAGCTATTGGCAGGTTGCCGGAGCAACGCCTCCTCCGGCGACCTGCGGAGGAGCACGAGAAGCAGATACCGTCCGATCCTCCTGATCGGACGGACGAGATGAAGCCACGTGGAGGCCCAAGCCTCGAACCGAACCAACAAGCTCGGGTGACCCGAGCCTAAACTTCGAGCCTCCACGTCCAGCCACGTGTCCCGAACCGGAGATGGCGCCCGAGCCTGGCCCCTCGCGTGCGTAGCACGTGAGGTGCTGGGTAAATTGCAGTGAAGACCCAGATATTTCCAGAAATTTCATTTTGGTCCCCAGGCACGTGCCCCCACGTGCGTGCCTGGGTAAATTATAGGGAAGCCCTCCATAGTTTTGAAAATTGCAAATATGCCCCTGCGTGCAAATGGACAAATTGCAACCGGGCCCAGGCGGTTTTTGGTATTTGCATTTAGGTCCCTCCAGGGACCTAAATGCAATATTTATCCCTTTATTTTATTGCATTTTTATTACAATTATGCCCTTGCACTGTTTTTAGCATAACTTGAGCATCGTAGGTCCAAATTGCATGATTTAGTGTCGTTTTGATCCTTATTTTGTCCTCTACATTCTAGCATACTTATTTGTTCCATTTGACATTGTTTAAATTTAAGTGATTTTTTATGTGATAAATGGGACCATGCTATACTTGTTTTGCTTGATTTGATGACCGATTTTTAATGATGTGTTCAAAATGACTCTAATTTCGTTCTATATCACGTTGCTCTCATTTTAGGGTATAATTGTAGCATTTGATTTATCATGCATATTCCTTTACATTATTTGCCCATGCATCACTTTAACTTGCATAAAAACAAAATAAAAAAATGCATATATCATAGCATCGCTTTGCATTGCCTTGTAAATTGCATATGGACCTGAAATTGAGATTAAGTCACATTGAGCTTCATGAATCAAAATTCAATACTCAGATTAGGTTGTTGTATCCCTGTGTTCGACCTTGGTACACTTACCAAGCACAAATATTCCACAGCATTCAAGGTCTGTGGTTTTTGTTGAACCAAATTCGCCTCCTGTACTACGACTTATTTATATCTATTATTGAGGCGAATTTTACGTTCATCAACCATCTCTGCACTGAGCCTCTTCCGTGCCTCAAGATATGCGAGCCTCTGCGCGGCCTACGCTGCCTCGATGGCAGCCATGGCCTTCGCCTTCTCCATCTCAACCATGACAAGGGCGGCATCCTCCGCCTGCCTCACCTCCTCTTCCTCCATCTTCCAATTATGGAGCTCCTTGGCATGCGAGTTTCATATTGGGGTAACGCAATATTAGTATGATATGATGAAGACATTTGATTACGATATAATTAACACATATCAACTGTTTGCTTGGCTGTGATTGCTTCCTTGCATGTTGTGCTATACATGTCCATTGTCTGTTGAGCTCCTGCCTCAGGCTCTCAGCCTCTTCATCTCGGCCTTATTTCTCTCTATTGCAAAACAAAAGCACAGAAATTGCCACAGAAACCTCAAAGAGGAAGAATTCACTCACTTCAGTTCTGGGAAGGGACTGCAAACACATTAGAAACACTTGAGTGAGGACAATGTTTGCTTACAGTGATTCGCGGGGAGTTGGAGCTGCCATTTTATGCCGATGAAAACTCAAGTTATCGGTGGTCAGCCGTTAGCCATATGGGTGCACATGGATCGGATAAAATCCGTAATCCGATCCAATCCATTGTCATTGGATTGGATCGGTTTGGATTTATAAGTTTAATGGATCGGATCGGATTGGAATTTTACAAATCCGTTCATTTATGGATTGGATCGGATTATTGTCAAAATCCAATCCGATCCAATCCGTTAATCCGTTAATAAATAATAATATATACTACTTTATTTATTCTCAATAAAGCATATTATATATTACATTTTATTTGAAAGCTATGTGTAAATATCCAAGCTAGTCTCTTTATAACTTAAACTTATTCCAATTCAAGTTTTACTACACGCAACTTGCCGGAAAACCCCTTATCTCACCCTACTAGTTGGTTTAGAAAAAAGTAATACCTACCCGCAATATCCTTTAGGCCCTTCCAATTATTCAAACGAAACAAACTTCTAAAAATAATAATACGTAAACCTAAACCCACTCGAGACCCATTACAAACAAAACACTCACCTGCGCCACACACATCTCCACCCTCAGATGCACACATATCTCGGCCGGATGTTGTCCTTATCCTAGCTGTGCGCATGTGTAGCCAGGTCTTCCTTATGCATGCGCAGTTATCTAGTTGTAGTTCCTATTTGATATATACAAACTTGCATTTTTATTCAAAGTCAATATGATTGTTTTATGATTTCTACGGACCACAAGTATGTTATTTTTATTTAGTTATACAATGATCGGTTGTAATAAATTCATAACAAGCATATATGTTTTTGCTTTTCAAAAAAATTAAGTCAAAATGCTTTCAAAAAATTAACTATTCTTTTCTTTACATTTATCCATAATCTCAAATTTAGAACCATGATTCGAACGTTGAGTTCGACTATGCTACAAACTTAATCATAGATTAGGTGAGCATTAAAAATCCAAACCAATCCGATACAATCCGTAATCCGGTGGATTGGATTGGATTGGATTTGCATGTTTAATGGATTGGATTGGACTGGAAAAATAAAAAATCTGTTATGTATGGATTGGACACAGATTAAACCAAAATCTGATCCAATCCGATCCATGTGCACCCCTAGTTAGCCATGCAATCCGAGTGTGATGGTCCACATCTTAGAACGGGAAATTGCGGGGCGACGTTATTGCTTATTGATGTCGTCGTGGAGTTTAGCCCCTCCAAGTTCCTTCCCTGTTGAATGGGGACCTGCCATGGTAACAATTTTATTGTACACGATGCGCCACAGTGATTGGTAACATGATTTGGGAGAAACAAAGCTACTCATCTATAGATATTGGACTTCTTCCTTACAGAATCTACTGAACTATCCACTAAAACCAGGGAAGGGTGGTGCGGACTGGCAGCGACCATCGGCGTTTGCTTCGTTGGCGTTTGTGCTTTCACCGACCGGACGCTCGGCGTCTTTCCTTTCCAAAAAACATAGACCTTATAGAAATCCGGTGCGAGTTTCTGTGAATGCTATTCTTGGCATTCCAAGTATTTTAAGTTTTGTTAAATAAAGCTATATATTGGCTCTAATCCTAGTCTTAGTTGGTTGGTGGTAGAGCTATTATTTAGCAACTTGGGATTAGGTGGATGGTCCTCCTTGCACGGAGGAGGTTCTACTTTTTATTATTTTTTATTTGCATTCTATTTTTAACCATGAGATGTTGCTATATAAGCATGTGCTTTCAACCTTCCAAAACACACATTCATCAAGTGCAATACAACAAGAGTTCTTCTCTTCTCTTAGTGCTTCCTCCCTGCTCTCCATCTCCCAAATATCCTTTGTTTTTCTATCATCTGGTATCAGAGCCACTTCCATGGCTATCGTCCCTGGAGAATCGTCATGGGCGCAGCAACTGAGTCGTACGCTCCAGTACCCTCAGTTGACAAACACGAACTACACCACCTGGGTGATTCGTGTTCAAGCCATAATGGAGGATCAAGGCCTCTGGGGGGTTGTTGCTCCGGCAGAGGGAACTCAAGTCGACGTCCGGCTCGACAAGAAGGCGAAAATTCATCTCTTCCAAGCACTTCCGAAGGACCTCCTCATGTTGGTGGCCAAGAAAACGACAACGAAGGAAGTTTGGGATTGTCTCAAGATGAGGTTCGTCGGTGTGGACCGAGTTCAGGACGGATGGTTGCAGACGTTGAAGCGTGAGTTCGACGTCATGCGGATGAATGATGGAGAATCTCTCGACCGATACACTGGTCGATCAACTGCCATGTCTGTCAGGTATGCAACTCTTGGCGAAACGATGACATATCTCATGCTCATATAAAAATTGTTCGACACGGTGCCAGAACGGTTTATCAGTGTGATAGCCGGCATCGAGCAATTTTGTGACCTCAAAACCTTGGTTTTTGAGGAGGCCGTCGGCCGACTCAAAGCCTTTGAGGAGCGCACATGCAAGAAGAACACTAGCACAGGTGGAAGTGCAGACGGGCAACTGCTCCTCACTCAGGCCGATGGGAGGCACGATCTGAGAAGACCGGAGGAGATTTGTCAAAGAACAGGACTCCCGCAGATGGCAAGAACCGCGGCCGAGGAGGTCGTGGGCGTGGCAGAGGAGGCTACAAAGGTGGTCATGGAGAACTACGCAAAGATGAAGCAAGTGGCTCTAACGGTGGTGGTCGTGATAAGAGTCACATTTGGTGCTATAACTGCAACGAGATGGGACATTACTCGACAAACTGTCGAGCCCCGAGGAAGAAGGAGGAAGCACACTTTGCACGTGCCGAGGACGTTGAACCAGCACTTCTACTAGCGGTCTCATATGGGACTTGCTGGTTGAGGAAGAGCAGCAGGAGGTCGTGATGTTGAATGAGGAGAAGGTGTGGCCAGAGTTGCATGCTACCGAGCATGTTGAGGGACCAACAGATGTATGGTACCTCGACAACGGCGCTAGAAACCATATGACCGGTGATGAAGCTAAGTTCCACGAGTTGGATAGAGCAATCACCGGAAGCGTCAGATTTGGCAATGGCTCGACGGTGCAAATCAAAGGGAAGGGATCAATCCTCTTCACATGCAAGAATGGTGATCAGTGGCTTCTTCAAGAGGTATTTTTTATACCTAGACTTCGTAGCAATCTAATAAGCCTTGGTCAACTCACTGAATCTGGGCACCAAGTGCTTATGGATGAAGATACGCTCAAAGTATCAGTCAAGAATACCTCTCGCTTTATTATAAAAGTAAAGTGAACACAAAACCGTCTCTATCGCATCGAGCTACAACTAGCGAGGCCAATTTCACTTTTAGCAAGCCCCGATGATCCTGCATGGTTGTGGCATGCTCGCCTTGGCCACATCAACTTTCCAGCATTGAAGATGCTTTCCAGCAAAGGATTGGCGACAGGTGTGCCGTTGATTACACATCCTGACCAGGTGTGCCGGACTTGTCTAGCGGCAAAGCAGACAAGATTAACGTTCCCGAAAGCAGCCAAGTACAAAGCATAGAAGCCGCTCGAACTTCTACACATTGATTTGTGTGGACCGATCACGCCATCGACACCATGTGGTAATCACTATTTTATGCTAATTGTAGATGATTACTCTCGATGGATGTGGCTACATGTACTCAAAACAAAAGATCAAGCATATTCAGCATTCATGAAGACCAAGTTGCTAGCAGAGAACACGAGTAATTATCGTGTTAAGGCTATCTGATCTGATCGCGGAGGAGATTTGTTATCAGGCGAGTTCACAAAGATGTGCGAACAGGCAGGAATCGAGCGTCATGTCACCGCACCATATTCACCCTAGCAAAATGGTGTGGTGGAGTGACGTAAGCGTACGGTGATGGAAATGGCACGCTCACTTCTCAAAAGTATGAGCGTACCAAGCAAGTTTTGGGGGGAGGCAGTACGGCATGCCGTCTATCTCCTCAATCGCCTCCCAACCAAAGCGATGAACGATCACACTCCGTTCGAGGCATGGATGGGAAAGAAGCCACATCAAGCACATGTTCGAGTGTTCGGCTGCATGGCACGTGATAATGTGACCATGCCAAACCTCAAGAAGCTCGATGATCGCAGTCAACTGATGGTGTACCTGGGTGTCGAAGAAGGTTGCAAGGCCCACCGCCTACTGGACCCCCATCGAGGAAAAATCCATGTAAGTCGTGATGTTATATTTGAAGAAAATGTGGAGTGGAAATGGTCGGTTGATGTGGAAAGTGGTCAATCACCCAACTTTGTGATTGAGGAGGACGTCAACCCTGAATCAGTTGAAGTCTGCTCAGCTCCATTGTTGGGTACTTCGGCAAATGAGCCAACACCAGAGCTCGAACCATCTACACCGATCTCTCCAATAGGTGCTGCATCAAGCTCGTCGTCAACACCCACTAGCATCAGGAATACTCTGGAGGTCATACCATTCACGACAGAAGACGTTGACCAGGGTAGGCACTCGCCTACACTTTCGTCAGGAGGACAAGTCGACAACGACGGTGCACATGTCCGTTATAGATCTATGGCTGACATCATGTCTGATGCTCCGCACATGGATCTAACAGAAGAGGAAGCGATGCTCACAAAGACGAAGGAACCTTCATGCTTCCAGGAGGCTGTTGTCCATCTAGCATGGGATGACGCCATGGCCCAAGAGATTGAAGCCATCGAAAAAAATGCGACGTGGTCACTCACCACGTTACCAGCGGGACATAAAGCTATAGGGTTTAAATGGGTGTACAAACTCAAAAAGAACTCAGATGGTGAAGTTATCAAATACAAGACCCGCCTTGTTGCAAAAGGGTATGTTCAACAACAAGGCATTGACTTTGAAGAAGTCTTTGCTCGGGTTGCTCGCCTTGACACGATACGTGTCATTTTAGCTATCGCGGCCAATCGAGGATGGCAAGTTCATCACCTTGACGTCAAATCAGCATTCTTGAATGGTGAACTCGAAGAAGAAGTTTATGTGACCCAGCCTGAGGGGTTCACAGTAAATGGAAAAGAGCATATGGTGCTCAAGCTGAGCAAAGCGCTCTATGGGCTTCGACATGCACCACGCACATGGCACATGCGTCTTGATAAAAGCTTGAAGCAACTCGGTTTCATAGGATGTACACAGGAGAAGGCCGTGTATAGAAGGGGCGAAGCCACGACAGGCATCATCGTCGGCGTCTATGTCGATGACTTGATCGTCACGGGAGAAGATTCAGAGTCAATTGCAAACTTCAAAAGGCAAATGATGAGAGAGTTTGAGATGAGCGATCTCGGCTTACTCACATACGACCTCGGACTTGAGGTGGAACAAGGAGACGGTGGCATCTCACTCAAGCAAACGGCCTATGCTAAGAAGGTACTAAATGAATTTAACATGCCTGATTGTAATCCTTGTAAGATTCCCATGGAGCCAAGATCCCATCTGCACAAGGATCCAGACGGACAACATGTTGATGCCACCTACTACCGTCGTGTCATCGGGTGTTTGTGCTATCTTCTTCACATTAGGCCGGATCTCTCCTACGCTGTTGGAGTGGCGAGTCTATTCATGGAGAAGCCTACAATGATGCATCACAAGGTTGTGAAGCAAATTCTCAGGTATCTCAAAGGCACCATCGATTTCGGACTTTTCTACAAGAAAGAAGGCGAGGAAGAAGTAATCATTGTCTATACAGATAGTGATCTGGCTGGTGATATGGATGATCGGAAGAGCACAGGTGGCATGGCATTCTACATCAACAACTGTCTTGTTTCATGGAACTCACAGAAACAAAAGACAGTAGCTCTTTCATCATGTGAGGCTGAGTTCATGGCGGCAACTGCAGCAGCATGCCAAGCACTCTGGCTTAGAGCATTATTGGCTGAACTGGTCGGAACAGAATCAAGGATGGTGAAGTTGTTCGTTGACAACAAGTCTGCAATAGCTCTTATGAAGAATCCGGTCTTCCATGGATGAAGTAAGCACATCGACACAAAATATCATTTCATTCGTGATTGTGTCGAAAGAAGGTTGATTAGCGTCGAGTTTGTTCGCACCGAAGACCAACGGGCCGGTGCGCTGACAAAGGCATTACCGATAGCAAGATTGGCGACTATGCGTCATTTACTTGGAGTCCGTGATCTCGGGGTATGCCAAGACTAAGGGGGAGAATGTGAATGCTATTCTTGGCATTCCAAGTATTTTAAGTTTTGTTAAATAAAGCCATATATTTGCTCTAATCCTAGTCTTAGTTGGTTGGTGGTAGAGCTATTATTTAGCAACTTGGGATTAGGTGGATGGTCCTCCTTGCATGGAGGAGGTTCTACTTTTTATTATTTTTTATTTGCATTCTATTTTTATCCATGAGATGTAGCTATATAAGCATGTGCTTTCAACCTTCCAAAACACACATTCATCAAGTGCAATACAACAAGAGTTCTTCTCTTCTCTTAGTGCTTCCTCCCTACTCTCCATCTCTCAAATATCCTTTGTTTTTCTATCAGTTTCAGCAATGCTGTTGGAACATCTGGTGTCCTGATCAGCATTCTGCAATACCAGAGATTATTTGGTCGTCGTCGTTCTTCTTAATTTATACGTGAAGTTGATAGATGGAATAGAATTTGTAACCTTGTGAGTGCATTTCTATTGGAGGCACCACATATACTGGTAATATGGTGCATATTGATGTACTCGACAAGAGCTTTCGTCACGTCTGCATCTTCCAAAATCACCTCCTTCACCCTAATCTGGTGTTTCAAATAGGAGCTTGACATGTTATAGTAGTGTATTATAGCTCGAAATGAAGGGACGAAAATTCATTACCCCCTTGTGAGACAGAAGATGCGGTAGGAACGGAAGAGGCCGGGGATCACACCGTCGCGCGGCTCACCGTCACTGCTTCCGTCTGGCCCATGTGCTTCTGCAAAATGTACCGAGAGATCATGCAAACAAACTTCAGGAAAGAAACGACATTGCTCATATGAAGAATGCTTGATTTCTAGTTTACTCTTCAAAGAAAAACTGTCATTAATTAATTTTTCCGATATTTTGTAGGAATTATAAGGGGATAAACTCCCATACTATTCCACAGTTGCGGCATTACTCTGTGAGAAACATATCCATAAACTCTACTAACATCAAAACTGAATAGATCGAAAGTTAGAATTATCAAAATAATCCCCCAATATATATTCCCAGAGGCATGTTATGCATACATGTACGTAGGATTCATGCATACATGGCGGCAGTGAAAGGAGTGAGCGATGTGGTCCGCTTCACGGCCTGCTGGTTGTTCTTATTGAAAATAGGATCAACTATGCATATATTAGACAGTAATCGAACAGATACAAATGGATTAATAGAACAACATTACAGATTATCAAGATTAATAACGTGCAGTTCCCATCCATTTTCCGATTACCAAAAGCAAATAGGAACCGATTAATCACGCGGAAACAAACAACCGGGCGAGATCCAGAAAAAGGTAAGCAATAAACAAATTGCGGTAAACAATATATAATAAAGATTAGGTTAGAGATCACTGAAGCGTCCATAGAATGGACTGTCCTTAGAGAGGATTTCGCCCCCACAATACCGGTGCGAAGGGTACTGGCGATCCGCTCCCTGGATACGACAGTTCACAGTCGTCTTCCGCACACACCAACGAGACCATCCTCGAAAGCACCTCCGAGAACTTGCAGCCGAGAAGAATAGAGTCGCAGACGTGAGAGAGAGACAAGAGGGACGGCGAGTGAAGTTTTCTTGCGAGTAAAGAAAACGACATCGGGTGGGGGATATAAAGAGAGGGGCTCGCGTGCCCTAGCGCACGGTGACCTTTGGTTTCCGAAAATGCCCCTCAACGGGCGTGTCCATTTGAAGTCCAAACCCGCGGCTAAATCGAGTCATTTGGATCGAGTCAGATTCCCAATGTGATCGAAATCAAATTAATCCGTCTGATTAATTTAGTTGATCAGCCAAATGAAACCCGCAGCAAAAGTATCGAGATCCGAATTGACTCTCCCGAGCCCGAGCCCGAGCCGAAGACGGAGCGGAGCGCGCGCGTGTGTGTGTGGTCCTCCATTCCTCCTCTCTACTATTGCTACAAGAGCTTGGGGTGAGGACTCATATATAAGTCCACCAAAAGTTTAGATCTCCAAGGTATGGTACTAAACTTCAATCCTAACTCATCCATGTTTCAAATTTGAGAATTCCCAACTTTCCCTCTAAATCATTTGATTTCCCAATTGAAACCAAATTAACTCTAATTGTAATTACATAGATTTTCCAATTAAAATCTAAATACAATTTTAAATACAATAATCCCCCACGAATTCACCAATTTGAAAAAAAAAGATTCAAAAAGATTTAAGAGACTTCTTTCGGCTGCCCACACTTTGCTTTCAATAAAGGTACCTTCCGGTTTGAACCTCTACCTGAGTTTACTACTTTCACTTTAACAGGAACGAAGTGAACTACGTCTTGAACTTCAGACCTTAGTGTTAAAGTATACGGTAGAAACAACAAAGCGTTGTTCTTGGTGCAATCTTCAGGGTTGGTGCTCTTAAAGGCCATGCACCCTTATCATGTTTCATGAGTGTGTTCAGGAAAGACCCTCTTCCTTTGCGGCCCACAGTAACACTCACATAGGTGGCGTTCTCCAAGGATGCACTGCTAACATCCTGCCCAAAGGCTTGAACCCATTCAGAGCCTACACTCTTCCTAAACTTGCAGCTTAAATGGCACTCAGGCTTCCAGGGATAAGACACTCATGCTTACGCATTAAGATTAGAGTGTCAACCAGTTCTCTAAACAACTTGTTATTACCACATTGAACCTACTTTATGAGATCTCCACTCAGATCGGTTGGGTTGCCACTGTGGAGGAACTCCCAATGGGTCTCAGTCCCATCCCAAGCCTAGACTTTAGGACTAAAGATCTATCAAGTCCCTTAGTCAACGGATCTGCCGTGTTGTCTTTGGATCCAACAAAATCCACAGCCAACACTCCTCGAGATACCAAATCCCTTATCGTCTTAAGTCTGATTTGTATGTGTCTCGTTGTTTTCTGATTGAACTTTGAACTCTTTATCTTGGCAATTGTGGTCATATTATCGCAATGTGCCGAGATCGCAGGAACAGGCTGACCTACCATGGGGATTTCAGACAGAAGTTCCCTCAGCCATTCAGCCTCAATTTCAGTGGTGTCCAAAGCACACAGCTCGACCTCAAAAGTGGATTGAGCTAGAATGGTCAGCTTCACAGACCTCCAGGAGACTGCACCGCCTCCAATGGTAAATACATACCCTGTAACACCATTACTCCCAGACTCCTCTATTTTCCCTATCCATCTTGCATCATTGTATCCTTCTAGTACAGAAGGATGTCTACCATAATGCAAACTAAGTGAAATAGTTCCCTTCAAGTACTTCAGTACTCGATCCAGAGCCTCCCAGTGAGTACGGTCAGGACAGCTAGTGTATCTACTCAGCTTTGCAACCGAGAATGAAATATCAGGTCTCGTGCAATTTGCAAGATACATTAAACTTCCTATCACTTGTGAATACCTTAGCTGAGCTACAGGTACTCCACTTTTATTCTTAAACAGTGTTTTGGATGAATCAAAAGGAGTGCTTACAGCTTTGCAATCTTGATATCCAAATTTCTCAAGTACCTTCTCAGCATAGTGAGATTGAGAAATTACAATCCCATCAACTGACCTTGTCAGTTTGAGACCCAAGATCACATCAGCAACACCCATGTCATTCATCTCAAACTTGCTACTCAAGAAAGCCTTAGTCTCATTAATAATCCTCATATGTGATCCGAACAACAATATGTCATCAACATATAGGCACAAGACAATACACTCATCACCTTTCACCTTGGAATAGACACACTTATTGGATTCATGAACCTTAAAATCATATGACAAAATAGTTTTGTCAAATTTTTCATGCCACTGCTTTGGTGCTTGTTTTTATCCGTAAAGGGATTTGACAAGCTTGCAAACCTTTCACTCATTCCCAGGAGTTACAAGCCCATCAGGTTGGTCCATATAGATCTCTTCCTCAAGATCACCATGCAAGAAGGCGGTCTTCACATCCATCTGGTGGATGGAGAGATCATATACAGATGCCAATGTTATGAGCATCCGGATTGTGGTCATCCTAGTCACAGGAGAATAGGTATCAAAATAATCGATACCTTCCTTTTGCCTAAAGCCCTTGGCAACTAATCTGGCTTTATACTTTTCAATTGATCCGTCAGGTCTAAGCTTTCTCTTAAACACCCACTTACACCCAATGGTAGAGCACCCTTTGGGTAAATCAACCAACTCGCAAGTTCCATTAGCCATAATGGAATCCATCTCAGATTTGATGGCTTCCTTCCATTGTATTGCTTCAGATGAAGCCATGGCTTCCTTGTAACTTGGTGGATCACCCTCGATCTAGTAGACAAAGTCGCTACCCAGATCCTTGGCTATCCGAGGTCTTTTACTCCTCCTTGGCTCAATCTCTTTAGAAAGATCATTGGGTTCTGGTTGAGTCTCAACCCCCACATTCGTTATCCTTTCCACTTGATCTAGAATAGATCCTGATATAGAGGCGCCCTCAATGGTCAGATTCTGAGGAATCCCAGTCTTCAATGGGAAGACATCCTCATAAAAGGTAGCATCACGGAGTTCAACAATGGTGTTGACTTCTATGCTTGGTATCTCGGATCGAATTACCAAGAACCTATATGCATAGCTATTTTCTAGGTAACCTAAGAAGACCACGTCAACAGTTTTAGGACAAGTTTCTTTCTCTTGTGTTCTGGGACTAAAACCTTAGCGAGACAGCCCCACACTTTGAGATATCTTAAACTCGATTTCCTATTTCTCCAAAGTTCAAAGGGGCACTTTTCCATATGTCTTGGAGGAACCCTATTCAGAATATGGCAAGCCGTATTCAAGGCTTTTCCCCACATATAGGTTGGAAGTCCAGAACTTTGTAAGAGAGCATTGATCATGTCAGTTAAGGTTCTATTTTTCCGTTCTGCTATCCCATTTGATTGCGGTGAATATGGGACCGTAACTTCATGAACTATGCCAAACGATTTGCATTGTTCATCAAATAAGTTAGAGGTATATTTACCTCCTCTATCTGACCTAAGGTGTTTAAGCACTTTTCCTGTTTGTGTCTCAGCCTCATTCTTAAATATAAGAAATTTCTCTAAGGCTTCATCCTTGATTTTCATTAGATATACATACAGTATCTACTGCCATCATCTATAAAGGTGATAAAGTATTTATTATTGTCTCGGGTCAACACACTATTAAACTCACAGATATCCATGTGCACTAGATCCAAGATCTCACTATCTCTAGAGACAGACTAAAAAAGACTTCCTAGGTGTCTTCGCTTGCACACAGATTTCACATTTTTGAGTTTTATCATTAGTGTGTTTAGGGATTAACTCTAAATTCATCATTCTTTTAATTGAATTTAAGTTTACATGTCCCAATCTACCATGCCACAGATCACAAGATTCTAAATTATTCACAACATGAGACACAGAATTAGAACATTCAGAATTCAAAACATTCATTTCATTAATGTTTACTAAATCACATCTAATTCTAAATAACAAATTAAAGTCTGATAAATAGCCTTTTCCATAAAAAATGGCATGTCTCAGAATGACAACTTTACTACATTTAAAGTTTAATTCAAAGCCATTTCTAACTAAGATAGAGCCAGATAAAACATTCTTCTTGATGTCAAGAACATGCAGCACCCTGTGCAATGTCCATACACGTCTAGAGGAGAACCTCAAGATGACTTGTCCCGACCCTAGCACCTTGGCTACAGAATCATTCTCCATCTTCACAGTCCCACCACTGCAGGTCTGATAAGAAGAAAACAAAGTTCTGTCAGAACAAATATTTACATTGGCTCCCGTATCCACGAGCCACTCATTTGGATCATGGATATGGTATAGTTCAGGTTTTACAGAGACATACCCCTCGCTAGCATCGAGTCCCATAGTGATCATATTCACTTGAGGAATCCCGTCTGCAACCTTAGGTTGAGCCTTCAAGGACGGACAATCCTTCTTCCAATGATCAACCTGATTACAGTGCCAGCAGGGTTTATTCTTTGCCTTTTTCTGGATCTTACCCTTTGGTTTCATTTTATTGTTATTAGGACCCTTTCCCTTCTTATCTTTGCCCTTCGAGGTCATGAGATTGACCTTAGCCCGAATATCAACAGGAAGCACAGGTTTTTGTTTCCTATGTTCCTCCTCTATGGCAATTGCAACCATCAAGTCATCCATAGAAAATTTCTCCTTCCTGTGTTTAAGGGTCATACCGAAGTCTTCCCACGACTTGGGGAATTTTTCTATGATGCACATGACTTGAAACTTCTCTGGAAGTTTCATTTCGGCATCTTCTAAACCATGGAGCAGGAGTAAAAACTCGTGTGCCTGTTCAGAAACTGACTTCCCTTCGGCCATGGAAAACTTCAAAAACTTGGTTACAGAGTATTTCTCAATATCGAGGTATTCGATATTATACTTCCGGTGCAGGTCTTCCCATAGCCCCTTCGCAGTCTGCGTGGACGAACAATATACGTCAAACAAAGTGTTGGACAGAGCAAACAAGATGCAACCATGACATATACGGTCGCGTTCCTTCCACGCAGATTGCGCCTTCTGGCTATCGGGTGAGGGGTTTTCTTTTTCCACCGTAGGATAGTCGGTTTCAAGCATCGACATTAATCCAATGGTGGTTAACCAGATCTTCATGCATTGTTGCCAACGCTTAAAGTTCTGTCCACCGAACTTTTCAGGCATACCTGTCATATCAACCCTCGATTTAAACAAGATTTCCGACATAGTTTTATAATCGGTTCTCGAAATCCTCTCTAAGATTGTTGAAAACAGGATCAACCATGCATATATTAGACAATAATCGAACAGATACAAATGGATTAACAGAACAACATTACAGATTATCAAGATTGATAACGTGCAGTTCCCATCCATTTTTCGATACCAAAAGCAAATAAGAACCGATTGATCACACGGAAACAAACAACCGGGCGAGATCTAGAAAATGGTAAGCAATAAACAAATTGCAGCAAACAATATATAATAAAGATTAGGTTAGAGATCACCGAAGCGTCCATAGAATGGACTGCCCTTAGAGAGGATTTCGCCCCCACAATACCGCTGTGAAGGGTACTGGCGATCTGCTCCCAGGATACGACGTTTCATGGTCGTCGTCGGCGCACACCGACGAGACCATCCTCGAAAGCACCTCCGAGAACTTGCAGTCGAGAAGAAACAGAGCCCTAGCGTGCGGTGACCTTTGGTTTCCGAAAATGCCCCTCAAACGGGCGTGTCCAATTGAATTCCA